>JAECWJ010000596.1:630000-905000 GCA_018150375.1 Drosophila sturtevanti
ACAGTAGCCCAGGAGAAAGTTTCGTTTTAGCCTTGCTTATGTGCATCTTTCTGTCTCACTCGCTAACTTTCGAAACGCCTCAGCGCTCTCGCGCGGTCATAAATCATGTATATACATATACAACTATGTATGAATGTATGCGTGTATATTTGTATATGTGTAGATATTCTACATACATACAAATACCGAAACGGAGCCAACAGAGACAACAGAGACAACTGTTGGAGACTAAAGGCAAGCGGATGGTGGAAGGCGTAAACGGTGGTGTAAACGGGACGAGCAACTCTCCACAAGAAGAAGCCACGTCCCACTTGAAAGCCATCCATTATAATGTATCATGGCCGTTTGTCGTCCATACGTTGCCCTCTCCCCCCCCGCCGTGGCCTACAACAAAAACGATGTGCACCCAACTGTGTTCGGGTATTGCTTCGGGTTTTAGATCGGCCATGATTCGAGTTCGACGGGACGGTCGGCGCAACCCACTTAAAGTTGCTCAAGACTCTCTAGCTTGGCTGCTGGCTGGCCTGGCATGCCATTAAAATTTGTGGCGAAAAACCAGCTGCTACCCCCATGTTTTCAATCACGTTGAAATGACTTGACGCAACTGAAAGCGGGTAGCAAACTCGTTTTTTGTGTTCATGATTTTTTTTTTTTTATTTTTGGTATGGGTTTGTAGTACCCGCAGCACTGCTTGCCAACATGCGAAGTGGAGTGCGGGAGACAAACATGTAGCAAGAATTTCAGGAATTTTGGTTTTTCTTTCCCATTTTATGCAAGTAATTCAATATAATAGATTTTTCAATCATCTAGTCAAGTCAATCAAATAAGAAACTTTTAAGCACACACCTTTGTAATTTGAAAAATTTTGAATGACTTTTAGGAAAAACAAAAGTGGATCTTTAAAGGATATATGTAAAAGCTAATGCAATGCATATTCACATATATTGTGCTAACGATTGTGTGAAAAATAAATTCTTTGTCGATAAAATCTTTCAACATGAAATCCCATTATACTAAAAAATTTCAGTCTACAAATATAAAAGAAATATTTGCTAGTCACTTTTCACAAAAGCATAGCAAGAAATTTATATTTAATTTATTGCATTGCTTCCTCTTTAAATTAAATTTTGGGCAAATATTCCACCCTACTTTAGAATGACTTGGCCAATTATTGTTTTGTTTTCGTCCATAAAGCAAAAAACTAAATCAATTTCAATTAGGGAAGGAAAGGACTCCCATCAGCCAACAACTGACACAATGTGAAGCTCTACAAATGTGATTGAATGAATGAGTGCATTTATGATTGATGTAATTTTGATAAAAGTAATTCAGTAATAAGTTTTCCATGCCTTTCTACTTTCTCTCCTTCCTCCCACTTTTTCTCTCTCTCTTTCTCTGTCAACTCTCGTCTCGGTATGGTCGTCACCATTCGCCATTCGGTGGCAGTTGGGAAGCCTTTAAAAGCCTTTTCAACATTTCATTTGAAATTTTGTTTGATGGGATTCAGCAAAAAGTTTTTCTCGTTAGTCATACACACATCATGAACAAAATATAAAATAAAATGTAAAGAAAAAAAAAAGGAAGAAAAACACCAGAGAAAACTTTATTGCGAAAATGAAATGAAAGAAGTTCTACAACTGTATTTTATTGCCAACCTCATCTCCCCTCCCATCTTTATCTTTATGGCAACTTTCAACTTTTTTTTTGTTTTTGCTGATAAAAAATGGTTAAAATTTTTCAAAATTATGAGTTGGACATTTTTCTTAGACGAAAATTTCCATGGAATATTTATAACACCAAAGTTATACGAATTTGAATATAAAGACAAGAAAGAGAATGTTAATTCTTGCAAATTCGGTGCAAAAACTTCGAGCCGACTCTAAAAAGTAAAAAAAAATAAATGTAAATTAATCTTATCTCTTTTTTATAGTCTAGACGAAGAAAATAGTTTCGTAAATTAGGGTTAAAGTTTAGACACTCTGTTGCCAAGTGATTTCCTTATCAGTATTTGGAAATTATCAATTTATTTTTCAAAGTTACTTTATTAATATAATTCTGCAGCAACTGTGTATAAAGGTAAGACACAGGTCATCATATAAATATACAATGATATAAAAAAGGATTTGATTAAAAGAAATCTAAAGAATATAAGTTTCATAATAATATTGCGTATACGTCGAGGTGCTCCAATGATTATTCGAAATCTGCATCTAAACTTATAGTTAGCTCAATATCGAAGAGTTATATAAACAACTGGAAGGATGGGCTAACATCGGCTGTGGAGTAGTTCGTATACCCTTGAAGATTGTCTCTATATAATTTATCAGAACCATTAAAGAGTATACGAGGGCTGCCATTTATATTTCGGGAATAGGGAATGAGAACACGCTATAGCATATAGTCAACCAATTCTGTAACAACTCAACAGACATACATATATCTATATAATTATACCAAATTTTGTACGACTAGCTTGAGAAATAAAAAAATTTTCCATACAAATATTTGTTTGGACTGATTCTTTAGTTGGCAGCTATATGATATAGTCAACCGATACTAATCAAATTTAGTTGAAGTGGTAAGAAGTACAGTAAACTCAGTAATATAAATTTTTTGTTGCATTCGCTTAAAAAACATCAGAGATATTGAGGTTAAACCTTATTTACGACCGATCGTTCATATGGGAACTATATAATATAGTCGTCCGAACGGAACGAAAAGAAGCCTATGTTGAAAATTTCAGCTTTGTAACTGTAAAGATCTCGGAGGAGAATCTGTTGGTCCAGACGGGCAGATAAGCGGACATGGCTAGATAGCCTCGTCTATTCATGCTGATCAAGAATATATATACTTTATACAATCGCAGATGCTTCTTTCTGTGCGTTGCAAACTTCCGACCAAAATTAATATAGCTTCTTCGAGGGTATAAAAAGGTTACTTATATTATAAACAATATTACAGAACTGAATAATTTAAAAAAAATATGATATAAGCAAAATTAATATCTGGAATATTGTCTGAAACTGACGTTATGTTAGATATTAAAAATCAATCGATTTGAATTAAGAATAAATTTGTGTTTTGCCTTTCATTATTGTCAAGTCCCTCTATTCGAACAATTTCGGCATTATTTAAATAAAAGTGATAAAATGCAAAAAACTTTTACCCAAAAGTGGGCTAGTTAATGCGGAAATTCACTGAAGTGCATTGAAGGCAATTTAGATTGTAAGTGTTAGTTTTAAGTAAAGTCTTCATATACATATGTACATATGTATATACATTATGTGGGGTACAGGGTATCTTGACAACTCGACGAATGTATGGAATTTTACAATAATGTCTTCCATTATATAGCAATCAAGTTTTTGTGGAGAATCCAATTAAAGTGAATCTGAAAATAAAAAACACCCAGCATGATGAAAAGTTACCACCACCATCAACCATCATCCATTCCCTCCCCATTATTCCATTTGACGTTAAAGTAACGTTGTTCATGATGATAATGATGGCGAATTCCATTAAATGGAATAACATTTTACAATGTCAGGTCGCTTCAATTTGACTTTCGGATTAGGTCGTAATTAGTTTGCGAAGGAAGCTAATTGAATGAAATTGCCATAACTGAACGAATCCTTAGCGAATCCAGGATAACTTACATATTAAATTTAAAGTTCAGATTCTAATTAAGGACTAGAATTGTGCGAGAAATTTGAGAAATATTTTGCATATTTTGATGACCAGCAGTCGTCGTTTGTAGTTGAATTTCTATGAATTCACCATCCGCCGTTGACCTGTGGACCATAAATCAGTGCAATATGAAGCATACATGCATCATGTGCATCCATATATGTATACGAATATGTATGTACATATATGTATGTGCAAGTGTGTGTATTTTGGGTGCATCAGATATCCTAGACAGCGGGCGGTCATTTCTATTGTTGCTGCTGGTCCTGGCTGGTGGTCCTTTTTGGCTTTCTTCATATTTCAGGCTTGAGGCCAGAGTACAGACCAGCAAATAGGCTAACGTTTGTTTATTCATATATTTTGCAAATTCAGAAACAGATGATGACATATGAATGCACGCACACACATACATACATTCACACTCACACTTATACAACCAAAATCCTTTGAAGTTTTTGGACAGGCCATAGGCATCGCAAAGGAAAGGCGAAATTTCCAAAATAAATTGCAATTCTGTTTGGGACACATTTCATATTGCAGATTTATCGAAATTGACTTGCCTATTGATTTTATGCATACGGTGGATTTTGTTTCATGTTTGCTATTTGTTCTGTGGCACCCAATCTCTGCAATCTTGCCAATATATATTAATACCTATACATACATATATATTTATATATACATATACATATGTACATATATACTACAATTTTTCCCTTTGTATTATTCTGTAAACTTAATTAATGACATTAATTTTAATTTTGATGTGCTTTCCATGGGGAAATTAATTTGTTACGTTAGTTTCCATTGGTAACACACACACACACACATATATATATACATATATACATATATACACATACTACCTACCAATGAATATGTTCGCCCAATAATTCAATTTAGTTTCGCTACGTTATGGTCCTTCAACGTTAATTAAATCTAATGGAATTCAATCAATTTGGCAATGCCTTCGAAAATCAAGCATGGAATAAATGAATTCGGCTTGGAATGAATTCGAAAGATAATACATACATAAGTATTTTTACCATGACGACGACGCGATATATAAAAAATTATATTGAGATTTTCCATCATTCCATTTGAAAATTGAGTCACGCACATTTCCCCCTTATTTGCTTTAATGATTTTTGCATGTCTATACTTAACCCACAAAAAAAACAGAAACAAAAAAAACATAACCTGATTTTGTTAGAAAACATAATAATAAAATAATAATAACTAGGCAATAAGAGAAAACTGCCACTTGACATTCTTTTTTCTTCTCTCATTTTATGGTAAATGCGGTTAATTAAAATTGTAAAAAAAACAAAATGGCTGACAGATAAGAAAAGATAGAGGGGGAAAAGATAAAAGAAAACGTATAAAATATTTTATATCCATAAAAAAGAAAAACAAAACAAACTTGAAAATGAACTAAAATACACTTAGAGGCAAAAGAGAGTTGCCCCTGCTGGTGATGCTGCTGCCACTGCTGCGATTTATGCGATGCCATTAAACCAGGAAGGGAAGAAGATACAGGTACAGGTACAGCACCTGATAAATATTAATGGCTTCATTGGCTGGCCAAGGGGTCTCTTACTCTATAGAGGTATAGCCAACATATAAATATGTATGTATTCAGAGATATATAAATATTCAAAGGCAAAATACGAATTTCAAATTGCAAAAGCGCCCTATAGTAAATGTATTTTTCAAACTTGTATATCTATATATATATATCTATATATATATATATATATATATTGGCACTAGGGCAATATGAACGTGGCCCTTTTCTGTAATCGTGAAACATATCCGGCAAACATTTCCGTTTAAGTGCGACCAGGAACGAATACGCGCGGACGACAAGTGCCTCGTCCTAATGGAGAAACCCTAATGACCTGACATAACATTTCATAACGCAATTTAAGCAACTCGAAAAAAGCACTTTTACACACACACACACACACACACAGATGATATTCACATAAATTGCCACGAAAATGATGCCATAAAAATGTCTGTTTTTGATTGTGGGATTAACATAAGAACCGCCACAGTGGGTAAAAATGCTTAATCAAAGGAGGGAGGAAACCATTTAAATATTAATATTTGAAAAAAATATCTAAAAAGAGTTGTTACTTCAAAACGTTTGAACGGTATTTTTACCTTTTCCTCCTCCTCCTCCCTTTCCATCATTTATTTCATTTCAGCCATTGCAGTCGTAAAGATTTAATTGTATGGAAATCGTAAACGGCACGCAGGAGGAAACAAAGAAAGAAAATACGTTTCGCTTTTTATTTTTATGAGAAAATCGATGGAGGAATCCATTAAAGGTGACTGCCTACTATATAAGCCATATATACATATATATATACAAAGCTTACGGCGTACAGTTCTCTGAAAACAGAATCTATAAAATAAAAAGATTTCAGATTTCCGAGCTATTCAGATAAACTATCTTAAATCTTCATTTGAAGGAGAAAACTCGTTTATATAAGATATAGAAAATTTTATAAAACTGAGTTGGAAAAGAATTTGTTTGTTAGACAATAACTCAGATTCGTAAAAAATCACTTGTTTTTTTCTTCCATATATGTATTATAAAGATGTTCTTCCAGAAATACAATTGAACTCAAACAAAGAACAATAATAAAAAGCTTAATTCTTAATACAAGTATGTTCTAGAAGTTCAATGACTCATTGACCTTGTCATAGTTTGATTATTTTTTCAAAAACTTTTAACAACAAATATAAATTAAACAATAAACGCCTAAAAACAACAAACAAATTCTGATTTATTTCTTGGGGGCTGTTCATTGAGTTTTCCAACTATAGAAAGAATAATATAAATTGTCTTTTAAAATGGATTTATTGAAAGTATTCTCACTAATAAACTACTTAGTTTTAATAGTTATTTTGAAAATTATTTGACCTATTCTGAACAATGCAGAACTTAAGCAAAACTTAAAGTCTTACCCTCGTAGATAAGTATTTTGGGTTCCCGAACTTAATATCCAAAATCTGTTTCTGGTTCCTACATTTAATACTCATGATCCACAGGAAATTAATTTTTTAAAAGCAGTTGGAGCATGATTAAAGTATATATGTATTTGATCACAATAAACATTCTCTTTTTAGACTTTTTATAAATACATATCTTAACTGAAGCACATTACAATCGGTTCAAAGTCGTATATAGTAATATAATATATGATTCATTTATCATTTATCGGCTATAAAATAAAAATAAAGTCAATAAGACAATAACAAAATATCAGTTTTCCTTAGTAGCGCAGCTTATGACAAATAAAATTAAGTTTATCGTTTTATGGATTTTCTTGGAATCTCGATTACATGGAATGAATGAGAACTAAGAAATTGTTCAATTGTGATATAAAAAAATTAAAGTTAATTTAATTAAATTTTAATCTTAAAATTGGAACCTTTTTTCACTCGTATTCATATTCTCTTGTCCAATATTTGACTATTTAGCTTTTAGCCATTTCGTCTTCAATAAAATCATAAAACCAAACATTTTAACAATATTACATAAATATGTATGTATGTATGTATATTTTACTAAAAACACGCAAACTTGTGAAGGCGTGGAAAAGGCGTGGGTATTACCGCAATAGTTATCGCATGCCATCTAACTGATATCCATTACTCATCCATTATTACTCATACAGTACATAAGATAGTATATCGGATTCCAAAAAAAATTGTTAAAAATATAATTTAAAAAAAAAAACGGTAAATATACGACAATACGAATAGGATATCTCATCCTTTTATAGCTTTATAATTCTATAGCTCATAATTTTAATTTTAAGACTCATTTATATACATATAAATATAAATTCTCAATAATTTTTGAAAGTTATGATTTATCACGAAATCTTAAGCTTCCGACATTATTTATTGCATTCTTAAGATTGATAGATTTTTAATGCCTCGAACTGTGACCATACGAAAACCTTGGTCTAGCATTTTAATGTATGCATTATTTAAACAGATGTGATAGATATAAAGAAACTCCAAAGTGAAAGGTTGCCAAGAGATATGTATTTCAATATTCAAATATTTTGTTTAGAGAGTGAGACACAGCAAATATATATAATAAGCAATGAATGACATCATATTTTTTATTCTTGTCCAAAATGAAATTCTTATAGACTTTGATCCTGAATTTATATTTTCTAAATTTGTGTCTAATAGTAGCCAATAGTTATAAATTTGTTCAATGCATGATAAGATATAAAGCAATTTATAGCATATATTAATGGTTATAAAAAGGTTAATGAACTTGATTATAATTATGAACCTAAACAATTTAGGAACATAAATTAATCTTTGTTGTGATTGCTCAATCCTTGTATTTGAAACTATAAAAAGTGTTAAAATGATGCAATCAATATCCTGAAATTATAAATTTTTAGAATTTAGGCACACTTAATTGCTTTTTGTTAAGATAATTTTCATGGCGATTATTATAATTTTAACCTTCATAATTTCCTTTTTTTTTTAAATGATAAATTATAAACAAAGCACAAAGATCCTACGTTTAGCAATTTATAATAACTTCTTACCAATTTGTTCATATTTGCACACTGCAACATCGACATTCGACATTTTAACTATGATATAAAAATAATGTTAATGTTTATTTAAACTAATAACGACGAGAACGAAAGGGGACTGGCTTTGCATAAAAACTTTGTACGTATCTTTTAAAACCCCTGCTGAGAGTATAATAAAATTGGTCAGATGTTTAGAATGCATAGAAATAAACGATGCCGACCCCATAAAGTACATATGTATGTACATATATTATTCCTCAGCATCAACAGCCGAGTCGATATAGCCGTGTTTGTCGGTCCATCTGTCTGTTTCTTTGCAGCTTTTTGAAACTAAATTTTGTACTACGTGAATAAAACTCATGTGATTGCGTTCCTTGATCGATTATCTTTCGCAAGTTAAAGAATTGGTCGGATAGGACAACTATGAGGTATAGAAAAACAAGAAATATCAAAGGTAACTCTGTCGAAATTTGTTTTGTTCGAAACAGTTCTTGGGCGAAAAGCTTTTTGTTTTTTGAGGTATCTCAACCAAATTTGGTATATAGATAATAATTCTACTTTTACACTATACCATATCGGATAATAAATACCGACATAAATCAATAAATCAACCACCAGAAGCAGCAAGTTAGTTCAGCCAATAGAAAGCGTTTATATAAACGTACACACAAAAAACATTTATGTACATACATATGTATGTATATGAACGAGTGCTTGACAAAAGTACAAGCATAGTGCGAAAAAGACAGAAAACCATTCGTATTGTGTTGTAGTTTTCTTGAATTAGAACGAAGTTGAAATTCCTTAAGTTGTTTTTATACCCTGTACCCATAGGGTTCAAGGGTATATTAAAGTCGCTAAAATGTATGTAACAGGCAGAAGGACCCCATAAAGTATATATATTCTTGATCAGCATCAACAGCCGAGTCGATATAGCCATGTCCGTCTGTCCGTCCGTATGAACACCTGGATCTCAGAGACTATAAGAGCTAGAGTAACCAAACTTGGTGTCAACAGTCTAGTGTATACGCAGTCAGGTTTGTTTCAATTTTTACCACGCCCACTTCCGCCCAAATTAGAAAAAACTGTTACTAGAGTTGTATTAAAGCTACAGTACTTCTTTTTGGTAAACTCAATTATATAGCTAATATGTACCGTCTGACCGAATTTGACCGAAATCGGTCAATAAATATCGAAGATATACGGACATATGTTTTGTACTGAAATTCTATGGTTAGCAACAGCTGAAATGTGTGAGCGAGATAGCATGCGCATATTGCTTTGTACCGAATGACGCATTAGTTTCGTTCACTGATTTGAATGAGGGCATGAATGAGCATGAATTTGGTGTATCGGCTTGATAGGAGAATTTTATAAAGGAAATTTATATTCAATTAATGGGGATTTGAGTTTGTAACATATCTTTTATTAGTACAGGGTATACTCCAAGTCGGCAGGGACGACTTGTTTACTTCATTTTGTTTTAAATTTTATATTTACAATGTCAAAAAATCTTGAGGCCAATATGATGGAGAAAGTAATTAAGTAAACTGCAAGGGTATACAAACTTCGGTACGACCGAAATTACTTCTTTAATATTTTTTTACATGTTTTTAATCGATGAAAGTTTAGAAACGATGAGCAACTCAGAAAAGTCGGTATTAAAGAAAAAAACTAGAAAGTATCGAAAAATGTTCGGCCGTACCGAAGTTCGTATACCCTTGCAGATTTTTTTCTATATAATTCACCAGAAGCATTATTGTAAATTAAACATACCAAATTTACAAATTCAAAATTTTTGAGCTTGAGTTGAAAAAAATTTTAATACAAAAAATTTTTTTGTACCGATTGTTCCTATAGCAGCTATATGATATAGCCAACCGATTCTGATCAGACTTGGTTGAAGTATCAAGAAGCATATTAAACACATAAATATCAAATTTCGTGGCATTCGGTTGAAAAACAACAAAGTTATTGAGGATAAGCCTTATTCATGACCGATCGGTCCTATGGGAGCTATATGATATAGTCGTCCGATTCAGATCAGACTTGGTTGAAGTATCAAGAAGCATATTAAACACATAAATATCAAATTTCGTGGCATTCGGTTGAAAAACAACAAAGTTATTGAGGATAAGCCTTATTCATGACCGATCGGTCCTATGGGAGCTATATGATATAGTCGTCCGATTCAGATCAGACTTGGTTGAAGTATCAAGAAGCATATTAAACTCATAAATATCAAATTTCGTGGCATTCGGTTGAAAAACAACAAAGTTATTGAGGATAAGCCTTATTCATGACCGATCGGTCCTATGGGAGCTATATGATATAGTCGTCCGATTCAGATCAGACTTGGTTGAAGTATCAAGAAGCATATTAAACTCATAAATATCAAATTTCGTGGCATTCGGTTGAAAAACAACAGTTATTGAGGATAATCCTTATTTATGACCGATCGTTCCTATGGGAGCTATATGATATAGTCGTCCGATTCTGATCAAACTTGGTTGAAGTATCAAGAAGCATATTAAACTCATAAATATCAAATTTCGTGGCATTCGGTTAAAAAACAACAGAGTTATTGAGGATAAAGCTTATTCCTGACCGATCGTTCCTATGGGAGCTATATGATATAGTCGTCCGATCGGGATGATTCCGAGATATACAATGCCTGCAGCAGCAAAAGGAGCCTATGCTGAAAATTTCAGCTCTGTAGCTTTTATGGTCTCGGAGGGGAAGCTGTTGATCCAGACAGACGGACAGACGGACAGACGGACAGACGGACATGGTCATATCGACTCGGCTATTCATGCTGATCAAGAATATATATACTTTATATAGTCGGAGATGCTTCCTTCTGTGCGTTGCAAACTTCTGACCAAAATTAATATACCCTCTGCAAGGGTATAAAAACCAATGTATCAAAAAATGTTTACAAGTGGCGTGGTGATTATGTGGTTAAGTAGTTTCGTAGGAAACTAAACCTGGTCATAAAACCTGTTTTAATGGGCAATTTTTTGTTTATGATGGGCTTTTTTCGAAAGTGCTTATAACGTACAATAAACTTATAATCTTTTACAGAAGTTATTAATTTGTTGAAGAGCAGGAAGACTGCCCCCCATATGACAAAATAGACAAACGGAAATAATCTAATATATATGTACATATATAATGATGAATTTATAAATAAAACGATTGCTAAGAGACTTGATTTTTTAGCTTGGTAACTCTTGAAGCTCGTTCAACTAAACTATTTTTAATCAGCATACATATTAGAAAGGATCTGCGGTGTTTAAGCACATTTAAATAAATAGTCGAATATACATACATATATATTTTTTATTATCTAACACTTTTTCGATGGTTTAAGCAAAGGATACCTTAAATTATTTATTACAATATCAAGTAAAATTTAAATTATTTCGTTTTTTTTTCAATTATACTTCACATTCAAATTAAATTTACAACTATTTTGCTCATAATGTGAATTCACATTGGTTTCCAATTGAATGCATTTGGCGATATTATAGTAGAATTGAATGATTCTTGCCAATTTACATGCAAATATGTGTATTAATATTAAACAAAATCCTTTGTGACATAATTTAAATTGGAAACATGGAGAAAATTGCAAATTACTTTTCATTTAAATGCCTTACAGGCAGACAGCATAATGGGAAAAAATGTTTAAACAGACCCTTTTATTTAAAGGCTGGAGTAGAGGGTAAAAAAATATACATATACATACATACTTATATACATACATATATACATTTGTATGTATATACTTGTATCAAAAAAGTTAACTTTGGTCTCTCTCTCTCTCTCTCGCTAACTTCAATCACTCTCTCTCTCTCTCGCTAACTTCAATTTACTCTATTTTAGATCTATGTACATATGTATGTACATTGGTAATGATTCAAATTTGCTTCTTTGTGGAGACGGAAATGTTTACTTCTGCGTGTTACATACATTTTGGCGTCTTTAATATGCCTTTTAATACTACGGGTACAGGATAATGTAAAGCAAAAAAATTATCCCTGTCATTTTTGAGACTACGATTTCAAAATCTTTTCTGATGATTTGATGACTTGGTTTTAGATCTAGCTTTGTTTCTTTGGTATGGATGTTAAATAAATAACGGGATAAAATCCTCTAACGAAGTCATTTCATAACAATGAACAAATAATAATTTCATGCACACAAACAAGCATAAAAATATATAAATTATATTGATTATTCCAAATTGTTGTTACGCTTGAATGAATTAAATTATTATAATCATTATAAAGTTGAATATTGAAAATCTTTTCAAATGAAACGAAGACCAAAAAATAACCACAAACTAATGAACGAACCGAGTTGAGTTGATGCCTTCGAGTTGGAAACCTCAGACACTGGCTACAGACGATGATGATGCCAATGGATGTTGATAATGGCTATGAAAAGGGGTTGGGTTGGTTGTGGTTTTAACGGTCCGACAGAGCCTGAGTCTCTGGAGCTTAGTAAAGCCGTGCCGCAGCCACCGTTGCTAGCTGCTGTTGCGGTTTTGTGGTTCTTTTTGTGCCCGGAATGCAATTGTTGTTACCGTTCCCGGTAGCCATGACATGAACAGACACGCATAAATACACACACATACCCGCACACACCTAAACATACATGGATATAGACATTTTTCCAAAATGGCGAAATTGTCTATAGATTACACAATTCGGTAAGCCCATCTAGGATTGGATCAGGAACGTGACAAAGTTGCAGTTCAAAGCATCAGTAGAGATACCATATGCCTACCTTACAACTTTGGGGAGGAGGAGATTGGATACAATGGTGGGTAAGTCGACTGACGCAGAAGCTTAAAAATACTGTCGCTTTGTGAATTTTTTTCCAGGACTTGAGCTGGAAAAAATATATACATATGAATATAGTGAATCGAGGGATTCTCTCATTCCAGGTACATATAGCCAATTTAAAGTTACGTCAACTTTTGCCTCAGCTTACTGCTGAATTGTATGTGTGTGTGTGTGTGTGCTTCGTATGTTATAATCCTCTTTTTGTGATCGGATTATGTCCCCCCCTAATCCCTGTATGCCGCATATGCATGATAAGCGTACCTTAGTTATGTCTGTATGCATGTACATATGTGTATACCGTAGTTATCTATGAACAGGTGTTCCTTTCCGAAACGATTCCCCTTACTCACGCTATTATCAAGCGACTGATCCGGATACGCTCTGGCAGCCAACTTTAATTACGCACACAACAAAGATGGATTACGAAGGCTCAATAACTGACCTACCGACTGGCCAGCCGCCCGCCCTTCGCCCACTGGCTATTCAGAAAAAGCAATTAAAATGTGTATCTGAAAGATGCACACACAAGTATATACATATACATACATATGTATGTATATATATGTACATATATATAAATATAAGTATACGTAGAATTGGATGGAGGCGACAGGTAGCACGCCCATGAATATGAAAAGTAACGTTTCTCCATCCCTCCTCAAGATCTTCTTGGCAAAATTAGTGCCCAGCCCTGGGCTAAATAAAGTTAATTAGAAACTTGGTTTTTTTTGTTTTTATTTTACCCTTATATAGACCGTGTACACCTACATATATGTACATATGTATGTACATATATTATAAACGAGGCTTTCCAATCCGTAGTGTTTGTCTAGAATTATGTAGATTTTCTAGCTTAAACTTATTTAATAATTAATGATTAAATCGAATGAGTTTAACAATTAAATTTATTTAAAGTTTAATAATAAATCTACATACAAGTGCTTAAAACAGATTATATTGGCATCATTATTTTTATTATTTTTGTTAAGTTTACCTTCATTTTATGCATTTAACGAGTTCCAAATATTTATGTACGTATGTACATATATGTGTATGTGTGTATGTATATACTATGTATGTGAATAAAGAGTGTGTATCTAAGCATACATATGTATGTACATATGTGTTTATATGTATGTAACGTATACGCCAACGTTGCCTTTAAATTAGATTTTGCTTTGCTTGCATATTCTAGTGAAATTAGAGTTAATTGTACATCATTAAAAGCAAATTCTTGGAATTAATTTAAGGTTTCAAAAAAAAAAAAAAAATATATACAAAGCTAAGAGGAGAAAGAGAAACCGAAAATGGGAATTAACAACGGTAATAAACAAAATGGCCGACTGTCAATTTTCGGTTCTCATTCATTATGGTGTCAAATTTTAATTACAACCTTAAGGCACATGTACAACTATGTATGTATGTATGTATGTATGTACATATGTCTGAATGTATTTGTAATTATAAATCACTTATGTATACTGTTACTTATTTTATATACTATATGTATACATATGTACATATGTATGGTATGTATGTGTGTAGATGTACATATGTATGTGTATGTAGATATGTGCTCACAAGTCGTTCGTGTGTGCAAAATTATAATTTTGGTTTCCTAAAACATGAAAATTTCGAATAAAAATGGATGATTTTTAACTAATTTTTCCTGGTTTTTGCAATTATTTGAAATTAAGGCACGCACCAAAACACACAGTAATTAATCAACCTTTGACCTTTTAGAAACGTTAAGAAATAAAAAGAGATCACGAGAGAGTTTATGTACCATCGAAATATTTTTCCAATTAAAATTTCCAAAAGTCCATCAAAGTGAAAGTTTTAAGAATTTATAAATAAATGCCAGATTTATGATAAAGTAAACCTGATTCTAAAACAAGGACGGGCTAACGGTTCGTATACCCTTGCAAATTGTCTCTATATAATTTACGAAAACCCATTAAATAGTACACGATATTTATATTTCGGGAATAGCAAACAAGAACAAGCTGTAGGATATATTCGATCAATTCTGTTACAACTCAACAGAATATTTCTATATATATATACCAAATTTCGTACCCCTAACTTGAATGAGCTTGGACTCATTGCTCCTATAACAGCTATGTATATTATAAAGTCAATCGATTCTGTAAAAACTTAATTGAAGTATTTATTAAAAAGTATATTAAACTCAGAAATATTTAATTTCGTGCCAATCAATTAAAAAACATTAGAGATATTGAGGTTAAACCTTATTCGAGGCCGATCATTTCTATGGGTGCTATATAATATAGTCGTCCGATCGGGATGATTGTTGATCCAGACAGTCGAAGCAAAGGACAGGGCTAGATAGACTCGCCTATTCAAGCTGATCAAAATGATGCTTTCATCTATGAGTTACAAACATCTAAACAAAATCAATATATCCTCTTCTGCCAGGGTATAATAAGAGGTCCTCGACATAAAGTGGGTAATGTGTTTGGCTACAGTAACAGTGAACAAAACGATGTATGTACATATGTATAAACATACATATGTATGTACATACATACTTAGCATAAGTACAAATACAATAAATGTACTAAAGTGTTTTGTAGGGTCAACAATATTAAACACGAAAGTCAAAACATACATGTGTAACTCTGACCTAAGTTTTGTAAATATGTAAATCTATTTATATGTATGTATGTATGTATGTATGTATGTATATATTTGAGATGCACAAAGATGTATCCTTGTCAGGATTCTCCAATAGAATTTCAAGACAAAATTTTTAAAATACCTCACACAAAATTTTAGGTTCAAAGATTCATGAAAGTCATTGATCTTATATATACTCTTCTTTAGCGAAATTCAAATTTATGTAGATCAGGGTGTTACAAAGTCGTCCAAAGTCCATTAAGAAAACTCCTTTCATATATGTATGTATGACACCTTGTCGAAAAAGTTTACTTTTTACTTGAGGCATGATGAAGGTCAAGTAAAGTTAACTTAAAGTTGAAAATATTTGGAAAATATCTGAGGTCGGTCCCCTTGTGCTCGCTGCCAGCAATCGGTTGATTGAGGGTTGCTCGGAATTCAATGAGTGCATGTCATTTCCATTTCCACTGCGCGGACTCTATATGTACATATAGTATATGTATGTACTATGTATATACATATGTAGGAAGATATGTACATATGTATTTATTTAAAGTGTATGTAGATGTATTTTCATTTATGTATATGTATATGTAAACACGTGAGTGGTTCCTCTCCAAATCAACACTCGAGATCTAGACGAAACAAAGCAACTAAAAACAATTTCATTGAGCGACTACAAGATACCCAAAGCCAATAGTTTAATTTTTCAAATTATATTTTTAGTTGACTTTGAACTGGTATTCCATTTTTTAAATTTACCAAATTTCTATATTATCTTAAACCATACATCATACATACATCAAAATCTTTCAATGCTAATACCTATATTTCTGAAAATGTTAACAGAACTTTTATTTTCCTGAAATCAATTTTCTACCTTTATTAATTGGGCATAGTAACAAAATATGTATAGAGAATATTAATCCAATTTGTATATCCACATGAAATTAAACCTTTTTCGTTAATACCTGAGGAATTTTTTTTTGGTTCAATCAAGCATCAAAATAAATCAATCAGTTTTCAGTTATCGGATACTTTTGGTAATCTTTTTATGGATTTACCTCACAAAGAAAAAGAAAAAACAAACGGCCCAAGGATTCCTTTGTGTTGTTTTCCACCAGGAAAGTTCATATACAATTGCGAAATCGCGGCTACTGACTAAAAATTTAGCTTACTCAAATTAAATTCAAATAGCTTAATGAAAATCTTATGGAAAAGATGATAAAAAATATGGTTTTGTACTTTTGCCAATGATTTCTAAAATTGAAAAGATTGGAAAAGTTGATTAAAAGTGATGCAATTAGCTTCGTTTTCGTCTATAAATATGAAAAACTTCTTTTCATTTAAATTGTTATTTTATCTTTTGATTACTTCTCCATCAATTGCAGACCCAATTTATGAAAATTAATATCTTTATATATATATGTATAATATAAGTGTAAAATTGTATCATCAAATTAAACTTTTAAACTTTCTCCTCCTTGTCATATTTACAACTATGTAAACTATGCGATTTCTGTTTTAGATAATCAATAGGCCGTATACATATTGAAATGATAGAAAATTTACACAATTTAATTTGAGTAAAAAAAAATTAATACATAGATACTTTTTTAATCTCAATTTGTTATAAATAAATACGTTTTTTTTAAATATAAATATAGAAATAGTAAAAAAGTTAAGGTAATTGCGACTTAATCTAAATAATATGTCCTTTTTTTAATTATTATTTTGGTTTATTTATTAATATATCTTAAGAATAGCATACGTATTATTATTATGCTAATATATTTTATAAACATTTAAAGATTAGCATTTAATTTCTTAAAACATCTCCTAAACAAAGAAAAATATTGTATACAAATATTTATTTTAAAGTTTATTTTCATTTCACGGCTTATGACTTTTCTTAAATATTTGAAGCAGGTCAATCATTTTTATATACATACATACATTTGAATTTTATTACTTTGAAAAATATGAGACTACATCCAATTATTTTCTAAATCTCAAAATTTCTCTTAGAAAATAAAGAAACCTCCGTCCGAAAAGTATCTAAATTAAAATTAGATAACTGATGGTTTCTTGTGGAAACTCCCCAGCGTTTCCCATCCCAATGCCAATCTTCAATGTTGCCCTTGCAAATTTCAGATAATATAATCAAAAGGGGATACAAACATATAGAGCTAAGTATTTGAAAGTTTGTATTATAGTATTTATCCTAAATTATAAATATATAAAGAAGATAGAATCCGAAAATTATTATTATTAAATAATTGGAATCCAACCAAAGTAAAAAATAATATTATATTGTAACTCGTCGCTCCATATCAAAAACAGATATTACAGAGTATATCCATCTCGTTCCGCCACTTCCCGAGAAATTCGCCCACCTGGGCAGTGTGTACACACGCGGGAGATAACAGTTATTTGGTAGAATCGCCATTATTTCATTATTCAATACACTCTTTTATACCCTTCGATTACTCAAAGATATTAGTATATCTGAAAATGTTTAAAATGGGTATTCTTCTTCCTTTAGACATTTTGTTGCAAAGGCGCTCAAGCGCGACTTAAGAGACAGAGCAGCGAGAGCTCACCTTACTCTCTCACACATACACAAATTCCTTCAGACACAAACACACACACACACAACAGCAGCTGCAGCTGATCTACATGGAGAGTGACTTTTTTTACGCATCTCCCAAGTCTCTCTCCAACTCTATCTCTCCCTCTCTCTTTGTGTCATAAACTAAAAACCAGAAACCGGGTATTCGGACAAACAGACAACGACAGGCAGGGGGGGCGGGGGCAAGCGGTAAACGGCACGAGACTCGGACATCGCGTCAACAAGAAAGTGAAATACATTTGGGCATTTGTTTATTTGTTTGCTTTTTATGCCATGGGAAAAAGATAAGGCAACAATTATTATTATTTTCGTCTGTGTTCTATGGAGAGCTTGAGACAAGAAAAATTTTAAAAGATCGCGATAGATGACTTTTTGTGATAAGACGGAGCACGTGGTGGTCCCCAATTTGATTTAAAGCTCTTACCCTTTTCTCAGCACTGTCGCATGGATTACCCATTAATGAAGATGATGATGAGGAGGTGCTCGATGATGTTGATGTTGTGGCTGTGGCAGCTGCTCCACCACCGTTACCATTATTGCCTCCACCACCGGATCCTGATGCACTTCCACCGCTCCCTGAACCGCCACTGGATAGGCCCAACACATCTGTTGGCACTGTATCTAATTGCTCCTGCTTAATGCCAGCTATGAGGGGCAAAAAATCATTTTTCAAGTGCTCCAAATCCAAATCCATTTTTGTTGAGGTTGCTTGTGCTATTTTCGAGTATAGTGGGCGTATTTTGGGATCTCGTTATGGGCGTGATAGATTTATTTCGACTTTTGTTTTGGATGATTCACATTAAGAACATTTTGGTTGTCGAAAATATTGTGGATTTAAGCTTTGCGTACTACACAATTTACTTGATTTAATCCATTTCTATACACACGCACACATACACAGTTTGTACACACACACACGCGCTGGCATTTTACGAATTACATTTACAACTTTTTTTTCACTTAAAGTCTGTTTTATCTTTTTTTGTGTTTCGGCATTTTTTTCAGTTGGCCTTAAATTTGAATGCTAATTGCATTTTCATTTCACCTTCGACTTCAATTCGGACGCTTACTGCTTGCTTTGGTTGCGAAAAAAAAAAATTTTCTCTCTTCTTTTTGCACCAATTTACTGGTCTCTGCCACTGGCAACTTTCCTTTTAGCTATCAATTTTAACTCTCCTTTTTATTTAACTAGTGTTTAATCACGACCGTAAAACTTAATTTGACTTTGCACTTGTTTATTTGCTATTCAAATGAATTTTCTATGTTTTTATTGGCATTAATTATTTTGGACACAAACGCACGGCGTCTATTTTTTTTCTTTTTTGCTGCTTCTGCTTCGCACAAATTTATCGGCCATTTTGTCCATTTGGACAATCGAATGGTGGATATCATTTGTAACCATCGTTGCCACTTACGATAGTTGAGAAATACGGCAGCCTTACCACCTACAAATACAACTTTTTAATTTACCTTTCGAAACCAAATTTTGTTATAGAAAAGATATACAATTTAAATGATTAATTTAAGACAAGTGCAAGACAAAGTACAAGTAAAAAATTATAAATGCAAACAAAGGGAATTTTTACTTTTAAGATAAAAAAATTATTATAAATATGTAGTAAACTAATAAATAATGTAGTAAACTAATATTAGTCAGATCAGACTGCAACAGAAAGCGAAAGCTGTGCATTTTTGTTTATTTTTCTTTGTCAAATAATAGCTAAATGACTTTTTAGATTACAGATTTGTTACACCGTTATATGTGTAGTGTGATTCCATACAGTCCTGGTCGCAAGTCACAGTTCACTAGTCTTGCCCATCTCTAAATATACATAAGAACAGTAGTCCACACGTGCGAATAAAAATGCTTATTGCTAAGGCAGGTGAATTACATTTTGATATTATTGAGTTAACTGTAACTGTTAAATAATATACTGTTTCTTATTGCAGTCCGCATAATTGCCCCCTCATTCCGTTTTAAATCTTTTGCCGCAGCCATGTCTGAAGCTTTGGATAAATTCGATGTAGACGCTGCCGCCCATAAAGCATCCAAGGATAAGGGGAACAAAGAAACCAATCGGCTAAAACGCAACTTAAAACGGAAAAAGTGGGTTGACTGGAATGACCAAGGCAATGAGGATACCAAGCGTAGGGAAACCGATCCCGCCTTTGAGCGGATCAAGCGAAAAAAGAGTGCTATTCTGCTTAGCTATTGTGGAGCCAATTATTATGGCATGCAACGCAATCCTGGCATGCAGACCATCGAAGAAGAGCTTTTCAAGGTGATGCTTAAACACAAATGGATAACTGAAGACAGTTTTGAACAGGTGCAAATCGCCTGCTTTCAACGGGCCGCCCGTACCGACAAAGGTGTTTCTGCAGCTCGCCAAGTGTGTTCAGTTAAGCTGCGTGAGTTTCTAATAAACAATAAAACATAATAATTCTGAATGATCATTATCTAACTGTTTTGGTTTTTCCCCAGCCGAGATTCTAGACCTAAAATCTTTCAATGAGGATTTACCCGAACAAATTCGACTCTTTGGTGTGGAGCGTGTGACAAAGGGATTTAATGCAAAGGATCAATGCAATGCTCGAACGTATACATATACCATGCCCACAGTGGCATTCGCCCCTTGCCAGAAAGATGAGATGGAAGCGCAGCTTCCTGAACAGTCATTCTTATAGAATTACCCCTGAGCATCTACAGAAGATTAGAGATACGCTAAAACTCTATGAGGGCACGAAAAACTTTCACAATTTTACCAGCAAAAAGTAGGTATTTAAAAGTTGCCAAGCAAAATTAACAAATAATAAATTATTCTTGCTTTAGAAACTTTTTAGATCCCTCGGCCAAGCGTTTCATCATGTTATTTAACTGCAGCGATCCGTTCCAGAGCCCCCAGAATGTGGAGTTCGTAACGCTGAAGGTTAAAGGTCAAAGTTTTATGTTGCACCAAATACGCAAAATGGTTGGTCTAGCAATAGCAATAGTTAGGGGCAATACAACCTCTAGCACCTTGGATAGAGCCCTAACTGAGGAACGTTTAGATTTGCCCATGGCTCCGGGTCTCGGTTTAGTTTTGGATACTGTTCACTACGAACGTTATAATGATCGCTATGGCACAGATGGCATACACAATCCTTTAACTTGGGACGCTCAAGAAAAGGAAGTAAACGAGTTTGTAGAACGTCAAATCTTTAGCCAGATCTATAAAATTGAAGAAAATGAACGCAACATGATGGATTGGATAAGTACATTACATTATCATTCTTATGACACACGACGGGATGATGGTCCACCACCCCCACCTGCAAATGGAAAACGGAAAGCTAATGACGATGATGACAATGAGGAATAGATCAATTTAATATTGTATATTAGATAGTCTATAAATTCAATTTTTTTCACTGGCAAGTTTTGTTATCCTTTGAAAATTGTTAAAGCTCTAATCTGTTTACAGATATAGTATTTTCAAACTGATTTCTTGATATCTTAGCGGGATAAAACAATTTCCAAATTGTTTTCTCATTTACTTTAGCTTTTAGCTGCTTTTAAATAACTTCAAAACTTTTTCTAATTCTTTGTATAGAATGAAAATAACTCTATTCAAGTGTTCAGCAAACAAACTGAAGATTTACATTTAAAAATATAATAAATACATATTATCTATTAGTAGATAAGCATAAGTTGTGATTAAACAATTTTTAAACAACATAGCAATTTGAATTTTTGAGAGCTATGGATGGAGGAGCAAGAAATATCATTTTATTCATTAACATTTTCCGATTCCTTTGGACTTCGAAATCGGCATAAATAAAAGTCCAAAATAGACCAATTTTGAATGCAGGATCATTTAATATTATTTTTAAAATGCCATCGAGTAACAAAATAAGAGTTATTTAGAAACGTCCGCCCTTCTTCTTTTTGTGGCCTCCTTTACGATGCTGCTGCCTGGGTCCTGGGGCGGCCTCCTCCCTATAGACAGGGGTGGCGGGTGATTGCTTGCTCAAATTAGCACGGTTTGACATATCGCTATATTAAAAATTAAGTACATAAAATCTCTGAATTCTCAATGTTAAGCAAATTGATCTACTCACTATTGATCAGCTGCTCCAGTTGCCATGCCTTGTGATCCCTTGATGATGTCCTTGGCGCGAGCACCACCACGCTTTTTACGAAAACCAGTTCTCTCATATTTGGGCAGCCAGCGTTCGGGATCGGGTCCAACTTCGACATTGTAGTTCTTGGGTAGTTTGCCCTTTCGCTTGCGATTATGCGACCTCTTCTTCTCTATTGGAGTACTAGGCGAGGGTTCAATCTTACCAGCCGACTTCTTTGCCGCTTTTGTCATCACCCAATTGGCAGACTCCAGTGCATCAATTTCCGAGGCCGTTGTCAATGTCTCTAATCTGGGAAGTTTGCGACTAATTTCCAACGCTCTTTTTGGATTGAACTGGGCATAGGCAATAACCAGTTGGGCCAATACCTTCATGTCATTAGGGTTGAGTTTAAGCAATTCTTCTAGGGAACTGGCAGCAGTCTCTGAGGCGCCACCACGCAAGTGAAACTCGGCCGCCTGACGCCACATATCGGAAAGGTCACCACTGCTGACATTGTTTTGCTTGTACCAGTCGACAGCAGATTTTAACAGTGCCGAAGCTGCGGGTTTATTGTCGGTGCCCAGGTAGAGAGAGACCAAAGCCGATACAACGCCAGGCTTATACTTGGCTTCACCTAGAGAGAGCAGCGTTTCAATTGCATCCTTGCGATTGCCCTGCTGCAATTGCAATTGAATGATGGCAAACTTGGTAACAAATACATGGGATGAATGCGATGAGGCAAATTTTTGCAACAATCCAATAGCTTCCTTGTGTTTCTTGTCTTTGGCCAGTTGACTGCAGCGTATCAGCAAAGATTCAAACTCGACTTGCGGATAGGTCTGGGCCAGCTTTTGGCTAAGCTGCTGCACTTGATCACTGGCGTTGGTATAAAGCGCCAGTAGACAGTTATTCACGGCAATTACTTGTTTCTGACGGGACGTTAACTTCGCGTCACAGGAATCCGCCAGAGCTGCACGAATTTTCTTCTTGGAGTCAAAGACATTCTGGTCCTTATTTATGACCACCGAATTGTTGCTTGCCACAGCGATTAGGGCCACATCTTTTGGTTTGTGCCGCAAGCAATCTGCATATATGATGCTTGCTTCCTTTACCTTGCCTTGCAACTGTAGGCAATAGGCTAATTGGACACGAATCACATCCAATTCCTCAAGAATCTCTTCTTCCGATGCACCCTCCTCTTCGAGGAATTCACGGCACAACTTCTCACTAGTGCGTAGCTTGCGCTCCGCCTCCACATACTTTTGACGATTTGATTGAATGCAAGCGCTGTTGAAATATTGCTCATAAGTTTCTTCGGGCACCTCGGGAACGTCCTTATTCTTGTCCAAAGCTAAATTGGCAGCTACAGCACTGAGATTGGTGCGCCGTTCATCTTCATACTCATCGCTGGTGTTCTTGATGATGTCTTTGTAAGAGTCCAAGCATTCCTCGTAACGTTCCAGACGATAAAGAATCTGAGTGCGCAACTCTTTAAGATTCGCGGGTAATGGTTGGAGCCCAGCATCGTCAATGGTTTTAAGAGCTTGCACCTGCTTGTTAAGACGATACTCACAGTATGCCTTCTCGAAGATCAGCGAACTAAGACGATTCTTCTCAATAAACTTATGGGCTTCCTCGAACTTGGACAGCTGAACAAGGCAGACGACTTTACAATGCAAAGCTGTGGCATCATCTGGAGCTACGCCCAATACTAATCGGGAAATACCATAAATTTGGTTACTTATCCAATTATCTGAACAGAATTTAATTCAAAGAAAAACTTACTGCGATTAACAGACTTCACTGCTTTATCGAACTCGCGATTATTGGCAAACTTATTGACCTCAGCATACGCTGCCTTAATCAGTGTCTCCTTGGGACTTGTCTCTTTTGACATATTTGTCAATTAGCATAAACAGTGTACTATAATTTTCCCTTTGAACTTTCGCCTTGGCATGCGTTTTGGAAGACACATCAGCAAAAAAAACGTTGCCACTAAGTTAAAGTAAATTTTTTTGGGGATACCAGATGGTTTGAAATTTAGTGACAAGTATCAGTCACATTGCTTAATGAAGTTATATTGGAATTGTCAGCGACTTGCTTAAAATTTTGACTACTAACATCAACTACTAATTGTAGTTTTCCTATTTTGCGTTAAAACGAAATCGTAAAGAAGTCACAGTATTTTTCGATTACCAAATATATGTCCATCCCTAGCAGATTTTGTATTGAGTTTACTCGCTGGCAACGCCTTAAGCGCGAGATAAGTTGGAATCGGTGTTTTTTCTCCTCTGTTCAAAGAATATTGCAATTAAAATGTCTGCCGAAGTTGATTTCATTAACAAAAAGGAGGTCCATTTACGCACCTTAAAGCAATCGGGACATGTGGGATTCGATAGTTTGCCTGATCAATTGGTCAACAAGAGCGTTCAAAACGGATTCGTCTTTAACGTTATGTGTATAGGTGTGTATGTTGTACACAGTAGCAATATCTGTGTGTATGTGTTTGCTGGGGCTGCGGCAAAGTGAATCAACGAAGACATGACTTGGGATTGGAGCAATTGAAGAGTGCATTGTTCGGAATTTTTAAAACACACACACACACATACAAACACACAACCCCACAGTTATGAGTCATTCACAGCAATTAAAACTGGAACACACTATTGCCTTGCCTTTTTGGCCTCAATACGTCCCTGTATTTAGTTCTGATTTGATTAATATGTGGATAGTGTCTGACAATCGATTTTCAATTAAACTTTCTATAAATTTCACCCTGACATCAATCGAATACTGACATGTTAACACTTTTTTTTCTCCTCTAAGGCGAAACCGGCCTAGGCAAATCCACATTGATGGACACGCTCTTCAACACTAGCTTTGAGTCTACGCCGAGTCCCCATACATTGCCTAGCGTGAAATTGAAGGCTCATACCTATGAGCTTCAGGAGAGCAATGTCCGATTGAAGTTAACAATTTGCGATACAGTTGGGTATGGCGATCAGATCAACAAAGATGATTCTTTCAAGGCTGTCGTCGACTACATCGATGCCCAGTTCGAAAATTATTTGCAAGAAGAGCTAAAGATTAAACGTTCGCTGGTCACCTGCCATGATAGTCGTATTCACATTTGCTTATATTTCATTTGTCCCACGGGACATGGTTTGAAATCTTTAGATTTGGTGTGTATGAAGAAGTTGGACAGCAAGGTTAACATTATACCGGTAATAGCCAAGGCCGATACCATTTCAAAGATGGAATTGCAACGATTTAAGGCAAAGATCATTCAGGAGCTGAACAGCAATGGTGTCCACATCTATCAATTCCCAACGGATGACGAGACGGTGGCCGAGACCAATACTAGCATGAATTCCCACATTCCGTTTGCAGTTGTGGGCAGCACTGAGTTCATAAAGGTGGGCAACAAGTTAATTCGAGCTCGGCAATATCCCTGGGGCACTGTGCAAGTGGAAAATGAGACTCATTGCGATTTCGTCAAATTACGTGAAATGTTAATTCGCACCAATATGGAGGATATGCGGGAAAAGACTCATACTCGTCACTATGAGCTGTACCGCCAAAAGAGGCTAGAACAAATGGGATTCAGCGATGTAGATAGCGAGAACAAACCGATTTCATTCCAACAGACATTCGAGGCCAAACGTTCTAACCATCTAGCTGAGCTGCAGGCTAAAGAAGAGGAGGTCCGCCAAATGTTTGTGCAGCGTGTCAAAGAGAAGGAGGCCGAACTAAAAGATAGCGAAAAGGATCTGCATGCCAAATTTGAGAAATTAAAGCGGGATCATGCCGAAGAGAAGCGTAAATTAGAGGAATCTCGTAAGGCCCTAGAAGAGGATTATTTAGATTTTCAGCGACGTAAACAGCAATTGGCCACGGCACATCACACTCTGACGCTGGGAAAGAACAAGAAGAAGTAATTTGAACGACCAATTGTCGCCGTCTTTTTGAGTATTTTCTGTGCTTAACCCAAAGTAATTATTGCTTTTCCATCTCGTTGTGTATTTCATTTACTATTATTAAGTTTATTTCAAATATTGACATATAAACACATTTACACACATATACACATACAAATACATATACATACATATATATGCATAAACACATATATTTACAAATTAACGAATAAATCGAACTTAGTATTTTAAAAACTATAACAACAAACAATTCTTAAAATAAATGCCTTTTAATTTACACATATAATTTCTTAAGACTTAAAGGGAAATGTTGAAATTGGATATATGATAAAATTTCAGACATATGTATATGGCCATATTATTTTAATTCCTCAGGCTGATTTAGAAACCCTATATATTGGTTAATCAAAAAAGATCTACAGATTTGATCATAAAAAAAGAAAATTAATGTAAATGTTTTCTTTGCTGTTGTAACAATATTTTATTTTCCAAAAAGAAATGCTGCACTTTTTTGTTTCGGTAATTATTTTGGTAAATTCCCAATTTAAAAGTAAACATACTGATCAATTTAATACGGATACAACAAATAAAATTAAATTCTATTAATTTAGGCATTTAAAAATTCCACTGAATATCCGTGAAGTGGTTGACAAAATGATCTACTTTTCCCAGAGTCGCGTCCTTGTCCATTGTGAAGTTTTCTTCATCAAAATCATTTGCGAACTGTGTCATTTGTTCCAAGATGGATGAATGACGACATTGTTTAAAGAACGAATGCGTCATTAACTTTTTGACACTCCACCGACTTGAAGGATTGCGATTTAAGCAAATTTCAATATATTGATGAAAGTCATCTGTGAACATCCGTTGTCTATAATTTTCTTGGGGCTTTGTGCTTTTGAAATAATTATATGGGATAATTCCTTGAATGTCCAAAAATGTAGATTTATCCAATAATGATGGAATATTTCCACGAATTTTTTCCGTATACATTAGTGTTGGTTGCGAATCTAAAAACGGTCGAAATCCATTGGCCATTTCGCAGGAACATATTCCAAGAGAGTATACATCAGACTTTTCTGTATAACCACATAAATTTTGATCCAAGACTTCAGGTGCAATCCAATTTAAGTTTTCTTCGATTCCCGGTAATACGCCATGTAATATGGACTTCCTCTTTCCATGGTTGATAAAGCTTCGACAATCCCGAAAGTTAGACAACAAGGCTTTGTTGCCATCTAACAGTATATTGGAAGCTCGCACTGCTCCGTGGACAAAATGACGAGTGTGTATGTGCAAGAGAGCTGAAAGGACATCTTTCAGAATCAAGGCTATTAAAGTCTCCGGAAATCCAGCGGTGAATATATTTTCAATTAGCATTTGGCAATTTCCAAATCGAACGAATGGATATAATACATAAACATCATACCCACTTATGAAACTGTGTAGGACTGAATAAATATTTATATGCTTAAATTGCCGGCAATTTAAAAGTTCTTTACATAAATCGTTTAACTCATCTCGTGTTTGCTCTAAAGGAACTTTTTTAATGTAAAATATTTGATTCCTCTCAACGTAATTAACTTTGTACAGCGTCCCAAATTTGCCATCTTTAAACGCTGATATGAACTCGTAATCAGATATATTATTGCTAAACATTGTAATAGTTAATAAATAGGAAAACAAAATTGAATAGTGTGACCAGCATCTGTTAACATTTTTTGCTCTCCCCATTTCTGAGGCAAAGCTGACAAAATGATTATAACAATTTGGGCTGTCCATCAACTAAATGTTCCGCAATAAGCAATTTCATTCTTAAATAATTGAAATAATGTTATTTTATGGTTTCCCTAATAATACACATCTATTTGTTCTAGATTGACTGTAAATTCCAGTTACTGCTATTTATCACAGTTATCGTTACCACTGTCACGAACAATTCCATTATTTCACTTATGTAGATAGCTATCTACATAGATTCTTTTCATTGTTCTTGTTGTTTTCATTATAAATTTGCGACTCACTGAAAAAGTTGTAAAAATAAAAACAGAAAGCGCAATAGAATTGTATTATTTAAGTGCAGATGCCGTTTGGCACAGGAAAAAAAGCAATAGCCATTATTTAAAGCAATTATCAAGAGTTCATCCGACAATTATAGTATATACTACAAAAAAGTGGGTGTCTAGGACAGCCCAACATCTCAAATCCGTAACTTTGTTTTGTTTGTTTTAATTTCTTTTTTATTTGTTGTTTGTTACGCTCGGAGGGGCGGTGTGTAGAATTAAGTAGTATTAGTGTAGGACGTGAATTCCAAGCAATACGACAAAAAGCGCACAATGTCTGGCGCAGGTAATTTAGTCACGATAACGTTAATTATATTCTGCGCTGTTCTACTACAAACAGGTGAGAGTTAGTCAACCAAGCCAATCAATAATTTATAAAGTATTCCTAACACGTTTTTGCATATTTTCAGCCAACTGTGAATACACTGTGCATATATCTTCTGTCAGTACAGCCCTAGTCGGTGCTAGAGTTAATCTGAGTGCCACACTTTATGATAATGGCAAACCAGCCAAAAGCAATTCATACAAGTTCACCTGGAAGGATAGTTTGGGCCATGAAAAGGTACACCATTATGAAGAATTATCATATTGTCAATTACCCAACACGATACCCCTAAAAAAGAAAATTGAGTTATGTTGAATAGGCCAACCGATAGATATTTGAGAAAAATATTTAACATTTAATGTGTGGTATCTGAGATAAATTTATTTTGTAAATCAGTTAATACTACTAACTTAGTAGTAGATTTATTATTTCAAATAATGAACTATATATTTGAAATAATAAGTCATTACTCGTTTAGTAACTCCAGATCTCTAAAGCATTTCTAAATACATACTTATGTGTATAAATTCGCATGATGAGTCACTTTTAAATATTTAAATCGAAAAACCTCTACTTGAGTCAAATTTTATATTTACTAATGGTATTTTTTTTATAATTTTATGTTAGCTATTAATATTTAAGTACTTTTCGAGACAAGCTTGAGAGATAGACTTCTTTTTCCAGAAGGTTTTCGGAAAACATTGATTGTATCCATCATAGAAATTATCATGTCAACGATTCAGATTGATATGTTTATCCATAGTATTGTGGCTTATTCTTTAGCTTAACTCGTTTTAGTTGATCCCACTATGCTAAAGCTAATTTTAGCCGATGGGCTTAATTGAAAAGCCTCCGAGTCGACTTTAGTGCTTAAACCTAATACAATGAATACAATGGACATATTGGGGAACATTTCCGTACGTGCCTGGTACGCAATTCTATCGTTTAGGCTTTTCCACCCACAATAACAACAGAGCTACGTATTGTTGATTAATTTGCATAGTAACTCGTTAATTAAAATGAAATTGTCTATTTACAAACTACAATTTGTATTGTCTTTTCATATAGGAAATTGAAACATATAATTCCACCTGCAACTGGTCAGTGGATACGGATGAAAATTTAAAGCCGACCGTGTTAAAAGTGGAGGTTAAAGTATACGAATATATTGTGCTATCTTGGTTTCCCTTATCGAAGGGAGGACTTAACATTCAGTTGATCGATACGTTAAGTGGCCAATTACAGATAATACAGAATAATGAAGTGCGTAAGAATGATTTTATTTCCACGCAAGAGGAAGTTAATCATAGCATTGCCCTGGTGCCAGCTGATGTGACATATTTAAAAGAGAAGGGATATAATTACATTCAGACATATTGGTTCCAAAACTGTACATATCTGGGCATGTCTACTGATTATGACTATGAAGCAATGTATCCAAATCCTGAGCAATATTATGATATTGAAGTGCTGATTGTGGCATCAAAGACAGCACCCCCAGAGCCAACGACATCTACAACAACCACAACTACAACCACAACTACAACAACGACAACCACATCAACCACTACAACAACAACAACTCCTGCCACCACAACCACATCTACCACTTCTACAACAACACCAGCCACAACAACACCAGCCACAACAACACCAGCCACAACAACAACATCCACAACATCCAAACCAACTTTTCGGTCTAAACGTGATCTTAACCAAACAATGCATGCAAATGCTGCAATTCTTGGCATAAATCTGATTGCGGCCCTTAAAGAGCAGCAACAGAAGGATAATATAAGCAATAAGAACAGAAATAATGACATATCTTTAGCTCTGGTAAATCCTTTGGGCGTTCAACGGCTATCCCATCTTTCTCGTCGTATAAATGAACTCGTTCCCTATAATTGTGTGAACAAAAGCATTATTGCTCAGGACTCAAACAAATTGTATGGATACTTTCAACGCCGCATCGTATCCAAAAGTAAGTAGAAGAAAATGATTAATCTCTAATGTTATGGTAGTATTTCAAAATTTGAAATTCTTTAATCTTATAGTCATCATAGCAACAATCGTTGCATCGTGAAGTTTTTGTTTTTGTCAGAATATTGAAGTCTGCTCATATATCATATAGCTTTCATAGGTATAATTAAGATCAGCGTATAAATGAAAAGTTGGTCAGGGCCAAACTCAACGTGTTACTACATAAAATGTATTTAATCTTTTTATTTTGTTGAAAAAGTTTGACATGTTCTGTTAGTTCTTCGATATTTTACTTTAGCGTGGTGTAGATAAGTGAAAAAAATGAAAAACTAAAATTTCTGCTTTTATATTGCAGAACTATTAAATAATAATTAATGATGATTAATCCGATCTGTGAAAGATCTATATATTCAATTGATTTAAAAGAAAATTGTATCTCTGCTAATATATTTTATATACAACATTCATTTTATTAGATCCAGTTTCCAACTTCACTACTAGTGGCAAGAACTGGATACATTTTTCGGAGCTACTTAATATGGATGTCACTTGCAAGGGCTCCCCACCTTTTGATATCTGCACAAATGTTTACAGTGGTATGTTGAAATACTTCAGTATAATGTTAAATGAAGTTATCTAATTAAATTCACATTTATCATAGCGCCCTATAATGCCACGGGCAATGAGACATGTAATAGCATTTATAAAACGTATATGAACTGTTATTTGAACTACAGTCGTTTATTCCTGGAAAGCAAAACGATCCTATTCTTTATACGCAACGATGTTTCGGAGAAGGTTAATCAAGTTACCATTAATCTATATGAAGGTCTGTAAACTGCTTATGGTTGAAATCATTAAAGTTATATTAACTTGTTTCTTTTGTTTATAGCCAAACATCAATCGCAGCTTTCAGTGGTTGTTGTTCCGATTGCCTGTACTTTAGTGGCTGTTATTTTGGTTGTTTTTGGCGTGGCCTATTACATACAAAGTCGCAATCGGTAAAGTTATAGATTGATATATATTTGTACATAGTAAAAACAATTTTAATATAATTTTGTTTGCAGTTTTACCGTAGAGGTAGCTGACTTCAATTTCGGAGACACACAATCAGTGGACTTAGAGTATAAGACATTCCAGCAGCGTTTGTTTGATAGCATACAAGATGCCTGGCCATGGCCCAGATCTCGCCGTTATTCTCAATCTAGCGCGGATCTCATTGCTGCAGAGCAGCAGCCTTCAAATTCAGCAGGCCCCTCTGGTGGAAATGTAGGCGATGTGGATAGCAATTTACGCTATAACACACTCAACTGAAATCAAGTTGTGAATGCTGTGAGAGGAATTATTGTTACCTAACGAATTAATTAATCAATTTAATTTAAAACATTTTATGTTAAGTTATTATTTTGTTATTGTGTCTTTACTGAAATGCACGTTCTTGTGTGTTTAGTCATTATTTTCTCATTCAATTTACACCATTAGGTGGTTTATACTTATATACGTCTTTGTCCTTATATAGCACGCACATAAATCAAACCTTTCTACATGTACACACATACACACATTAAAAGCTCACACCTTACCTATCCCCGCTCATAAATGGCCAAAAGCAACTTGTCTAAAAGATGAAGATAAAGACTGTCTTTGTTCTAAACGTGCAAAAACTGAAAGAAATCAATGTATATTACCTAAGCGCATAAAATATGAAAATTGTTCTTTAACGAAATTCAAATGTTTATAATTGTAAGAGTGATATTCCCTTGCAGTCCATCATCTGTGCAGTTGGCACATATACATATGTACTTTTAAAATCCCCTATTCCTCCATCATCTGATTTAATCTGATATGGTATGCATTGGATATGGTATTCATCTTCGATAACAACCCGAAATAAATACCTAATACCGGAAAGGGTATAAATCGCAGCCGAAATAGAAACAAAGACACTCGAAATAACACACAAAACGCATACACAAAAAATATTCATTGTGATAGATAATAGAATAAACAGTATATTATTATGTTTATCTGAAAAATCCAATTATATATATATATAATGATTAATATATACTTCGAAAAATATATATTTAAAAGTTTTTTCTTTATATGTATTCCGTACGAAATCGGCTTTGGCTTTTATAGATAGATAGCTACATATTCAGGATAAAACAAAAAATAACAAAAAGAAAAATTCAATTGCAATGAAAGTTGCTTTTTAAAATATTACCAAGTATAGTACTTTATTTGGTTAATCCAATAATTGATATGCATTTATGGCCACTTCTACAAGATCATTGTATTCTATTTGTAAAGTAATCATTAAATTCAGTACTTTGTGGCTTAATCCCAATCATTCTTTTCGATTTTCGGTTTTATTAACAATATTTTTGTTTTCCTTTTACTGTAGGGTTTAGTTGATTTAAATTTTCCTGTAAAATTGATAAATGACAGTATTTAATAAAAGAATGAAAAAATATGGATTCTTGTTACCGTATTACATTAGAGAATAAGTATTGGGTAATATTGATTGATCGGGTTTCGTAGATCTGAGATCTCTGCAATTTGAAATAATTATTTTTTATGATTACGTTTTGTTATTGTTAACTGGATCAAAAAGATTATACTGGAATCGCTATGTGCCACTTGACAGATACGAACTTGAGAAGATGCAAGTGTTAAGATAACCTTATCCATTATATTCAACATATATATATATATCCATTATATTCAACATAATATTAAAGTATCCACTAAAAAATATATACATTTTCTTAAAGTTAGTTACGTTAAAAAAATACTTTTTTAAAAAAATAATCGTTTTCATTAATGTGGATAAAGGAAAATATGCCTCAACACAGGAGATAGCGAATTTTGTCGCTATTAAGGATTGAAGACCTTCAAAGAGAAAAATATTAAAGAAAATTATTAGGATAAGCCAAGTTTTATCCAAATTTATGACCAATAGGTTAAAATAAATTTTGATCCAAATCCAATTTAAATCCTGTGCCTGATGTCTGATGCTGTCAATAAATCGGTGTAAATATTAAACACTAATGGATTAAGAGTACCAGTCAACTATTAAAAGAATGAAAAACATTCATTAATGGTTACAAAAACCCAAAATTAAAAAAATCAGATAATTAACTTATAGTAGTATTTTAAAATTTATATACCATTTTAAAAATACCGTCTATGTTAACACTTACAGTCAAAAATTCTCATTTTTGATACTGTTAAGCCTAATTTGCTGAAATAATTTTACTTGATAAAAGTGAGTACAAAGAAATTTGTATTTTCTCACATCAATAAATAAGTCAATAATTACCGAAACAAACAACGAATATTTAATTTATATGATATTTAATGACTTGTAATTTTTTCTACGAACACTTTTTTGCTGTAGAAACAACAAACACACATTTAAGTTAAGTGTTGAGTAGTAAGAAGCACTGTTAACTCAATTTGAGTTCTTTGATTTGCGTTCAAGCAGCAGCGCCTAATAAATAAACATGTTTTTAAATGAATTGGGGCAACCTCTGATATTGGATCCCCACAAGGATTATGGACCATACGAAGCGGTAGGCAACAAATACAAGCACCATCAGGACATTATTATTACCATCAGGTTTGCAGCACAATGGTCCTATGCTGTTAACGGCGGCTGCCTTGAAAGATCATGGAAGGATCAGCAATTGGTCTGGTACCATCATCGGATCTGAGGAGGATGTCCTTCAGCTGCAATCCACTTTCCCAAAAGTATATACGAAAGATTATGAGTATTGTATCTTGGAACCAAATCAGACAACTGAAACAATCTATGAAAATAACAAGTTTAAATTGACGCTTCTTCCCGTTGGACCGAACCCTCCAGGTGCCAATTCTAAGAGACCCAGAATGTTTTACTTGGAAAGTAAGTACATACATTATTCAACAATTTTTTTCTTTAACTATTTTTTTTCTAAATGATGCTTGCAGATGGACATACCACAGCGATAATTGCCGATGAGGTGCCTGCCAGTTTGGATTTCATACCAAAGTGTAGCCCAAAATTTCATTGCGGTCTTAGGGATGGCATTGATGTAATATACCTAGTTGATCCGATTTTAGAGATGGAAAAGGAGGATGTTTATGCAATGGTGCAGTTAATCCGGCCAAAACACATCTATGGAGTTAGGCAAGATGATCTTCCAAAATGGCTCTTAGATTTGTGCACAAGAAGGGATTTATACGCTCGCGAAATGACTTAATAATGCAGAATGTAACTTGTAAATAGTTTATAAAAGCATCGCAGTTTAATAAAAAATCTTTAACTAAGTCCCCTAAAACCCTTTCAACCCTTTGCCGCCTTGGCCTTGCTCTTGACTTTCTTGACACGCTTCAGGCCATCCATTTTACTTTTCATGAATTGTGAGTACATGGACATCATAGTGGGCACGTCTTCCTGTCGCACTACTGTGGAAATCTGATTAAGACACCAAATGTAAATTATAAATAAATCTCTGTTGCAACAAATATATTGTGCTCACCTTTTGAGACTTGGACTGGGCTCGTATAAGACACATATAGGTTTCTGGCTTGGGCAAAGGTGGTCGGCCAACTCTTGGCACGGGTTTATCATGGCCATCATCTGAAATTAGTGAAAATGCATTTTCTCCAGTGATTGACAATTGGATAAATGAAGCGTTCACACTACTTACAGCGCTTGAATGTTATCGTGAACGAGGAGTCCTTTTTGGCAGTATTGGCGATTTTCTCTAGCCGCAGTATAAACTAAAAGTCAAAGGAATTTCATTTATTAAATACCGCATTTCCATACAAAACAAATTATTTACATACGTTAGAATTGTCTAGCAAAACCATATTTCGTGGCACAGCAAGTGTGAAGAGAGAGAAAACGATACAAAAACTGACACTGACAAGTGACAGTCATCAGACTGTCAACTTTATGCAGAAAAAAGTAGCCAAATGAATTGACAAAAAGCCAAGAAAAAAGCTATCACTTTGAGGGACTCCTATAGTTTTCACATTTACGTAACTAGAATTTATCCACTAATATTAGATTATATTATTTCAAATTACTATATTACAGGTGATACATGTACATAAAACAAAAAATTAATGTAATCATTATATTCACAGTGAAAAGTCAGCTAGATAGGCAACACTGACAGCAGTATGCATATGGAGTTTTTTAGTGAATGGATACCAGGGCTGGCCTAACTAAGCGATAGAATCACAAATATGAGAAGATTCATAACTATGAAAACATTCAAATTAGCCTTGCCTTTGTTGATTATTGTTGTGTAAAAACTTATGTATTTACATTTATATAATTAACATTTAAATTTAGGTCAACCGTAACAATTCTACCAGGGTCTCACACCTAAAACCATACCATTGTATCGGAGTGGCAACACCAAAAAAATGATTGGTTGAGAAAGCAGCAAGGAGACCGACCAAGGCCTAGAGAAAAACTCGTAAAATACTACGAAAACTTACAACTGCAGGGCGATACGAGGCGGAAAGCTGTTGCACGTTTAACAACAAAAGTCACCTTTGCCTTACTCCCATTTATAACACCAATCAGGCACGCGAGAGTGAAAACGGGGGAAAAAGCACTGACGCTGAGCCGATCGAACATCCACGACCGCCGCCGCCACCAAAGGAAGTACAAGCACCGCCCGCCCACGCCAGCAGAAGTAGCAGTAACAACAACAACGGCTTTGTAGTAACCTTCAAATTCTCGCAGTAGTAAACAAAAGCATACAGAATCCTAACAAAAACAAACTTTGTAATTATGGTGAGCACTAGTTTTATTTCAGCATTTGAGCTTTCGGCGGATGAAAGAATACGATTGAGGATCTAGGCTGTTGGATGATGGCGCGTCATTTCTATGGCACACTTACATATACATATATACAGGCGCAATATTAAAAAAGAAATGGGGGGGAAATGACGCGCCGTTGTCATTGCTGTCGTGAACTTTGACCGGCAAACCTTAATTTATTTTCATTTGCATTCATTATGAATTTCAGGATGTGTTCCTAATGATCCGAAGACAAAAGACAACCATCTTTACAGATGCTAAGGAAAACACAACAGTTGCCGAATTGAAACGCATGATTGAAGGTGAGTTGCACTAGAGGAGAGGGTGCCATTTTCATGTGTGTTTGTGTATGTGAATGAGCTTGATTGTCAGTGTGTGGGTGAGCGTGTGTTTGCTCCTATTTTTAGAAGAAAAATTTGTTGTTATGATGATTATTAAGTAATTTCTCATTACTTTTAATTTGTATTTATTTTGATTAGGAATACTAAAAGTGCAACCCATCGATCAGCGGTTATACAATCAGGACAATGACATCATGGAGGATGAGAGCACGCTGCAGGATTATGGCGTCACAGTGTCAACGGCAAAAGCTCAGGCGCCAGCGCAGTTGGGGTTGACCTTCAGGTGAGATTCACACATAAAAAGAGAGTAAAACAAAAATATTGAGTATAATGCAAATAAGATTGATAAGTAGAGCTTAAGATCACACGTTTACTGTTATCTCTTCACGCTACGATCTGAAATTTACGTGTCAATAACGGGTTAATACAGTGACATTCTTTCATTTTTGCTCATGCCCATGTTTTTGTGTATAGTCACCAATCTCTTATATAAATCATTTTTGTTATTAAAATGTGCCTGCCGTCATGAGTCAAAAAAAAAGGGAAGGTTCCTAACAAAATTTGTTACATTAAATGTGAACTCTTGATAATTATAAAAAATAGGCCATTTTTTTTGCATAGCTGCTTAGTCTCAGTAAATGCGATCTCTAAATTTTATATGTGTATACAAACAACGATTTAGAGTTTCAGCAAGTTTTCTAGAATTATGATGATAGTCTAACATCAAATTTATTGTTAAAATTGGAAGAAATTATTAACACTTTCTTATTTCCTTAATGGTAGATAGAGTCTATATGGTAAGAGATTTTGCTTCCTTACTTTAAAACAAGGCGTATTATTTTTGCAGAAAATTTATCAATAAATTGCAGTCGTTACTTTAATTTTAGAATATTCAGATCTGATCATTTATCACATTTTTTGGTATCAAATTATAAATGTGATTTTAAATATTAACCATAAATATTACTCTAAGACTTTAATAAATATTAAAGTTCCTTAGTTAAATATTAAATAGGCTAAGTAATAACTTTTAAAGCTGCATTAGCTTGGGACAAAAATCTGTATAATTCTTACTTTAATATACTATAATTAATGCAAGCAGAAATAGTCTTTTAGATCGATCGTTTAAACTTCTTTGATGAAGACTTCAGATTTCTTAAAGTAATAAAACTATTCTCCGATCTTTTTAAAGTTAATGTAGGTTTAAGAAAAACTTAAAATATGTAGCATGTTTATAGGATTTTTTTTTGCATTTATTTGGTTTAATACTTCAACTAATTTGATTTTTACCAACCCAACACTAATTGTATTTTGTTATTTTTCATTGACAGAAACGACATGGGTGACTTTGAAACGCTGGATATGTCACCGTACTCAGCACCACCCGATTTACCTGAAGTTATGAAAAACCAAGAGGCCTCCAATGGACAGGAACAAGTTGCATAGAGAACAATATAACAAAAAAAGAAAACAAAAGCGACAAGAGCGTGAGATGATGTCCGTCATCCAGTTAGTCACTCAGTCAGTCAGTCAACCAACTTTTTAAAAACAAAAACTTTAAACTTAAACAAACAAAAAATAACAGCAATGAGCAATTGTAATGCCTTTTGGCATACGAGGCAAACCTCCAAAAAGATTTTTCAGTGTCGCTCGCTTTGTTCCCAACAGCAGAATATCACCACAGTCAACTCTCCAATTTAAAGGAAGATGTGTTTTATGTTTGTTCTTTAATTAACTCTTTACTTCAACACACACAGCCACGCACACACACACACACACATACACCCACACACATACATACATACATACACACCCACACACACACCTACACACCTACACACACAGCAGTACCATTAACACACATCAACATCAATAGCTAAATATGCATTTTATGTTCGTTAATTATATACGAATAGTAAGGAACAATTAATTATGAAAATGATTCTTATACAAAATTGTACATTGGTATGGGATTTATATATAATACTTTCTTTCGACTTTAATTCTATTTCCAAGATTCTTTGTTTTGTTTCTTTTGCTTTATTGAAATTTATACGAATTTGTTGAAAAAAAATATATATATGCAGAAAAACTATAAAAGTGCAAACAAATTGAATTCTCTAACACTTTCCGCCTGTCGCTATAACCGCTACAATAAAACCCTTCCCGCACCCGCACATGCTCTAAATTCAGCGAGACGAAATCGAAGAATATTGAAATGATAAAATATATTGGAAACTAATTTTATTATAATTTATAATCAAATTATTATTTTTGTAATAATAAGGATTTAATTATTATTATTAAAAAACGAAAATGAAAATAAGATGAAAACGAAACGAAGATTGAAAAAACAAAAAAAAACAAAGTCTACTCTAATCACTGTCATCCATAACAGCAGCCACTTCAGCATCGTTAGCTTCGTCCTCACCACTGTCAATGTACGAAGCATTGCTGCTCTGTTGCAGTTCCAATTGCTCCAAGTATTCCTGCAAACGATCTTGAAAGAAATTGATATAGGTTTGCTTCTGTTGGGCCGTTGCTGGAAAATAGTGACCACCACTATGCTCCAAAATGTTGGCATTTTTAAAATGTGAGGCTAGGGCTTGGCTCATCTCCTTGGGGATGATTTCATCGGTTAGGCCATACACATGCAATGCCGGTATACTTATGCGCTCTTCATAGGCGCTCATGTGGACCAAACTGCCAGATATAAAGCCCGATGAAAGTACTGCAAATTCGGGTCGTATCGAAGTCACTAGAATAGAACTCAATTAACAATTTGAAAAGGTGAACCTGGAACAGGGAACTCACGCTTCTTTTTGGCTAGACCGCAAATCAAACCTACAAAGCAAGCACCCTGTGAGAATCCCAACAGTCCCTGGAATGGACCTTGTGTCTTCCAAACTTCTTCAACCAGGCGCAAACTCTCCTGAAAACCAAATGCCGGTCCACCACCCTTATTCGTTCCTTTGAATGTGCCATCTTCTTTGTTGGCCCACCAGCTCCTTTGCTCTTGGACTGGTTCAGTGTTTGCTTCTAAAGGTGGGGCAACATGTGGAGCCGTAATGAATACGAAATCGGCATATTTTGAGGCAAATTTGCGGAATGATCCAAGTTTGTTTTTGAATGCATCACCATCTTGACGATAGCCATGCAGGCAAAGAACCCGAACTTTTTCAGTTATTTCCAAATTGTGTTGTAGTTGCTGTTTACTGGAGCCGGCGCGATTGGAACTAGCTGGTTCCGCATTCGATTCATTATTTGTCATTTGGAATACAATGTACTTTACCTTTAATACATAAATTAAATAAAAAGTCTTAAATATTTATATTTAAGGTTAAGTGGAATAATAGAACAGCTGATGAACTCAATCATTAAAAAATGTGGCAGCACTGCAATACAGTGGAATAAATCATAAATATAGCTGTGAAGATTCTATGCAAAATGTATGGTAGCCATTTTTGCAAAAAAAAGTATATTACTTTGGTTTAAAAGAGGTCGTTTTTATTTAATTTTTATACATATTAGAATGATTTTGTTATTTAATTTGAAGTTCTACCAGTTTGATGGTCAAAGGCATCTTTATAACAAGCAGGGTGGCAGCTCTAATTTAAATTTTTTTTTACCATGGTGGCAACAAAACTGGGAATGCCGCATTTTTTACGTAAAACATTTCATTAAGTTCAACAAGTTAACTTTATATGATTTATACGGAATATTAATCGAATAATAATATCCTACCATATCGAAGATTTGTTGCAGCAGCTTAAAAATGATCTACACAACCACGTTGCTGTCCCGGGGATCTCTCATCGGCTCGCTTATCAACAAAGTCAGGCAAGTTGTAGCCAAAAATCCAATTGCCGACACTACTAGTGCTCCGGCACTTTCAAATCATATGAACAACTTAAATCTCACATCCACAAACTGCGTCACCAACAGACCGCTAGCCGCTGCCAATATCAGCAACAGTCCTGTTAATCTGTCCAAAACAGTGGAGGAGCAAGTTGGATTACCACCGCGGCCTAAGAAACCCCTAACACCATATTTTCGCTATATGCGTGAAATGCGCCCTAAACTGATCGCAGCCAATCCAAATATCACTACCGTAGAGGCAGTACGTCAATTATCAAAAAAATGGGTAGATGTCGATGCCAAGCAAAAGGAGCGCCTCCAAGCCGAGTACAAAAGAGACCAGGAAACTTATATTGAACAGCGTGCCAAATATGATGCCACGGTCACCGATGAACAGCGCGCTGAGATCAGACAGATAAAGCAGGATCTGTTGGATGCTAAAGAGCGTCGGCAACTGCGTAAACGTGTCAAAGAACTTGGTCGTCCAAAAAAACCGGCCTCTGCTTTTCTTCGGTTTGTCGCTAGTGAGCGTCATAATACACCGCAGACGCCACAGCAAACATACCGTGAATGGCATTCAAAGGCAACGGCAAAGTGGACACGTCTCTCGGATGCCGAGAAGGCAATCTATTTGCAAGAGACCCGCAAGGAGCTAGATCAGTACAAGTAGGTTGATGGCAAATCAATAATTTATTTGTTATCTATTATCCCTTACTTTCGGTTACAGAAAATCCATTTCCATTTGGGAAGAGAAAATGATACGCCTTGGCCACATTGATGTGGTACGTCATGGGAATCTAATTGAACCACCAGAGCCAAAGACCCGCAAGTCTCAGAGTGGCAAAGAGAAATAATAATTGCCTTTCGCTTTCAGCCATCACAACTTCATTATTTTCATTTTGTCTTTCGAACTAGGAGTCTATTAATGCTCATTTAAAAATTGTTTATGTTAAGCATTAAAGTCTCCGCACTTGTACAATAGGTTTGTTCTACAATAATTTTTAAATCCTATAAATTTAGTCATTTTCTGGACTATGTAAATAAAGCCAGACTTATGTATTATATGCAAACTGAACTGAAATGAAAATATAAAAAAAGACATTGTTTTTGTACATTTTTCTGTACAGAAATGGTTGGAAATATTTCGGTCTTCTAAATTCTAAATTTGATCTCTAAGAATGGGAAAAAGTTTACCCAAACAATATACAATCTTCCATTTGATTGCTTTTCAAAATAAAAAGGCTGTCATTATATCAAAATAATCTAGATGATATATCATTAAGCTTGTGTTTAAAGATAGTATGGTTTTATTTGCCCTTGGTTATTTAAAAAAAAAAACCAATTTGATTTTTTTAAGCTTATTAAATAATACGTATGTATGTACATATGTACATATATGTTTTTTGTAATACAAACACCAGATCAGATCATTCAATTTCAGAATTTTTTTTAGGCTTTACTAGTCTATTTTTATTTCAAGGAAAAAGGATAGCTCATTTATGATCATCATAAATTGATACTGTCAATATTTTGGAAAGTATCAGTATGTTTCATAATTTGGAGACCATGAATTCCACTTCCATGCTACATTAAACATAACAATAGTTAATCCTTTATATCAGAGCTAATTGAAAGCGTAAGATTATTGAGTTATAAATATGGGCTTAGACAGGGAATGGAAAGATTTTCGAAAATAATCGATTGTAAAGTAAATGTGTTGAATGTTGTAAATTACGCTGCTAGTTAAGTTAATATGTCCTATGAAAAAACAATATTTAAGATAGATAGTGCTTTAGTCTGTGTTGAATTTATATACATATGTATATATGTATTTGTTTTTGCCTTGCCTTGACAATTGAAAGCCTAAAGTTATTATCCTATTACCATAAATCTGATTTTACGGTAATTTCTTACAACATTCGGTGTACCAATATTTCAGAATCAAAAGCATTGCTTCTACTGATTCACTGAAAACATAATGTGCCTTAGCAATTTACAAAAAAAAATCCGACTTCAAACTAACTTATACATAGATTAGCACAGGTACAAAGGGGGCACCTATTTCTATTTTTCACAAATATCTATCATTTTTAATCGAGAGCTTAGCAACACGTGCTTAGCACAGGTACAACGAATAATGACGTCATGGGTGCACCTATGTATGTATGTATGTATGTATTTCTATTTTTACAAATATCCGTTATTTTTAGTCGGTGTTTTTTTCTATATACATACATACATACATATGTATGTACATATCTTGATCCCAGCAGGTAAAAGTACCATTCAATCTTTCCTAAACTAATTTCAAATTGTTGGCCAACACGTGGCAATTGTCTGAATCTTACGGGGTTAAGATCACACTTTCTAGTTGATTTAACACGGTAATCGAAACAGTTTTTTTTATCTATCTGTGTAGATCACGGTAAGCAAATATCCATTAAATTTGCCACCTCAAATGCACAGAATAAAAAGACTATAAATATTCTGCATTAATGAAACAGGTACTCAGGTAAAATATGTACATATGTACATAAATCATAGCCCTAGTATTAGCCAAGATAAAAAAATACAACTGCTCGCGGCGGAATTCAGCTTTAAAAAGAAACGTTAAGATTAATAAAACGCTGTTAAAATTCGGTTTCGAAAATTCATTCGAAATTCAGTTTTTAAATTATTGTCTTCTGTTAGTCTTACTTAGTTCTGTTAATCTCATTTAGTTCTGTTAGTCTCATTTAGTTCTGTTAATCTCATTCGGTTATGTTAATACTCATTCGGTTCTGTTAATACTCATTCGGTTCTGTTAATTTTTATTCGGTTCTGTTAATTTTTATTCGGTTCTGTTAATACTCATTCGGTTCTGTTAACGGTGGCTTCGATTTTAACAGCTGGAATGCTGACCATGGCTGAACTGGAATTTCCAATCAAATAACAAATTGATAACTGTTTCGCTTATAAGTTTGTTATCGAGGAGCGGACTTTGTTAAAAGGTGATACTGTTTTATAGGAATGTTAATCTTCAGGTTTATATATGTATATGACAAATACGTTAAGCCCGTCAATTGGCTTGTATGTATATATATTTTTATAACCTAAATTTAAGATATAAATATATTTCTGAATCTTAGATGATATGTACATGGAGATACACACATATATGTATAGTTATTCAGTTAAATGCAATTAATGTTTGAAATTCCGCGAATGTATCAAACCACATCTTTTTAAACAGATTTAACAATTGTGCTAGCAAAATTCTTTTAATTGACCAATTTTTTACAACTTATTTGATGTATTTGGTTTAATTACATTTTTAAAAATTTTTTAATTTGTACTGTTAAATATAAGTTTAAAATGGATTTCCTGTTATATTTACAATGTAAGTATGTATTTGGTCTCGTTTTTATACAAAAACCTTAACTGTCTAAAACCGCACCTGTTGTCACTTCCAAAATGTATTTCTTTTTAATTTCCTCTCTTGCTGAATGTGAATTTGGAAACAGTTTCTTCTCTCTTTCATTATTCAAGAGAATTGGTAGGTAGAGGGAAAGAGAAAGAGAAGTACAAAAACAAATATTTTTAGCAAGAACAGGTAGTCAAAATCTAAAATATTTTTTTAAAACAACAAAAATAATTTCACCCTAATATAGAGGCGACAAACAACTCCATTGAAATGTACATACATAAGTATGTAATTCCCAACCTGCATGGCCAACAGAGGAAACAGAAAAAAAAACTTGCATGACCGTCACATTCTTAACCAAGAATTTTTAGTTACCTCCGAATGTTAGTGTGTATATTTTTTTTTGGCCAAATAACACGTATGGAGTCTATGCTAGTTAATCGTACAGCGGAATTGCGCAAGCCGTATTGGCAAAACCTTGAGCTACTCCAAAAATAAAAAAAAAAGAATTCTAAAACACAAGTCCCCCCTCCTAAACACGCCACAACCGAGAAGAAACTTTTCGTAATAGACGAACAACAAAAACACATTTGGCCAATAACAAAATCTGTATAAAATTCGGCAACACACAAATGACAAATTTTACTTGAAAAATGCATTTAGAGAAGGCTAACGCTGCGCATGCGCACGATCAAGACTTGGTGATAAACATTCTCATACCCTGTAGCATAATGGAAGGTGGGTATATTAGAGTAAACAAACAGTCGGAAACGAATGAAGTACTATGCAGATGTCTTAAAACGCTCAGTTTGTTCATTTTTTAGCCGTTTTTAAATAACAGATAAAATAAAGAGATTACTACTTGAATTTAAGATTTTAGTATTTAAAAGTATTTTATCATAGTTCAATTAATCAATATTTTGTGTTATACTTAAACCATAAGGTGAAATATTGTTATTTTTTCAATTGATCATGTAATGTTTTCTTTCTTTTCATTTAAATTGTTTTTTCTTTATACTCTTGTATACTCCAATTGTATTTAATAAATAAAATATCCCAAATATTTTTAAAACCAATTGCCATGTATTCTGAAAAGAAATATATTATATTATAAGGATTCAGAGCCAATAATTTTGTATCTTTCCTTTGAAGTCATTTTTAAAACAGATTTCATTGAAGAATAAACAACTCTTTTTCTACATACCACTATTGTTGTCATACTATTGTTACATTATTACCGGTTCTTGATGTAATTAATTAGATCACCTTGTAAGTATTTGATATTTACACCAAATTATTGAGTACTAGTTAAAACAAGTAACAGTACTTAGCTAAGTTCACTGCATTTCCATGGTAATATTTTTAACAATTTTAAAGTCGACGGTATTAAGAAGTCGGTTTCTTTAACTTAATCATGGTATATATTATATATAAACATTTGCTCGTTTGGTGGCTAACCAAGCCAAGTGGAACCATTTAAACTTAGTTACATTGTGTTTTCTTTGCATTTCTGGCTTCCTCTCTACACTAGATGATGGAGGCAAACAGGTTTTCATTGGTTGGGCCACCAAAATTCTATAAATCATTTAAATTATTATTTTACGTTTTCGGTTTTTAGTAAAATTTATTCAACAATTTGTCTGTCGCATTTTCAAAATAGTTACTAAAATCAATTTCTATACATTTATAATATTTGTATCAATCTAACACTTAGCAGCTAGACGAATATTTACACAAACATACATACAAATACATATACTATATATAATACGATAGTGAGGTTGATTAATTTTTCGACAAAGGAGTTTGAATAATTTAATGCAATGACAAAATGAACAATTTTTTGCTGATTACTGATGAATATTTGTTTTTGGGATAGGCCATATAGGGTATTAATTAAAGATACATACATTTACTATATTCAAAATCAAAGTACAAATGAATCACTTTCAAAGGATTAAAGCCGTGTTTTCTGGCAGTTAGTAACTACTAACTAACCACGCTGTTTAGCACTACTGCTGCCGCTACTGTTGCTATGACTCTCTTCCGATGGCGGACGAACCCAACCGCCATAGCGTCGCTCCATTTCACGGGCTACAGCCAAACAAAGATGATCCTGGCCTGGATTAGCCACAACCTGAATGCCCATGGGCAGATTACGTCGATCCAAGCCTATCATGCAATTAGTTACGGGCAGGCCCAGAGTATTGAAAATTGCCATATACATGGGCTCCAACAACTTGTGATAGATCTGATAATGCTGATGCGCTGTATTGGGAAACGTTGGATAAAGAAAGACACCGTCGTTACCCAGCATTTCCTTGAATTCAGTCTTGAGCGCCTCAATGATGCTGGCCAAATGTTTATGCCGTGAATTGGGTATAATCTTCATGAAGTTTTGCAAATGGCCAAAGATCACCGAGGGAAGAATACTGTCAGAGCAGCCAAAGAAATATTTGACAGTCTCCTTGCACACCGTTTTGGGTTCTTCACCCTCCTCGGTCTTGTGGTAAATCGTTTCGATATTTTTCATGGTCAGCATGGCTGATAGCGAGATGTCCAGTGACCACTTCATCTTGCGTATATTTACGCGTTTAGCATTGAAATCACTGGCCACCCGATTAATAGCTGCATGGAGATCCCTGCTCAGGGGTCGCATCATGCCCGATGGTCCATCATTGTCCATAAAAAAGAAACGTATACCATGGGCACTTATCTCTTTATCCAATGTCAACTTTGGTCCAGTCGGATCACTCATACACTTGAGGAGCAACGGCAAATCCTTAGCATATCGTGTCATTGGGGCAATGGTGAAGAAATCTCCCCATGTGGGCTGATCAGATGTGGGATGATGACCACGAAATGAGACGGCATAGGGTGTCGGCTTGTGACCCCAAATGCCGCTGAACATAGCAGGCAATCGTGACGATCCGCCAATATCTGAGGTAAGGCCCAGCAATGAAGCTCCACTGGCCAGCAGTGCTGCCTCTCCGCCTGATGAGCCACCTGGCGTACGCTTTAGATCATAAGGATTCTTTGTCTGGCCCGTCACATTGTTGTATGTCTCCCATAGTAGGCAAAGCTCTGGTGTATTTGACACCAAGAGAATAATGCCACCACAGCGTTTAATCTGCTCCACCACTGGTGCATCAGATTTGGCTATCTGTGGCGTTTTAAAAACACGACCTGCCTGATTAGTTAAACCCTTAACGGCAATACTCTCCTTGACTGTCACCGGTATGCCCAATAGTGGAGTGTGCTCTTCCATCGATTCCACACTATTGATGCCCATGGCAATGACATTGTCAATCTCTCTGGCCTCCTCCAGGGCCTCCTCAAACCGATCCTGTACAATGGCATTGATCAGTGGATTTACCTATATTAAACAGAATATTTAGGAAATCTATATATGTATTCAAATTGAATCATTCATCGCCTCTTACCTGTCGACAACGTTCAATATATGCCTCGACCACTTCTTCGCTTTTAATCTGAAATGAAAGAGAAACACGTACTTGGTTTGAAAAAAATTTCCGTATATGTATTTCTGATTCCCACATTCCTAAATTAATTGTTTACTGACAATTAGAATTCAACCGAACAGTAGCAAAAGAAATTTATGTTTAAATTGAAATCAATAAATAAAACTAAAACTCGTTGCATTTCATGACGATTCACATTCAAACAAATTGAACAATCACGAATGGAGGCCAAGTCAGGCAATGAACGCATGTAAGCAACTACTTACACAATGTGTATACCATAGACTGATATATACATACATACATACATATGTATGTATGTAGATATATGCATACATACATACACACACGTTTATGTTCATGAATAATCTATCGTATTCTGCATAAAAGAAAGCATGGTAAAGATTGCCCTAGGTTCAAAGTTTGACCACCTCTCACATGGCGATAAATTTATTGAAATTGATTGCGGAAAATCTTGAATAAAATTTTGTGGAAGACAAGTCTCAGCTGAATAGCTAAAACGGAGTTTTAAAATTTTACAAATTTGCGGGAAAATTTATTTTTAAATTTTTAATAAATATTTTTAAATTATTTTCAAATATTATAGATTCCAAATTCATTCAACTAACATGAGATTCAAAGTATAAGCTTTGGTTTGCGTTTTTCCTAGATCAAATCCGATTTATTTTAATATACATTTTTTAAACGATTTTTTAAATTTAAAAAGTTGATCTCTTTAGCTATATAAACCTAATACAAAACAATTAAAAATATTGCATAAAACTTGTCTTCAACATTGAATAATAGTTTCAGTTTAAGTAAGGAAAAAATAATTACCTTTTATATATTACGGTTTTAATTTTAAGCTTAGGTAATTTATGCAAATCATTATCTGAGTCAGTTAACATTATTCTAACTGATCGGTGAATAATAGTCGTTCTTGAAATAGATCAGACTATAGTGGTTTGAAAAGTAGTTAAAACAAATTAAAAAAGAATATGATTATATTTATATAAATATACCCTACAAAGTAATAAGTACCATTCGAAACTATACAATTTATTATTTTCTATCAACGTGAATGTTAATACTACGCAAATCTCTTGGAAATATATGTCATTCTTAAGATCTACAAGTTATAGACGACAGTAAGATTCAACTGCAAATTGTTTATTTAAATTTTGTCTATTACAAATTGTTTATTACTGTATATAATAAATCGTAGTGCCTTTTACTATATACATATAATATGTACAGGTTTAAAATATTTTCATTAAACTTCTATTAGTTGTAAGCATATTTGGAAAATAACTATTAAAAGTAATGTCAGGAATGGGCAGGTGGGTACGAACATTAATTAATATCCAAAGTACATACATACAGATTAGCTTAAGTTTTACATATATCAATTAAATTTAAATTTAATTCGAAAATTAAGAATTATTTATTTGCATAATTTTATATTCATATTTAATACGGATGGGATTAGCTGCTAGTTAACGTTTTTCAATGCCATCCTTAATGCCTTCTACTTATTCCTCATCGTATGAATTTATTCGCTAAATTTACCCCACCTTTCCTAACCATAGTTTGCATTTATAAAGTTTAAATATAGATGATCGTAAAGTTAATAACAAATAATAGTTAAAATAGTACCAATTCTAGGCAATGTAATATAATTCGAGGCATTATTAACTGATGCATATTTAGATATAAGTACTAGGTTTAGTATATAAGTATAAGCCCAAATACATATAAATGCATACTTATATGAGTACATACATCATTTAAATTAAGGCTACCAGAAAATTTCAATGACTTCCAGTGTAATAATAAATCAGACGCAGAGCGAACAACAAGCCCCAGCTCCAACACACATTGAGCCAAGTCAAGAGCGGAGAGGTTAACACAAAAGTAAAAAAAAAAACCAACTGAGAAAGCAACAGCAGAAACAAAACAGAAACAAATAGGTACAACAGGTAAGTTTTGTAGCTTGCAACAGAGGCGAAACATTACCGAAGAAAATGGTAAAGATGTTGGGGCAAAAAAAAAAAAAAAAACAGAGTAAAGTAAAGTAAAGAAGCCGCGACATACAGACACAGTTTCTTCAAGTTGTTTTCTACATCGGTTTTTTCGGGTCTTATACTAAGTACTTAGTGCATGACGAACGTGATATAAAAAAGTGGAATACGAAAAAGACTAAACTTAACGATTCAAGTACGAAATATAATTTCATGTATAATGTGTAGACAAGTATGTTGGTATATATGTTTGTATATATGTATAAAGTTGTACATTTTGCCAGTGGCGATTTATAAGAGACAATTCTATATACAGGGGCGAACTATGACTTGTGAAGGTCTGAACTTTACATACTTATTGCTTAACTGGGATTTCCCACTAAATGAATTATGTATTATGTATTCTTGCACCAAATTTAAATAGCTTTTAAAAAACATATAACCCAAGATTTTAACGGATATAAATAAGACAACGTTATTAGATTTCTTAAAAGATTTGCAGCATCTAAAATTATATTTCTTACTTGCGTACCAAAAGATTTAAAAAAAAATGAAAATGATTTGTTTTTTAAATGCAAATTAAATAAAAGAAATTATATTTCAGCTAAACTTAACTTGGCATTAATATTTTTTATTTACGCCTCCCTGGTCTGTGGCTTGATCTGTCCCTGTATTTTGATAAATGCATGAAACGAAGGGATCATCAATCTACTTAATTGTCTTACTAAATAAATCTTAATTTTACAAGACAATTAAGCAAATTGTCTAGATGGAAATTTACTTTCTACAGTACATACATATTGTATATTGTATATATATTGTATCTGAACATTAAAATTTTATCCAGCCCATTTCCAATTATAATCTAATCAAACAAGTTTGTATTTTGAATTGCAAAATAATATTGTTGCTATTTTTTTTTCTCAACAAAGTGAGGTAATTCTCTCTTAACCTATGACAATGAAAACCGGCCAGCAAGCAATTAAACAAATATTATGGAAAAAATTCAAATTATAATAATAATAATATTTAACACACATACGAAATGCTTGCCGAAAACAGAGAGGGCATTAAAAAAACACACACACAGACACAGAGTGTGTACTTCATATATGTATGTATATATAAACGAACGTGCATTAAAATATAAACAATACATAATGCATACAACAAGTATAATGATAAAATACACACACACACACACACAACATAAAATACACACAGATAGTTTTTGAAAACATACACGATAAGGTCTGTCAAGTAATGACCTCACACGATGTGGACCAATGAACGGCACAAATCTTGCTAAATGATACCCAACTACAGCTAAAAGTAACTTAAAACTACTACGTACATATACTAACTACAATTTGGGTTTGCATGTATCTGATAAATACAGATACTATATGCTATGGATATTCACATGCGTCATGCCATTAAAGGCACAAGCCTAGACCAGACCACACCAGATCAGATGTTATTGATATGGTTTTTATGTTTTTGAAGCTCAGCCAGGCGGTCAGGTCTCTAGGCCGTATCTCGTATTTGCAAAATTATTTGCCCCTCTCATAACAAAAGTATTTCTTAATACCACCAGATGGCTAACTCATGTATATATGTACATATGTATCTATGTATTTTTTGACGTATTGCATGAATGTATCTTCAATGTCTGGTTTCTATATCTTAAGCTTTGGTCCAATCGCATCTCTCAGTGAGGCTGAGGCGTAAAAAAAACCCAAATTGATTTCGTTTTCATTTGACTGTTTTGTGGGTTAGGGCTTAGACATTTTTACATTCATTTTGCTAAACAAAAGAAGATGGATTCTACTCTAAATAATAAATATTCCTCTCTATACTTACTATGGGTTTTCAATGTCAAGTTTAATCGATGGAATATCAATAATTCAATATAATATACCATGTTATTGATGTAAAATGAAACTTTGCGGTTATTAACCAACAATATCAAGAGAATTCTGATCTAACAAAGGTTAGGTTATAATATAGCAAGTTGAGAAGACAAACTGGAAATTTAAAATACATATTTTAAAATAAAGAATAATTTCACTATACCTATAGTTTTAAGTACAAATATTTAAAAAAAGGATATACTTTTAAAAGAGGATAGAGTCGGAAAAAAGGTAACTATATTATCTTTCTTTGAAATCTTAAAAACTTTACAATTTAAAATATATAATGGACAGAAATAGTATAATAGTTCACATTTGTATTTTATTTATTTATTATTATTTATTTATTTTATTATTTTTTTTTGTTTTTAATGTGTCAGTTTTGTATGTACTACGAGTTCTTGAATATTTCTTTAAAGAACAAAAGTCTCATTTGATTTGCAATTCAATAACTTTTTGTACACAATATTATTATTTCAATTGACATTTAGTAGAAACAAATATATAAAACAAAATGGTGAAAAGCTATGTATGTATTTAATTTTAAGGATAAAGGGTATTTGAGTTCCGTTGCTAACATTTCATCTTTTGTTATTACGCACACACTTGCCTAATTGAAATGTTAGGGGCGAGTGGCTTGACTCGGATGAAATTGTTTAAATGCTCAATAAAAAATTAAAAGCAAAAAAAAAAAAAAAAAAATAAAATAGAAAAAAACCATAATAATTTCTTTGTTTTATAACAATTTTCGCCTTGTTGTCGGCATTGTGAGTGAATGTGTGGCCAAAGGTTTCACTCTTTGGCACCAAGACTGACCTGTCTCAGACGCAGACGGACATGGTCAAAATTGTCAGTTTATTGCCTAAACTTTGCCACAAAGTATCTAATGGATGTGGCAACACTATTTTGTGTGTATGTATGTATCTATATGTACTGCTGCTGTATAGTTGACTGCCTAGCAATTGATTTTGCAAGATTACACTTTACCCATTTTGCGCAAGTGGCCTAAATTGGCTCGATTTCGGCTCAATTGATGCAGGAGAAGAAGAAAAAAAAAATAAACTAAAGAAAGGGCAGAAGAAGGGGAAGGAGAAGGAGGAGAAGTTTGCAATTATGTATACACTTACCTTTCGGTTGCGAATCAGCTTGGCCAGATCGACAGCAGGTATCTCCAACAGATGGCTGCGTATGGGCGGCAATTTTCGGCGGATCACCTTGATATTATTGTAGCGGCTAAAAGGCACTACGAACCAACTGAAGACTATCATCGCTGAACGCAAAAAGCGCCGCATGATGTACCCCAGGATCCTGGAACAGAGTAGCACAGCAATTTTGACGGCTTTTATGTTAACACGTTAACAAGATAAAAGAAAATTTTAAGCGGGGGCGAGGTGGGGGTAAAACACTGCCCGTACAGCGTAGATACACACGAAAAGCGAACGCAAAACGCAGCGCGAACAAGTTGGCAGGATTGTGCAATATTGCTGCAGCTGACTGCAATTGCCAAGCTTCAACGATGTTTTTGTTGTTGTTGTTGCTGCTGCTGCTACTGCTGCAGTTGTTATTATTATTGTTGTTTTCTTGCACAATTCACTTGGACTCGACGCAAGGCGACGTTGAATCTCATTGGCTTTTGGTCAGTTGGCTAATAGTTGCGTTACTTTCTTGCATCGCGAAACTAGTTTTGCATTATATCTTTGGTATGCACTAGTTTAGGGCCTTGATTTTTGCACATGTTAAGCTGGTCAAACATTTCCCTGGCTTTCATTTTCTTTCACTATTCCAGTCTGACTAATTATATATTTAAGCATTTTATGCTGTTAGACCTTTTGGTATGTGTGTGCGTGTGTGTATTTTTTATTTTTTTTTTCTTCTATCAGTAGCGATGACACGAATGTGACCCAACGTTCCGGAGTTGCGGTGCTATACGATCCGATGCGAACGAGACGAAGCGAGCAAAGCAAATAAACAAAACCATGGCTTGATGCAAGTCATTTAAAGCAAAGCCACTGATCGAGCCCACAATCATTCTCACTCACTCACGCACAACTGTCAAGCTCCCCTCTTTGTCTCTTTTTGTTGAGTCTTGTTTATTGAACAGAGCAAAATGTTGAAGAGTGAGCTTTTCTCTCTTAAGCTGTGCTTTTATAAACTTAATTTGTAGTTCCCATTTGTGTAAGGAAATGGAGCATATTCTGACTAATTATAATGCTTGGATTAACTTTTAGTACATTCATTAGACGGTCTCTAATGGAATGTTCTGTTTATTACCTTACGTTTTTCATGTTAAAAGCCCAATTATTTTATTAAACTTTGAACCTTTGCTTCCCATACTCTATTCTTAGAGGTTCAAAAGAGTGTATTAACATTTTTAAATTTCTTAAATAAGGTAACCTGTCTATTTATGAACGTATAGTGGGTAAGGATTTCTATATGTACATACGTCAGAAGGCTTAGACTTTTAAAGGATATACATAAATCTTGAGAGATCTTGAATAATGTCAGCAATTAAGCTGAATACATTTGAAGGTTTAAGGATTTTTTTATATAAAAAGACTAGAAATACAGGATACAAAATAATGAATTTAACTCACTTTATCGAATTTTAAGTGATTGGATCGTAGCGTAATATATTGATTGTTTTACAATAGTTACAGAGAGTATTTTAAAGGCGGCACTTTGTGTTTTATTAAGAATACCAGGAACTTCTTTCAATTGCATTGTTTTTACAATCTCGTCTCGTAATCGTAAAAAAACCCGAGAGAGCCGGAACCATTTCATTAACCAGCGAATTGTGCACACGCTTGCTCAATCTCCTTCAGGCTGATCTGTCTTATCTGAAATATTTCGTCAACCGAATCCGTTTTAAAAATTGTTTTATCAAGAGCTTTCAAAATAAATGAACCCAGTTCATGTTTATTTTTTATTCATGAATCCATATACTTTACATATCAGGTGATACTTCCATAAAAACAAATTAATGTACACCTTTGTGCAAGAGTATACTATATAAAGAGGAGGACTCATCCTACTTGTAATTATACAAATTACACTTAACCGTGACATAAACCATGATTCTGGAGTTATTAAGTCGCACTTGCAATTAAAGATAAACACTACTCGTATATGTATGTAAGTACATATACATATATATGTACATATATCACTGCTGACCCAAAACAATTGTGAATTGCATTGACGTTAAACTTGAGATAACCAGATTGAAATTATAGTAACGTCATTTGTAAAGACCAGAAATTTATTGACTGTCATGGGTCATAGTTTAACTGGAAGGAATAGTATAACTTTGCGACTCGCACCATTTGCTAGTTGATAATCAATAATGAATACACAAACAAATGCATTCGGAAATACCTAAGTATACATCTTATATGTACATATTTAACTTTTAGGTGAAATTTTGTCAAGAATGCAAACAATTATGAAGAAATAGGAAATCAATGTTTATGCAATGAATAAGTAAATGACGCTGACACAAATAAGTGTCACTAGCTTCGCAATGCTTAAATTCACACATAACAAAGATTCGCCTATGAAAACACTCACTACAATTGGTGAAAGTGTTTTGACTAGAATCTAACGATAAGATAACACTTTTGAACTAGGAGATACACTGGGAGAATATTATTTATTTGAATAAAAATTATTTAAATGCCTACTGCTGATTCATATGCCTATAAAATACTTTCTAGGGAAGCAAAGATCCCATTTTGTGTGGTTTTTGAATATGAATATGTACTACATAGTATGTATATTCCCTAGTTTACAATAATATTTGGTTAGGTTCTGTAGCGACACAAAAATATATAGATTTTTTGAAAATCATTAGTTGATAAATAATGAAGTTTTAAGAATTTTTTCCTTTAAACAAATTTTGATTTGAAATAAATAAAAATTTATGCATGGGAAATAGAGTTGATTTCGATTATGATCTTTGATTAAAAATCTGTTAAATGTTATGGACAATACATCTTAGAAATCTTGGAATAATTAATCATGTTGTTATAAATAATTCCAATGTTACAAATATGTAATCTAACCAAGTCATTCCCCTGATTTGATTGATTTTATAAAGGATCACTTTAACTTTTCATATTTGTTTGACTTTAGCTTGAAAACTTAGAAATTTGACATATATTTTCTTTATATTTACATTTGATTGTAAATTATGATGAATTAAACAATTGTTTTTACTTTGTTTCGAACTAAATTATTAAGTCAAATCATTATCAGGAAATGCCAAAAGGTGATATTGATTCAATTACAATGTTAATGGATTGTAAGCAAAGAATTTTCATTTTCAAACATTAAGTGCCCAATCAGGCTGACGTTTATGGTAAGCATTCAGGCATATGTAAGTAACTTATCTATGACAATAAAATTGTTTTTTAATTGTTCCACCATTAGGGCATAATTACGCAATAGAATAAGGGAATTACGTTAATTAAGACAAATCTATGAATGTTACCAGATCGCAGAAAATGAAAAGTTTTAACTGCTCTCTAAGTATAAGGTCATGCAAGTCAGAATATGAAAATACATATAATTTTAGTAAACAAATATACATACATACATACATGATATGTATGTATATATCATTTACGCATTTAGTATATACATAAGTATATAGTAGAAGAGATGGGAAGATGGCAATAATATTTTTAATGAGAGAATTTTTATGTGAGGGGAAAAACACAGAAAATACTAAGACAAAATCCAGTCACAAATTGTAGGGTTTATTTTTTGGGTAATTCTTCAAGGTGAAGAAGAGTTGACTGATCCAGTTTAGGTCCAATTCCATATCTGTCACTCTCTCTCTCTCTCTTTCTCACTCAGACTCTCTTATTTTCTCCATCAGATCGCCTCTCTTAATGGGGGTACAAAGAGACAAGAAGAGGGAGAGACACCAGTTGACCGACCGCTTGCCAAGATAACATATTCTGTTAACTTTAAGAATATGATGTCTGAAGAAGGCGGAAGCTCTTGCGGCCCCCACCAGTACCGTTAAAGCTTTCTGTTGATTAGGTCGCCAAGCAAAAAAATTTTCCATTACCCATATTTAACGCAAATAGATAGCACATATACTAGATAAATTCAGCGAACCCCCTGTTGGACTCCACACAATGTTGACAAAACGACTCTATAGACGAGTGCTGGATAATTACAGAGTTTGCCAAAGCTTGAGAAATTTTGCAGCCGCCCCTTCCAGTGAGAACAATAGTGATAATAATGTTGACGAACGTCATCCACTCAAGGGCGTACGCATTTTGGATTTAACGCGAATTATTGCCGGACCCTATTGTACTATGGTATTGGCCGATCTGGGTGCTGAGGTCATTAAAGTGGAACGTCCCCATTTTGGCGACGAAGCACGGAAATGGGGTCCTCCCTTTCTGGAGAAAAGCAAAGATGCTGCCTATTTTTTGGCTCAAAATAGGAATAAACAAAGTGTGTGTATCGACTTAAAGCGTGGTCAAGGTATTCTCCACGAGCTGGCCAAGATAAGTGATGTTGTAGTAGAGAATTATGTGCCAGGAACTCTGGAACGTTATAATATGGGGTATGAGCAGCTAAAGGTTATCAATCCTAAACTTATTTATTGCACTATAAGTGGTTATGGCTCCACAGGACCATATGAGAAACGACCAGGCTATGACGTGATAGCCTCTTCTATGGGTGGATTGCTTCATATTACAGGTCAGCCTGATGGACCGCCAAGTAAAGTAGGCGTGGCAGTCACAGATATATCTACTGGCCTGTATGCTCATGGGGCAATTTTGGCTGCCCTCTATCAGCGTCAGATGACACAGCGTGGACAAAAAATCGATGTTGATCTCCTTTCCACCTGTTGTTCCTTGTTAATTAACGTAGCCAGTAATTATCTAAATGCCGGTGTCGAGGCAAAACGTTGGGGCACAGAACATTCAAGCATTGTCCCTTATCAGAGTTTCAAAACGAGCGATGGTTATCTTACTGTGGGAGCTGGCAGCGATGCTCAATTTGCGGATCTATGTCACCGTTTGGGCATTCAGGAGGTGGCATCTGATCCGAAGTTCCAAACAAACAGAGATCGCGTGGTAAATCGAAAGGAATTGATTAAACTCTTAGGGGACATCCTACTTGGAGATTCTTCTAAGAATTGGATGAAGCTATTTGACGGAGCCCCCTTTCCTGTCGGGCCGGTTAACAGTATACGTGAAGTGTTTGAGGATGAGCATATTCGGGCTATTGGTCTGGTTAAGACCTTACGTCATAATCAAGATGGAACTGTTAAAGTTGTCGGACCACCTGTAGTCTATAGTGAGGCGCGGAATGATGCTAGAACTGCACCACCGACACTGGGTGAACACACTGATAAGGTGCTTAGTGATTTGCTGCGATATGATTCGCAAAAGATTAAACAATTAAGAGATCAGGGTATTATTCAGTAAGCTGTGAATTGTAAATCGATAAATACAGACTAGATAAATCTCATGTGTGGGAAATGAATATCACGTAATCTTTTCTGACCTGAGCATCTACGTTAGATTTAGAAAATATGCCGGTAAGTGATAAAAATCATTTCACAATCTTCATCTATTAAATTATGTTATTCCATCAGCTGCCATTCACACCTTGGCATAATCGCACTTGCCGGGAAAAGTCTGTTATTGTGATTTTCTACACCTTAGTTCTTTTGCTGATTGCCAGTATTGTCGCCTTGGTTGTCTTCTTTTGTGTTTATGATCAAAATGTTAAATATACCGCACACGAGGAGGATATGAGACGCAAGTTTAATAACACTGAGCAAGAGGAAGACCATAAACTTGCGATTGGCAAAGCTGTAGCGTCCGATCAACTTCCGCTTACCTGAAACTAAGCAGATCCAGTTGGAGCCACAACAGGGCGATTATTGATTTTACAAAGCCCACCATTTCTGATGCCAAACAAAAGGGAATTTGGGAGACAACTGAACTTAAATGAAAATTCTTTTGTAACTCACTTTTCAAAATATTTAAAATTTCTTTTTCTTTACCACTACCTAATCCACGTCTGTTTTCGTTCGCTGAGAACTTGAGACTGAACCGTTATTTTGTTTTTGTTCGTGTTGCTGCTGCAAAAACGACAGAAAAACTATCAACAATACGGAACAGTGGGTCAGGTCTTATAAAAAATTTGTTATAAATAAGTGGCATTGTCCGATAACGTTGTAAACATTAGGAACCAGAAGCTAAAATACAAATGTTCATTAAATTAAGTTACCTATAAAACCGTATCTGAGCATGAGACCCTCCTCACATTTTAGCTAAATTTATCCTACTTCATTGCTTTTATGAAGGTTAAGAAGATTTCGCACCTATTTTAAAGTTAAGTAATTTAAATTTAATTAAAAGCCAATTAACAGTTATTCTTTCAATAAAAAGTGAACGCTTGCCTACTAATCCAAGGTTAATTGTATAAAATTTATAGTAAAAATTACATTGCGTTTGCATTGGACTAAAATGAAATTTGAAATATAATATAAATTTTATTGTATTTTATCTGTTATGTTCGTGTTGTTCCATTAGATAATAAGCTGTGCAATTAAACTGCTACAGCTTGTTTTTTTAATTTACTTAAATCTGCTAATTTATTTTATTTCATATTTTTAAAGCTAAGTGCTCACAAACTATTTCTGCATTTAACCCGCTCTTTAGGAAAAATAACTGATTTTTATGTTACCCGTGTCTCCAAACTTATATAAAATTTGTTAATAAATCAATTGTAAAATGTAATTGCTGATGTTATAAATCATAATACAAAAGCAGGGAGATTTGAACTTGGATTTTCCCTTACTTTTTAAAAACTAAACCTTAAAGTTATTTTTAAATTTGGCGGCCTAGGCAGAAATAATGCTGATCAATATAAGCGAATTCCTTCGTAATTAATAAGCGAATTAAAACTGAAAAGCGAATAAAATTTAGAAATTTGGATGGATTCGGTAGCATGGGAGCCAACTAAAAGATAACATATGTATATATATAAAAGGAAAAAACTGATTTTAACGGCAGAAAACTAAAAAAAGCTTAAAAATTAAGAAAAAAACCTAAAAATCAGCTTTTATGTAATGTTTTTATTTTTTGTGTGCTAAGAATTGAATAGGCTTAATGATGCTTCCTGTTCCATTGTTTTTCTGGGCAAGCAATTTTTTGTAACTAAATAAATCATTTTTAAAGCTAAATAAATTACTAAATACATTTTTAATATTTGTAAATCAAATTTTGTGATTCCCGCGCATTTGGTCATAAAAAAGGGCGAAATTTGACTGGAAACAGGCTAAATTGACAACACTAATATAAACATAAATACATATATAAGATAACCTTCTACACTGTGAGAAAATAGTCCACTGTGTATAATTTCTGTAATACCAATAAAGTAATTTGGTAAGTACATAAGGGTTAAGATAGGGAAGCTTAGATTCATAGTTTAAATAATGAGTAGGTATAAATGTAGATTTATTAATTATACCGCATCACTGCAAACGAAGTTTATCTGTTCAATAAGTTTATAAGTAGAGGCTTCATGAATGTCTGCTTGTCCAGACCAAAAGCCGCGTTGAACACATTCATAGAGAAAGTTGATGCCTTTTTTCTGGAGTTTATTTATTTGTTTTCCTAAATAAATATGGAAAACCATTAGTGTTGAACAGTGTTTAATCAAAAGCAACACTAGATGTTTTATCGATACATACGTATATGTTCTGATTGGTCCACATGTGACCAATCCAACAATTACAACACGTTTGTTACTTATCATGTATATTCATCCTGTTTTCTCTTTTACATATTTAGCCTTCATATGCAAAATGACCGCTTCATAGGCTTACCTTTAAATACGCCTTCGTTTGCCCAAATACACTTAATAATAATAACAAAATAATAGGTGTTTTGGCTTGAGAAACAATTACATAAAATTTTAAACAAAAAATCATGCTGAAATTGTGTTAAACATGTAGCCAAAAGTAGAAGGCGATATTATCACAATTTAAACATTTTACAAGTTAACAACTCCAAAAATGCTAAGGCTAAGAAAAATAAAATTACAAAAATAATTAATAATTGCTAATAAATTGTTATTTGTCTTTAAAATACATCATTCATTGTTATTAATTTATTCATTTTTAAATTTGGCGGTTTACGCAGAAAAATTAAAAGTTATCGAAATTCCGGGCACTTTAATTGGTTGACCAATTGGAGAGCTTGAACTCAGAAAATATAAAGCGAATTCTAAAATATAAGGCGAATTCTCTCAGAAATGATAAGCAAATTTACTGAACGAGAACAAATATAATATAAAGATAAACTCCTACACTGAGAGAAAATAGACCACTCTGTGAAATATATGTATTAGATTAATGATTTAAATAGAGATGCTTCGATATGCACACATATATATTGAAAAAGTATATTAAATAGTATAAGTGTAATGTTTATATAATAATAAGTTAATACAAAATGTACAAACAAAAACTAATAATATATTAAGTACATATAATATTTAATTGTTTAATAATGTAATAAAATTAAAAATTTAATAATATAATAAAATAATAAAAAATAATACAGGTTGATATAATAATTAAAATAAAAATAAACATGAAAAATGGTTTCATTTTATGGACACTTCATGGGCCACATAATACACTCTTCCCGCCTCGGCAGACGACTCCTTGCCCAGGACCACAGTAGTTTCAGGATGTCGTAATTAGGTGATCAGTTCCACATTATACTTTTCTCTTCAAAAATTCGTTGATAAAATTCAGTTGACGCAGTCAAGGCATCCTGATTCGTACAAAATGTATTAATTAAGTGGATTATTCGGTTGCCACCATGTTTCCTCTACATAAGCCATGTTCAGCATTTCAAATAATATTAGTCATTAATTAATTTTAATAAAATTTTGCCATTGCCATCGACAAACCGAACAATGGGGGATCGGCATTGCCTGCACTCTATGTGCAGGAGCTGTTCCTCTTTAAAGATCAGGATTTCCCTCGTATGACGAGGCTACGAGGATGACGGACAACTGCCGCAAGGTGGTCATCCGACATCGTCTATTCCAGAAGAAGGCAGCGTGGAACATGGTTTTGGAAATTTATACCCAGTGTGGCTAACGGGTCCTCATTCTGTATCAATAACACCTGGCTCACAATTGCTCGAATGTCTGTTCCTCAAATGACGTGCAATGAAATAGATACTGATCACTTAGACCTGAGGGAAAGGATAAGTATTTTATAAATCTATGTATTAACTTATAAATAATTGTAACCCCCTATATTTCACAGTGTACAAGAGAGTACCAGTGCTCCAAACTGCGCGAGCACACGTAGGCGAATTCAATTCGAGCCAATCAAAACATGACACCGAGTCTCCCTCAAAGGCTATAAATAGACCGGTTTTTTCATTTTTTTTCCAATTTTTTTTCAACTTTTGCAACTGTCATGCCGAGGAGCGCGTGAAAACAAAAATTGCTTTAAAATAAAAGGAAGAATACATTCGTATAGTAGATGAATTAAAACGAAACTAACTTGAAGTCAAGTGTTTGTTCTACTTTTCCAACCGGAAATCCCTCAAAGAGCGCGTGAAAAAGGAGCGCTTGAATTTTTGGAATCTGTGGAATCGGTTCGCTTTGGAAGATGGTGTGCTCGCAGGCGATATTAGTTGGATTATTATTTATTGCTGGCTATGTCAGCGGGGAGGTGTACTTGAAGGAAAACTTCGACAATGGTAAATTTTAATTTGGTTTTGTGATTTTCATATTTGTTGACTATAACGTGTATGTGTGTTTCTTCAATTGATGTAGAAAAATGGGAGGACACGTGGATATACAGCAAGCATCCCGGAAAGGAGTTTGGCAAATTTGCTCTTTCTGCAGGCTCGTTCTTCAACGATAAAAAGGCTGATCAAGGTGCGTATAATTAATGGTTTTCCTAATGACGTGTGTGCAAGCTATGAGGGTGTGTGTGTGCATACCCAATAAACAAATATATATTTATACATACATATATGGATATTTTTAACTTTGCCCCACCTCTTTAAAATAGGAATCCAAACATCACAAGATGCCCGCTTTTACGCAGTGTCCAAGAAGTTCGATGGATTCTCCAATGAAGACAAACCATTGGTTGTCCAATTTTCTGTGAAGCATGAACAGAATATCGATTGCGGGGGTGGTTATGTGAAGCTCTTCGACTGCTCGCTTGACCAGACTGACATGCACGGCGAGTCGCCTTATGAGATTATGTTTGGTCCAGATATTTGTGGACCCGGTACCAAGAAAGTCCACGTCATTTTCAGCTACAAGGGAAAGAATCATTTGATTAACAAAGATATCAGATGTAAGGATGACGTGTACACCCACTTTTACACGCTGATCGTGAAGCCAGATAACACATATGAAGTTCTCATCGACAACGAAAAAGCTGAATCTGGAAATCTCGAAGATGACTGGGACTTCCTGGCGCCAAAGAAGATCAAGGATCCCAGTGCAAAGAAACCCGAAGATTGGGATGACAAAGTAAGTATAAATGCATGGTCCACAGACGTTTTATGAAACAAATTTTTATTGTTTCTTTAACCTTATTTGCAGGCAACCATTCCGGATCCCGATGACAAGAAACCAGAAGATTGGGACAAGCCAGAACACATTCCAGATCCCGATGCCACAAAACCAGAGGATTGGGATGACGAAATGGATGGTGAATGGGAGCCACCAATGGTGGACAACCCCGAGTACAAGGGCGAATGGCAACCAAAACAGTTGGACAATCCCAACTACAAGGGCGCATGGGAACATCCAGAGATCGATAATCCAGAATACACTCCAGATGATAAACTCTACCTGCGAAAGGAAATCTGCACTCTTGGCTTCGATTTATGGCAAGTCAAATCGGGCACAATATTCGATAATGTCCTCATAACCGATGACATCGAATTGGCCGCTAAAGCAGCTAATGATGTTAAGACCACACAAGCTGGTGAAAAGAAAGTAAAGGAGGCTCAGGATGAAGAACAGCGGAAGAAGGATGAAGAGGAGGCCAAGAAATCCTCTGACAAGGACGATGAAGATGATGATGATGAAGAGGACGATAAAGATGATTCCAAACAAGAAACAGATCAAAGCGAACACGACGAATTGTAATCACAGTAGAAGAAGTACACCAATGAATATTGAGTATTTTTTTGTGTTTATTTGAGTTTCTTGAATGTTGGAGCACATCATCCACAATTACAATTTGCAAGACTTATAATATAATTAATAAATAAATTATTTGAACTTTTTGTGTAAATTTATTAAGCAGCTGTAGTGAATCATGGTAAAAGCAAATCTGATTTACTTTTGGTAAAATGACTCAGAGAAACGAATTCATTTCCAAATACGATATCAGTTGACTTGGTGTATAGGTTCGAAAATAGAAGGCAAAAACGTCTGCAGCTATGCAGAGAAAGATTTATCGAAAATGAGCCTTAAGAAATTTGAGAACCTTATCCATGAACAGGCTTATCGTAGTACCCGTATCTATGTGTCACAACTATTAAATAGATTCTTTATCAAAAAATCAAACTACATACATATTAGACCCTTTCATAGAACATAAAAATAATAGTTAGTCGTCTGGTTACTACAGTGGAAACCTACTGATTAATGAAAGATGTCGTGGTCCCACATCATATTAAGGAAAATATTATTTGCAGATTGTTTTATTAGCATGTATGTATGTATGTATATACTTTTCTATATCATTGGTTTTTAGTTTAAATGTTTTACCCTTAAAATTCGATTTTAACGGAATGTTTTTGGTTCTCTTGTTCACCCCAATCTTTAGTACACTTAGGAAATCCTTGGTTTTGTCTTTTTTTAAATTGATTGCTTGATTTAATTCTTATTACAAATTTATTAAGAAATGAATTTAATGATTTTATGTTAGTTTTTTAAAATAACTTTAATTTTTAGTACATATTTGAATCTATTGGGTTGAGTCAAATTATGATTGTATTTATCCTATGTTTCACCTATTGGGGAGAACTGTGCATATATTTGCTCTTTCAGATTCTTCATTAGCATTAACAACCGATTATATCAAGCTAGCGCAGACTTTAAAAAGAATGCAAATATGTATAATTAAAACAGGTTCATTTTTATATTTGTGTATATTATATCCGATTGAATATAAATATGTTTAACGGGACTGGTTTAAAATAAAAGAAAAAAACATTCATATAATAGATAAATTAAACTGAAACTAACTACAAGTCGAGTGTTTCTATTGTTACCATAGTGTAAGCAAGTAAATTTTCTCATCAAATATTTGAATCGAAAGTTAATATGCTTCAGAGACACACACATTGTTTTGTTGTCTCAGATAACAAAAACATTTACGTATTATTAAAAGTCAATATTGGTAATTTGTTTTGTTTCCATATTATTTATAGAAGAGACAAGAAGAATAGATAGATAATAACCTATCTCAACTCTATATATCAATAGCTAAATAAACAGCTACAGTTTTGCTGTATTAAAAAAAACATTTTTTAAATTGATTTTTCGGTACGTGTTTTCTTTATTTTAATTCATTTAATTGTTTATTAGAAACATACAAATATTAATTATTCAGATCCTTCGTCGTCAAGTCCAGAATATTTGTTGGAAGATTGCAAAGTCTAAAACAAAAATAAATTTGTATATATTAATTGATTTTTCGATTAACTATAGCAATGTTTACTAAATATATTGCTATGTTCTACTTCTAATGCCTGGTATTCAATAATTTTTTGGGTTTTTCTTTCCATCAAATCAATTTTGCTTTATATACCCATGCCCTTAATTGTTCACGCATTGTATCTTAAATTACTATTCCTTAATTATAGGCATTGATTAAACACAAAAAAAATTGTAGTTACCATATGGGAACAACTAAACAAAAATAGGGGCTAAGCGAATATGCTTATGAATTAATCAATAAGTATATACCATAGCTTAATGTTTTAATATGCATATTTAGTTGTTATTCGTTGTTTAGCAGGAACTGGCTATTAGTCGTTGTTGTTTGCATGTAAATTTTTATTTTACTTACCGGTCCAGCCTGATTTGGTTGATATTTCGGCAGTGGACGCTCGCTTCGTGTATCTCGTTTACTTTTATTTTCTTCCCGCAACTTTCCATCCCCTTTTGTATTTACTTTTCCTTTGGAATTCTCATATCTTAAAAAGAATAAAGCAATATAATTGTTATTGTTTAAAAATAAAGCAAAGACAATCATTTTGTTTATGTATACATATCTAAATATATATTTAAACAATATAACTAGCTGCCTATTATCTTCGCTGCATTTGATATAGTTCAGTTTTATTACAAGCAATGTAAAAATAATATGAAACCGATTTTGGGGTCATGCCTGAAGCAAACCTTTCTAAGTATTTCCAACCAAACCTTAATTAATAATTTCTCTAGCTTTATGTATTAATGGAACAATTTCCTGGAATTTAAATAGTTGTGAAGTATAAGACTTTTATGGCATAAATCTCTTTATATATTAACCTATCTATCTATATCATATTCAAACTATCTTTAGGTGTGAATGAAATCAACTTTGCGGCCCATTTTTCAATAGATATTCTAGCCAATTTCCGGCATCTTATAGGATCAGCCCCTTTTTAACTATCTTCAAATTAAAGCTCTAGTTTAGTATATATGTTTAAGCCACGCACCTGTCATTGCGATCGCGTTGCTTATTGAATCTATTATATTCTCCATCATCACGACGTCGTTCATCTAGAATATGTAAAATTATTAGACAAAAGGTTAAACATAAACGACTGATGTAATAATTACCCTGTGAACCTGAATTTCTTTTACTGTCATCGTTATCTGCACGACGCCAGCTCACATTTGGAGCGACGCTTTCGTTATCATTCTTGTCTATTTGCACCTCTGACAGTTTCTCATTAATCTCCTCCGTTTCGAGGCGAGCCTTGTCCTGTCGGCGGGCTTCTGCTAGACGTTCTTCAATTTCCAATTCCCTAGTGGCAGTATCGACTGGCTTTGCTGAACCGAATACATTTACTGACGAGGCGGCTTTCACTTCAACAACTTCAGCAGGCTCTTCTTCATCTGGTTTAGTGACGATCTCTGGCAATGGCAACGTACGTGGCTTCAGATTTAACCTGGGTCTTTCTTCAGCGGTACTACTTGACACATCATCATTTCTTGAATAATTTAGCCTGCCTCGACCGCCATCTCGATATCTGTCAGATTGGTCTGGATCTCTACGTGGAGGTGAATAATCATTTGACTGAGTTCTAACGCTAGTGCGCCATGATCCGGGTGTATTATTCTCCTCCCTTTCCACTATAGGTTTACGATCGCGATTGAAACTGCGATCATAATTGCTGCCATATCCACTTGAACTTGTGCCATTGTTCTGGCTATCTCGGCGCCAATTGCCAGAGTCCCTGTTATCCCTGTCGCCGCTGTTGCCAAACCCTTCAAAGCGACGATTGCCCTTTTGGCGGTTCTGCTGATCATTCTCATTTGACAATTCGATGCGAATGCGACGTCCCTTAATAGAAGGGTCTGGCAAACTAAGCACATGGATCAAATCATCACGATTTTCTAATTCTACATAACCGAAGCCCCGAGAACGTCCGGTATCACCATCCTCCCTAGGCAGCCTGAGCGACACCAGGTTAATGGACCCAAAGAATTCGTATATGTCATCCTCATTTGCATCAAATGGCAAATTATTAATATAAGCTATAAATGGGGGTTTGTGGGGAATAGAATCGTCATCGAATATCCGATTTGCCCGTGGAGCAGTTGGTAACTGATAAACTAGGGGTAATGTGTGGCCCCCATCGTCACTGTCGTCGCCGTCCAAATTTCGGACTTTCTTTGAAACTTGCGTTGTTCCAGCGGGTGTGTCACCATTTGATAGAAATGATTGCAACGAAATCACGGTTCCCTTGTTCTTTTTACCCTTTTTGCCTGAAAAAATGGTAAAGTAAATGCTTCAATTATTATAACATCTATTTACTTTAGTACATATTTAAACATATATGCAAACGATTCTGGACGGATTATATAGTACTAATTCATTTTTATACCTGTCTGTACATATGAACTGGAAATGTTCATATGCATGTATGTATGTATGTATTACGTGTCGAAATTAAACCACGAGGGCATTTGGCACTAAATTTTTGGTGACAGTTACATACATAATTACATTATTTATATACTGCGGAAAGCATTTATATTAACTGTATTGTTGAATCATACCTGTAGATGCCATTTTTATGATAATACACGAAAAAAACACTTAAATTTTGACGAGATGTTATTCCAATCGTTCTCGCTTCATGAAATTTTTTTCACATTTATATTTTTTTCTGAATTTGCCTAGCTCTTACAAATTCGCTCTAGTTCTTTTGAATGTGATCTAGTTCGAAGCACTGTTTCAAGTTCCTCTGTTCCAAATATTTGCTTGCCTCACGCTTAGGGTATTTCCAACTGTGTTGAAGGTTCAATAAAGGAAGTTCAGCGACGCAAAATGAAGTTTGTTAAATTTTTAAAAATCTGTTTTTAAGAATGTAAATATACAAACGCTCTGCATGTCAAAATATCAAAGACAAGTAAAAATAATACAAAAATAATAAATTTAGAATTTATATTAAATTCCAGAAATATGCTTAAATATACAGAACATCTCTGCGAAATCCGTCACACTAAGAAACATGGTCACGATGGCGTTCAGAAATTTAAGGAGTACGAGAATGCCCTTGACATTTCAGTGTTTTGTAAATTGATAAGCGAATTCACTCAGCATTTCTAAGCGAATATCACAAATGCTAGACGAATTCAGAAGTATTGGCGAATTGAGAGTACTGGGCGAATTGTTTTGTGCATAACATATATTTATGCTTATATGAATATATCCTGTAAATTCAAACAACTCGAAGAGGGAAAACATGGCAGATGAGTTAAAGTTTGGGGTGTCATCCGTTGGTGAGTTGGAGGAGGAACTCAACACAGCCAAACAGTTGTTAGCATCGCTAAATGAGAACATTCGTCGGTTTGATGGTCGGAACATAAGGTATGTAGGAAGCACACCTGAAAGCCATATGCATGTCTATACGGCAATCATATTTTCATTTTAGGAGTGATAAATACAAGTATGAGGAAGTTAGCAAGAGGAACGAGTCGAATAACGATAGGCAAATGACATCCTCACGAAATGAGTTCTCCAAAAATAAGCAGCAGCGCCGATTGAAATTAAATGATGCGAAACCGCCATTTGCTCGATCCCCCAATGGGGATGTTCAGTCTCGGGGCCCAACGCCGCGTATCAACTCACGAGTTATACGGGAAATGCCATCTAAAAAAGAGATTGTCGAGGCTCAAGGAACAGATTCCGAGTCAAGAGCACGGAACCGGCGAATGTTTGGTTCACTGCTCGGGACTTTGCAAAAATTCTGTCAGGAGGAGACCCGCTTAAAAACCAAAGAGGATAAAAAGGCTGAGATAGAAAGGAAACTCGAACAGCAACAATTGCAAGAGCGGGCATTGTTAAAAAAGGAACGGGAATCCTTATTTACGGATAGAAAACGCAAACAGATTGAGATCAAACAGTTGGAGATTAAAATGGCACGGCTGAAAGACTTCAAATTGTGGGAGACGTCAACACTGCATCAAAAGCAACAAATTCGAACAAAAGCCAAGCCACACATATTTTATCGGCCCCAAAGTCACAATGAAGCTACCGAAAGGCTTCTATTAAAGAGTTGTACCGAAATAGACAATCTGGTAAAAAGTCGGCGTGAAGAGATTCAAGCTCAGCTCAAAGACTTGGAACATACACATTGTACGGACGACGAGAATGTCATGGATGAAAGCAATACTGATATCGATGAATTTCAGATGGAAAGTGGGATTAAACAAAAATGTAAGTAAATCCATCGAAAAATCGCGGATTTGCTTAAAAAAAACCTTTTGTGCCCTAAAATAACAGTGCAAAGATGAACTTATTTATAAATTATTTTTATCAAATAATTGTTTTTATTAAAGTTCAATGTAAGAAGGATAATTTTTCAATTGTTTGTCAGTATATTTTGACTATTTCATATGCGGACATGCAAATTTTACTTTAAAAGTTATTAAAAATAACTTTTCAATTTTCATTTATAATTCTTTATTATTATTATTAATCTTAATATACAAATAGTATTCTTTTCATTCAAATTAAATGGTCATCAATCGAAGATACATACATAGAGAAGATAATTTTGTTCTTGTCATTTTTCTATTCTATTTTCTATTTTATATTTAGTATTAACTGAAGCAGAACAACTGGCTAAAATCTATTTATACTTTGTACTTCTGTTTTCAGGCGACAAGAATGCAAAAGAAAATAAGATTAAAGGGTCGAGAGATAACCCATTGAGCAGTGTTATGTTAGCTAAAAAATAGAATCTTTTTTGTCAAAAATAATTTGGATAATGTAATGATTTTTAATGTACTACAAATATACTAAAATATATTATTAAATATTATATGTTGAGAATGTTTTAATTTAATGGCAAATATAAAAGTCTCTCTCGACAACAATATTGGAATTATGTAAGTCATCGGGAAAGCGGCTTTGAAAACCTTTAAGCTGGTGTTTAAGTAGGTAATACTTTTATATATGACTTATTAAATCTGAAGCCTAAGTTTTAATGAGTGGAGATGTCAACTTTTTACTTATTTGATGAGATCTCGTTCAGAATGATGCGAATTATCAGTACTATCCAAAGTCAAAATATTTATTGTAAAATAAAATATCGAACACAAATGATAAGATATATCACTAAATTTCAAAATAAAAGCCAGGAGGAACTCCATGCTATAAAATTCGTCGTTTGTAATCCTTTGAATTGAACATTTAACTGACGATGAATCGGTCCTCTAAAACTGACTGATAGATAGAAACAAAAAAAGAAAAATGAATTCGTTAGGCTGGAGTATGAGAACCCACCCCCTGGTTTAAAAAATATTTAAATGTCCGTTAGCGACTAGTGATGCAGGTCAAGAATAACATCAAGACGTTGGAAGTTACATAAATAACATATATGGGTCTTTCTATTTATATATGTGGACACATCATATGATATACATATATGTGCATTGCATACATACTAAGAAAATGCAATGATGAAATGCATAACTTAAAGTCTGGCTAGCCATTTATTATCTAAGCCCTCAACACTATTTTAATTTTTTTTGGAATGTCCAATTAAAAATTTTATAGATGTATGCATTTAAATGCAACACAACAATATAGTTTTGGAAATGATACATGGATATGCATATAAATATAGGTACATAGATATACATACATATATGTATGAGTGGGGGATGGGGAGGGATATGCATATATACATACATATGTTGCGATGCGGACTGACAAGTGTGGTCCACGTAAAATGGAATAGTAACGTAGAAGATGGCATCTATGTATGTACAAAGGTCATATTTCCAATATTTACATCAAAAGCTACAATTGGGGCGCAGGCGCCAGCCCAAAAGCTTTTGAGCCCAGGTTTGCAGGTGTAATGCTTTAGAGTTTCGATGTGCTTGTTAGTTCCGTTTCGCGACTGGAAAAGGAATATTATAACTCTATTACAGTGAATTAGATTTGCCAAAAAAAATTTTGTTTAATGTGAGAGATGTACACACCTATAAATGCAGATGAATGCATATGTATAAACTGATGTGCAATATTTAATATTTAACTATGCTCATAGATATGAATGTGCAGTGAAGTAAATTTAAAATATACATTACATTTATATGTTCATATACATATTTACGTACATAGTTATGTATGTATATTAATGTAATCACGTTCCGGAACGCCTAGAGTGTGGACTTGCGACCGGCTGCTGTTACATGGTGTTCTTAAAAACTTTGTATCTACTTACCTAGGATGTATGTATGTACATAAGAACATATACATACAAAATTCATATTTGTATGTATGAATATATTTATAAATGCGTATTTGTATGTATGTATTGTATATGTATATGTATTAACATACATACATTTCTTTTATAAGGATGCCTCTTCCATTTTAACGAAGATAAACCAATGCAAAACTAAAAATAAAGATACATAAGTGAATGTATAGTATGTAAGTGTATGTGTGTGTGTATATACATACACGCTGGACTCTTACAAAGTGGATGTGCTAAATCAAGTTTAACTGTGAGATAAAAATGTTATCCTAAATAGTTGGGAATACTAAACATATTTCTCAATCAACAAAACATTAACCAACATGGATATAGTACTCTTACTTATTTTATCACTGCATTTGAAAACAGCTTTTGGCAGTAAAGATGGTAAGTGTGGGCCATTACCTTTTTCGTATACAGTCAAGTACTTACATTTATATGTATGTATATATACACATGTCTGAATGTAAAGTTACATATGGGCATGTGCTTCAAGACGATTTAATGTACATAAATAGACAACCCTTTTCAAATACGATATAGTTTTTGCTAAAAATGTAATTTAAACCTCAAATTCAGTTTTTCACTGGTTGAAAAAATATTTTTTATTTGTATGCATATACTTAACAAATATACAAATTGTACATCGGTGCGTATACAAAATTTATGCATAGTTGGCATTGCCAGCGAATTTGCTCTCGCATTCTAAATTTCATAATTGAAACAAATTGTAACACAAATCATTTAAATTGTATAAAAATGCTTATTTTCCTGTTAAAAACACGAATCCATCAAAACTATGTGTGCAAATATGTAGATAACAATTATTTTTGCTATACACTATTCTACTAGAGCATATCCGACCATAGTTTCAATCTACATGCTTAGTTATGTATAAGCATTAAACAACCAGTCGTATGCGTGATATTTTTGGCGTATGTGTGATATATGTATATATGATGTGGCTGGAAGTAGTTTGTCTCTTTGGATTATACTTAAACATGGTTTTTTTCAAGAAGCATTTTAACATAGCAATATTATGTCGAAAAAAGGTTGCTTACCATTTATTAACATGCAATTTTTACATAGTTACATAAATAAGTACAATTATGTAAAAGCTAAGTCTTGAGTTAATATTTAAACGATTAAGTTGTTAATAGTTTTCCAAAACTATTTCTGTTGAACAAATTAAGTATTTCCAAAAATATATCTTTAAGAAAGCTGAAACAAAAAATTAATGACAAGTTTCCTAAGTGGAATTAAGTCGTAATTGGAATTTGTTGTTGAATTTTACATAGCTTATATTAAAATAATTATGATTCACTCCAATTTTTTATTGTGGATAGTCTAAATAGTTTTGGTAATATGAAGCGAGAGAAATTGTTAAAGAAATATCCAACGGACCCAATCCAAAACTTTTTAAATTGCAAAGTTTTTCCAAAGAAGATTAAAGCCTCTTAGAAAAAAACACAAACGTTTGTATTTATTTTACCACATAATATTTAAATTTTGACAAGTATTAAAAAGAATAAAAGCAATTGGTAGCCACATAAACTTAGGTTCAAAGTTCATGGTCGTTGGGGGTCCACTAAATGTTGTTTCCTTGGTCATTGTCATTGAATTGGGGTAGGAGATGCAAAGTTTTTCAAAGTTGACAAATTAGGCACGCCCGAATAAACATGCAAACATTTAAATCTTTAATTTCGAATAATAAGTACAAAAGTCGGCCTAAGTTGTTTTTTGCTAGACAACATCTCTTGTGGTGACTTTCGCCATTTTCCCACCCCCAAATTCAATCGATAAATTCGGCGAGATTTTCAGGATTATTATTGCTTGACTTCATTTTGCTAATACACCCACACACACACACACACACAGACACATAATAATAGACATTTAGAAATATAATGTATAGTGTTTATTATTAACCTATATTAGAACTGTTCCAATCAATTTCATTGTATTAAATTCGTACATACATATGTACATAGATATTTCGTTTTATAGTTGATTGCAATTCAACATTTTATCATTCATCTCATCTTTTAGTTCCACTTCACCAAATTGAATCGTTGGTTGGCGAAAACATTTACCTTCCATGCAATGTAACAACCTATGATGGAGATGAACCTGTATTGGTCCTATGGTATCGAGATGACAAGGGAACTCCCATATACAGGTAAATGAGTTTCTAAATTTCTAGACTAATTTATGTGTATCAATTAAGTTCATGGCAATTAAGATGCATATACAATAAACATATTTATCTATTTGTGCCCCCACTTTAATATTCGTTAAAAATTACGTCCAATTTTATTCCTTTAGATATTATAATTCCACATACTTTCTACATCAATTTAATTATATTCTAATTAATTTTTGTATCCAATTAGCGTTGATATACGAGCTGGAATTTCGAAGGCACCGAAACGATGGTCCGACGAATCTGTTTTTGGAGAAAGAGCCTACTTCATTTTTGATAAAGAGCCGGGTAAACTTTCAATTCAAAATACCCAAGGAAGTGACTCGGGTACATATAGGTGCCGGGTAGATTTCTTGAAAGCCCAAACATTTAATAGCCGAGTCCGACTCAATGTCATATGTAAGTAAAAGCAATAATTTTCTGTTTGTTCAAGTAGTACGCTGTTTCGTAATTCATATAGCCGATTTTGAAATACCCTTCAGTTGAAAGTCCAATTTAGGTTTAAAAATATATTATTGTTGTTGAAAAGTGAAATCTACAATACCAGATGGAATTCCTTCCTTCTTTGTGAATTTAAGGCAATGCTACTCTTTGTAGTTAGTCTTAGCCATCTAGTTTATAATTAAAGATTTATCGTATAAACTATTTTCCAAGATATTTACAAAAACACAATGATATTAAAGACAAATAAATAGGTCTACCAGCTGATACAATTTGCCACAACAATTAGCAAGAACAATTTAATTCTTTGTTAATGTCTCACTGGGCCAAGACTTTGAGTCAAGAACATTTTCTTTGGTCAGCGACAAGTATCTTAGATGGGCATATGTGATAGTAGAGAGAACTGGCGCCAGAATGGACAAACGTTGTGGGGTCATTCACAAAAAAGCCGAAAAAAGCCAATTATAGGACACAAAGAAGTAACCCATTTAATAAGTTCACCGGTTTCATGCTGGTCACTGAGCATGAGTTCATTTATTTAAATTTTATAACGAAAAATAGACATAAACAAAGTGATTAATGATTTGAAAAAGTTTTTATTAAAGGATAATTCGTAACATTTAAATATTTCCATTCTTTTAGCACCGCCAAAACAAGTTGTTATTCGGGATGGAGCAAATGTTGAGAGATCAACTGTGGTCGGTCCATACAGCGAAGGTGATATTGTGACCCTCAAATGTCAAGTTATTGGAGGTAAGAATTGTTAACATTTAGGAAGTTTATTCTTTTACCTTATAATATTAATGTTCAATTTAAATATGAAATATAAAAACCAGATTTGAATTTTTTTAATGATAATTACATTTTTGGATTTCAAGGCTATCCAACACCATCTGTTAGCTGGTACAGAGATGGCGTTGAAGTACAATCTGATACCACATATTTACCAGGAGGAAAAATAATTCAGAGTGAAATTTCACTTGGTCCGCTTGGAAGAGAGGATCTCAATTCTAGACTAACGTGTAGAGCAGCAAATCATCCAAGAGCATCGATTGTTGAATCAGTTGTTCAAATTGATATGAACTGTAAGTTTTGTAAATTGTACAGTATGTATATACAAATCTATCTAAATTGTAGATTAAACAAGACTATATATTACAGTTTAAATATAGTATATTCTATTTACTATCCTAGTCCTAATTTATTGTTATTATTTTTTCTCTTTCAGTTTCCCCTTTAAATATACGATTATTGGGTGCTCACCAACCACTTTCTGCCGGTCGGAGGTATGACCTTCTATGCCAAAGCGCTGGATCTAGACCACCTGCAGTAATTACTTGGTGGCAAAACGGAATTCGTCTGGAAAAGACAACTGAAACTGTAAGTTTATATTAATTGTTTCCATTTAAATTGAGATTACACAACAATCTAAGGAAATCTGAAATATATGTATTACCGCAACTGACTCTGAGATTTCTCGGCACAATAAGAATATTAACATTCCCATTTTCAGACTTCAAGCGATGGAAATCAAACTACGAGCACACTTTCAATAAGTCTAAGTAAAACAGATGCTGGAAAGTTCTTATCGTGTAAGGCTTACAATCATGCTGTACCTTCTGATCCTCTCGAAGATGGTTGGAAATTGGATATTCAGTGTATGTGGCTAACCAAAAGTATTTTGTTTGGATGATTTTTTCAAATAAATTTTCTTGCAGATGTGCCAGAGGCTTATGTCCGTTTAGGAACATCTCTAGATGCCAATGCACTGCGTGAAGGAACAGATGTTTATTTCGATTGTTTAGTTGTTGCACATCCTCAGGTTTTCCGAATCGAGTGGCGTCATAATGTTAGTCTTTTTTTTTAAAAAAAAACTTTGTTATGTCCTTATATCCTTTAATTCCTTATAATTTTTATAGGGCCACCCATTGCCGCATAATATTTCGCAAGGTGTTATAATAAGTAATCACTCCCTAGTATTACAAGGTGTTACAAGATCTACAGCCGGTAATTATTCTTGTGTCGGATTTAATGCAGAAGGTGAAGGCATCAGTGCACCTTTCCCACTAAATATTTTGTGTAAGTTTTATTTATATAACTTTGCCAAACCCTTTTTAAAACTAAAATGATGATAAATACATAACAGATGCTCCAACGTGTGCTCAAAATCAACCGAAAATTTATGGAGTTGCAAAGCAAGAGGATGCCCAAATCAAGTGCGTGGTAGACGCCAATCCTCACGATGTGGACTTCAGTTGGACTTTTAACAATTCCGCTGAAAGTATTGATGTGGCAACAAATCATATAACTCGTTCAGGTAAGAAGTTATAGCTTTTAAATTTTAATTTAAATTATACAATTTAGACTAAAGCTTGTCATCTTGTTATAGTTTATTTTAGATTGGCTAAAATTATTAATATTCATATATTTTCTGATTTAAATTGTGTTTTTATAGGCACCACATCAATCGTAACTTACACTCCGATTACCGAACTGGATTACGGCACATTATTATGTATAGCATCTAATAAAATTGGAAGACAACGTGTTCCATGTGTATATCATATTATTGCAGCAGGTGAATTAATTAAAATGTGATATAGGATAACTATTTATATATGAAATTACACAAATAAATTGTATTGATCTTATATATTCAAAAAAATCATTTTGTCAGATCAGATCAAATCAGATTTTAACAAATATTTACAACCATTTTCAGGACGACCGGATCAAGTGCATAATTGTACCTTAATAAATATATCAATGTCCTCGCTAACCGTAACCTGTAGTGATGGTTTCAATGGTGGATTACCGCAGCTCTTCATCTTAGAACTCCAAGATTCCTATACACATGTAAGTTTGTGTATCTTTTATTTTAAAATTATAAAATTATTTTTGCTTACCAAATTTTAATTCTAATTAACAACTTTATTCAATTTATTTTAGGAATTTAAAGCTAATATAACATCAACGAGCCCACGATTCACGGTTTCAGGTCTAGTTCCTGGTAGTCTATATAGATTATCAATTTTTGCCTACAATTCAAAAGGACGTTCAGATCCAGCAATTCTTAATGCTGCAATGTTGCGAATGCCGGAAAAGCAACTCACATCTGAACAAAGTAAATTTCTTCTTTTTCTTATTTTTTTCATTTTTGAAACTAGGTTTTATTGATATTTTGAATTAGCAGATAAAATTGTAGTTTCGTTTTTTTTGTAATAAAGCATTTCATGTGTATTCTCTTATTATTCTAGCCAATAATCCTCGTGCAGAATTGCTCTTTTCTCCGGTGGTGTCATTAACTATTGGATTGACATTAGCTGTCCTGGTTGCAATTCTAGCTATTATACTCGCACTTCGTATACCCTGTGCAGCAACAACAAGACGTCGTCAAAAGGAACTATCTAATGAAAATGTATCTAGAGATGAATCCCCTGGACCAAGTGATAAAAGTACTGGCAGTAAAGACGTTGACGATAGCGATGAGAAGAATCCGGATGTAGTACCTGAAACGATTGATCCTGACGACCAGGTTAGTATTTAAATGATTGCATACATATATGAACGAAGCATCAAAATAGAAATAATATATAATATTTTTATGAAATATGTTTTTTTTATTTTATTTTAGAAAACCTAATCCCCAATTTTTATAAATTCTTACAATTTCAGATTGATTGTGCCAGGCGAAGGCAGCAGATTTCAACAATTGATACCAATTGTAGTCCTAATAGGGGTATTCTTGTCAACGATTCTCTATCGCAACATGTGGCTGCGGCTGAAATGACATTACATGCCTCCCACAGCATTGGCTACTGTACATTGCGCGGAGGAATGCAAGGCCAGGGACCAAATGCAATTGGTGGACTCTCAATTGTAAGTATTTCTATACCACTAAAGGATAATGATCTTAATTATAGAGGTTTATAGTCATCGTTAGTCAACCTTTTTGATAAGTTTGATATTATCTAGGCAGTTAATACAATTATGGTTTTTTAAGTGGAAAATCTTATTAAAAAATATACTTCCAATTTCTTTAATTTTGATCTATTGCAGAATGTTACTCCACATGTCTATTCCAACTCTCTCACCCAGTGTACACTTCCACGTCAGTCATCGCAAGGTGTATGGCCAAGATATAGCAGCAATTTGGCAGGAGCGAGGCATGTGGCGCCCATTTCTACATTTCATCAATTATCTATTCCACCAGCCAGAATTGTCGGACATCATCAACCACAGACTGCAGATGTGAATGCACCATCATCACCGTCAGCATCAAGCAGCTCCATAACTTCACCATCGAATGCTTTAACACATCCCCATGGACGAACTATCGCACTACATCATATAAACCAAGCCCAACGAAGTAGGGTCTGTGTTGGAATTGCAAGCAATGGCATCCATTCGATTGAACAGAATCAATCAGATGATGAAGTAACCGTCCAAACTCCTTTAATGTTAAAACGCGATAGCACCGTATGACTATAGAAGTCTCACAGGGTTCACGATACACCCCTGTGACTAGAGATCCCATATTTTCTGTCGATTATTTCAATACTTTCCATTCGTAAAATGAACAATTTTATACCAACTTATTATTAAAAGGAAAAAAAAAATGCCCCTAACATTTTACAACATTCTCAATATGTATTTCAAACTGTATGATAATTCATTTACAACAATATATTTAGATGTTAAGTTAGACTTCAGTTAGCCAAAAATTTTCACGTTTTGTTAAAGAATTGTTATCATTTATTTCACTAGTTTTATGCTTTCTAGTTTAATGCACCAAATGAAATTAAGATTGCACGCGATTTTCAGATAAATAAGTTTCTAAAGATAGCTTGTTTATCCACATGTAGTGCACTCCTGCGCATCACTTATTTTTATTTGAAATCCTACCGGTGAGGATTGCCGCCTGTTTTTAGTGTGAGGACTTGTTTTAAACGATATTCATAGAAGGGTTCGTAAAATGGTCAAACGTATTTTACTAGCCATAATAATTATAATAATCTGGGACAAAATTAGCTGAGAGCTGACATTGGCTTTTTGAAGTTTCTATAATTCTTTAGTTCAAAAAAGGAAGAAAAGAGTTTTCCCGACCTTTTCGGACCGTATCTATAGAATATGGGCTAGAATATTTGAAATAAACGAACTAGCAGTTTTTTTCAAACTCGCTACCCAAAGCGACCAATTTTTTATATCGGCTAGTTGTACGTATTCAAGCAACCATCTTTATAAATTTGGATTTTTATCGAAACTTCAGAATGGTTTAAAGATATAGAGTAATACTTTCTGATGACCCAGAGTTATTTTGTGAAAACAAATTTTCTGATGAGAAAACGTGATAAAAAGTATTTCTGAAAGCTGTATTATTGAAATTTGCTCAAACATTAACTCATTGCATTTATATTAAATTTTTTTGAAGACTAGTCAACATTAAAACACAATAGATTATATAATAACAATCTTTAGATTCTTTCTAACATTGCACCTTGTGTCGGTTTTTAATTTCCCAAATCTATCGTCATAAGGGAAAATTGTAGGGAAAATTTGCTTTTATTTTATGTTACATATACGTATAGTAAATATATATTGCTCAATATGAATGATCGGCCAAATTGAACACTTTAAAATGGTATAGAAACTTTAACATAGCCAAAGTAAAGTTCTCAGATACAATATTTATACTTACACAATTTAAATACGTGTATGCAAATGTATGTAGGTGTATCCTAGAATATAAATTTAGCGATCATAAAATGATAATACTAATAGAGGATATACCGAAATTCAATTAAGATTTTCTCCTCAAGGAAGTCTAATTGGACTTTGGCATATCCTTTACATACCATTCGTATTTATACAATTAGTTCTATTTAACATAATAGTAGTAATGCATTTTAAAATAATAAATTTTAATGTTGTAATTTGTAAATATGTACTTATATTCGTACATAATAAATGATAATTAAGACTGAATTTAATAACGGTAATCGCGATAAATTCAAATAATCACTGACTTTAAATATTTCTTCAATGTTTAGCGGATGATCTGTTTGAAAAAATAAGAATTCTGCCATGACAAAGCTGTAAAAACTGGAGAAAGCCACCAAATAGAGAAACAAAGATTACTCCAAATATTATTTTTTCATTTTATTAAATCATTGATTAACCAATTTGTGTAATCGTACATTTGCCTGATTTCGAAAACGTTCCTGTTTTATTTTGTACAAGTCATGACCTTTCGAATTCACATAAAATGGTGGAAATTTCTTTTTTTGTAAAACAATTTTGTTCCCTAATGTATATTGCATGAAGTCTATCATGCGATTCTGTGGCTTGTCAGATGATTCAGGTGAGGTTGGAGCTGCTTGTATTTGTGCGAATCCATTTCTGGCCTTTTGAACTTCCACAACATGAAAATTAGTTTCATCGGCAATTGTTTGATAGGACCTTTGACGCATTAGGCCGATAAAGAATGCTTTAACTATATGTTGGAGATTTGTAGATCCTTCAATTTTCGCATATAAATCCTTTATACCAACAACCTTGCAAATAGTTTGTATGGCGCGATGGCACACTAAACCGTGACCGTCGGGTTTTTTAAAGCAAAATATTTTTGTTTTTCCGAATGCAGTATAGAAATCATGGTAAATGGTTCTATTTTCACATAAATCAATGCTAATTAGTTTCTGACCCGCTCGATTTTTTGATTTTCGTAAAGCTGTCCGAACTTCTGGAGCTTTGGCTACAGAAAATCCAGCCAAGCCATTTCCATTTCCGGTGACAGATAGAACGGAATATCTTCGTTTTCTACCCATGTTGCCTTTCATAATAAAGACAATTTTATTCTCCAAGACGCGAGTATCGAACGATTTAAAATCGTCGTCACCAACAGCATCGGGGGGTCCAATACTACGACCAGGCATTTTGCTTCCAGACCATCCACGATCTATTGGATTTAGCTTCATCATTTTAAAGCCGCCCATTGAATCACGCAGCTTTATAATATTCTTCTCCCTCTCTAAGTTTTCGGGCAGAGGCTGCTGACGAATAAGATCATTTCCGCGTATAATCGGTGAGTTCAGACCAGGCCATACAAAATTCTTCTTTCCAAGACCTATGGTTTGTCCTCTATTAAGGTCCTTTGCCGTCTTTTTTCCAGCTCCCTTGCCGCGACCTCTCTTTTTTCCCGCATTACTAACTGCTGTGACTCCGCGCCAAATATCCTCAGCAGGAACTAAGACATAGAAGAAATACATAAGTTAATAATTAGCATGCATTCATTGAGCTTAAAGTAGATATTAAATATGTTGTAGTATTTAAAATAAGTGTAATAAACTAGCCGTAGTAATTAAATCAGGAAAGTGCCAATAATTTTTGCTTTTAAACATAGAGGGAACCTTGAGATTAAGGAAACCTTTGTGGAATGCTCTGGGATAAGAATAGGTTATTTATAGTGAAGTATTTAGTGATCTCCATAAATAAGTATATAGCCGGCAATAATATTAATTGAATATTACGCAACTTAGCATACGCTTGGGCGTATGTGTCTAGTTGTATTTATAAATAATAGCAACTAAGCTTTATTTACTTTACTTATGTATATGTTCAGTGGTTAAAAAACCTATAAAAGTTGAAATCTTTGGGGAGTTGGTTATAATTTCTTTTAAATCAAAACATGTGCACATCTTATTTATGTACATATCAGTTGATGAGCAATAACATAGTTGCTTGCAAAATCACTTACGTTTGTTAAAAAAACTAGTGTTCCGGGTACTTGTCAGGTTTAATAGAACAGGCGGACGGGGAACGTAGCATTTCAATGGAACTAGAATGGAATTTCTCCAAGTTTGATTTAAAAATCCTCTTAATATTGCAGAATTCATTTTAATACAATGTTATGGAGGAATATTTGACAACTAACAGTGTGGGAAAGTGTCGTTTGAACAGCTGTTCTGGTTTGGTGCCACCATATGTAGGAAAAAAATTTAGCAGACACACAAACCTGTATAGCGGAGACGCAAAAATAAAAAAATTGCCGTTAAAGCACTTTTAATTTAAATTAAACATGTTACTTAAAAGTAAGTTACCAAGTATGTAGTCCCGTAACAGTTCTAACTTATATTTCAAAAATTACTTAACTCAACCAACGTGATTTTACGAATTGTAACATATTTCTCATAAATAATTTAGGCATTTTTTAAAGTAGAAGCCACTTAAAAAGGTTTTGTATCTATATTAATAAAGTAAAAAATAAAAACCGATGTGATTTAAGATGCTACCCAAGTACATGTGATAGAAATCGTTAAATAATTCTCTATAGAATATACAGGAGAGCGCGTGATAAAATTAGAGTATAAGGGTAAAATATATAGTTAAACAAAAGCTCAATAGCTTATTTGCCAAAATCAACAATTACTGATGCTGCTGTTGTATGTGGCTTAAGGTCAATATTAACTAATATAATAAATATTCTGACACAATTCCCCAATGTCTGTGTGCGTTCAGGAAGAATGTCAAACTGCAAACTGCACGGATAAGATAAAATTCCAAATATAACTGACTCCACACTCATTAAGTTAGTGTGTCAGGCTGCAAAGACAATGACTGGCAATTGTCTTATCAGCCACAAGTGGAAGGGGCAAGCAAGGGCAACTGTTAGCCAATTTGCGAGCACTTGAAGTGCAAAGCGCACTTGTTATAACAAACGATTTTTCATGTTTCGCCTGCCTTCATATATGTATGTATTGATGTATGTATGTATGTATGTATGTATGTATGTATGTATGTTTAGTACAATGTTTCACAACATCAAATTGTCTCCATGATGTCCCGCCAGATATGAGGGAAGCCGCTCTCGAGCGCAGTTTCATTACTTCATTATTGATACAGATGTTGAATAGCTTTGAAAGTAATATTTATTTGCGAATTTTTAGATCAATGTTAAACACCCGTGACAATGAGATATTAAAAATGATGTTACATTTAAAAATGTTTAATTTACTAGTTATACCATAATTATGTATGTATATGTATAATGCTTGAGCTGAGAAAATCGAGAAATATAACTTGTGTCTCTTTTAAAGGGACAATATTATTCAAATTTATTTACCCTGCCACTGACTAATAAATTTTGACCAGCTGTCCAAATGCTTAGCTCACTTTTCAAACAAAAGTTGAGTCATTCTCGAATGACGGAGTTTTTTTCGAGTAAGAAAAGATGACAAACTATTAGATCATTATTAGTAATTTTTTTTGGTAATATGCAAATGCAAATGACTTGACCTTCGGGATGATAAAGATCGACCCACTGGAATAATCATCCAGACTTTTGTCAGCCTCATCGGATCAGCCGTTAAATTAACTTGCTTCATACATTCAAATGTTAAAATTGATATCAATTAAGGCAAAGAAAAAGTAACTACAACTCACATGGGAACTAGAAAAACGTCAAGCACATAAAACGATGCCATAAAATTATGCGCAGTCATTGTGGCGCCTCCAAAACAAAAATATTCTACAAAAGTAAGTGAATGCCATGTGCCTGAGCTAGGGCAGACTGCCAGCTCCAGTCTGAAGCATAGCGGAAAACCAACCCCTTAAGGCGCCACAACCAACTATTCAACTCAGTCAGAATTGCGTCAGTGAGAAATGGTCGGAATTAAATCAATAGGACAACGACCAACTCCCACAACACGGAAACTGGAACAAGTGTGCTTCAAAACAGGAGCGGAAATTTGCATTTTCGGGTCACCCTACTAAAACTCAATGAAGTATTTAGGTCATCTTTTTTATGGCATTGCTTTTTATGCAAGGACATTTGAAAGGCGAACAAAATGCGTTTTTGACTAGTTTAATTTTGATCGATATCTTATTTCCTTATACAATTCATTTTAATTAATTGGTATTTTTCCCGTTTTCCTCTTTTTGCGGTTTCTCACAAATACATAAATTAAGAAGATAACGTCATTTTTTGGGAAAATAGAAGGAGTAATTCAACTGGTTAGCTTTTCTTAATGACTTAACATGAATTTGAAGAAGAGTTTAATTTTTTGTAAGCAATAGATAAGTGATTCACCGCAAGAGCTAAAACAATCCGAATAATTATTGATAGGAAAAACATACATACATATGTATTATTCATTCAGTATTGCAATATTAAAGAATCTTCCAGCACATTAAATTTAACAACGTTTGGACAATTTTTGTTTTTTTTGATGAGACTTAAAAAACGTTATCTCACTAGGTAACAATTTCCGATTTCATCGGTGGCAACAATTCAAACTTAACAAAAGTGTATTTGCCATAGAATATAAACATAGAATATAAACATGGTCTCTGACCATCTCAACATATAATATATTTTGTAAACATTTTAAGTGCAATGCCTAATACAGACCTCAAATTGTTTTTTTTTATACCCTTGCAGGGGGTCTGAAGTTTGCAACGCACAGAAGGAAACCTTTATATAAACTATATATGTATGTCGTTAATCAGGATGAATAGACGCCTATTTAGAAATGTCCGTTTGTCTGGATCAACAGCTTATTATCCAAAAGCCTTGTAGATATAGATATAGAAATTGGCTTCTTTGTGATGCATGCATTGGCATATATCTATACCGATGCGACAATTATTTATTACAGCTCCCATAGGAACGATCGGTCATGAACATGTTGCCATTAAATTTAATATTTGCGAGCTTAATATGCCTCTTAGAACTTCAAAAAAGTTTTATCAAAATCGATTGACTATATCATGTAGCTGCTATCAGGAAAATTTTATTGTATGGTAAAGCTAGGGGCACGAAATTTACTATGTATATATAAAGTTATGCCTGTTGAGTTTTAACAGAATCGGACTATATGCTATAACTGCCATAGGAAGAATCTGACCAAACAATTTTTTTTTATGGTAAACTTTTTTTTCTTAAACATTTTTCTTAACATTATTTATAGATTTGACTAGTGTTATACGAGGGCTGCTATTTATATTTCGAGAATTATCAGTAAAATATAATACATAATATACATAGTATAAAATATATAAGTAATAGAATCTGTCAAAGCCATAAGAAATTTTGCAATTTTTTATCACGTATGTACATACGTCCCATCCATTTAAGTTTCAAAATTTTTTTTCTTCTTTGCTATTCCTGAAATATAAATAACAACCCTTAATGGTTCCGGTAAACTATATATGCAAGGGTATAAGATAGCCCATCCTTCTCTATTTCTAACATATATGTATTTATAATTTTACTGACTTTACTCACCTATTTGAATTTACTTATTCAATTCAATTTAATGTTCAAGCAACCTATGTGGATAGAATCCACTAAGTTGATAACTTCAGTTCAAAAATTTTCATTTACATTAGTTTTTTTGAGTGCATGTATCTGTATCTTTTAACAACTCTCTATTTCGCTAGTTGGTTCTCAGTTTGTTTTTGGTTTGACAGAACTTGTATACGACATGTTGGAGCTTGTTTGATGTTGGTTGCACTGACAAAAACAAGAAATGAAAATACACACATAAAATTGTTTATTTTTTATTTAAATACTTTTATAAATTGTACTTATGACTTCTCACTATTTATCTTAAATTGATTAATATGTTTATACTTTTACTGACTTTACTTATATAATACCTATATTATTTTAGTTATTCAATTCACCGAAGTCAGGAACAAATGTTTCCTTCTATGGCGTTTTGCTAATAGAACTCGTATTAATCGCCTATGTGGATAGAATCCACTGCATAGATAACCTCACTTCAAATATTTCATTTACATTACTTTTTTTTCGAGTGCATAAAACAGCTGTATCTGTATCTGTATCTCAGTCTGTTGTCGTCGTTGAAAGGCGAAGGTAGTTGGTCGCGGTTCGTTGTCATCCATTGCGTTCGCGAGCTCTCTGTCTAAAAATGATATAGTTTTTTTTTCTCTTTGGTATTGTTTTTGGCAAACAGTCATTGTAATTACGTTTATTTGATTAAGAACGAAATTTTTTTGGTAAAACGATACACAAAAAAATTTGTTGTTATCTTTGTGCACGTGTGTGTGTGCGTGTATTGTGCGTATGGTGTGTGGTGTGCGTTTGGCAATTGGAAGTGAAGTGGGCGATATATGTACATATATTGTCGTGGGCGTTTTGTTTGCTATTTAGAATACAATTTTAACTACTGAAAACTGGTTAACAAATCGAGATACCATTGTACGTACTAGGTTTTTCAAAAAAAAATTTTCATTTATTTATAAAAATTGAAAATTGTTTAGGCCATTGCCAAGCCATGCCAGACAGCCAGCAAATAAATTAAGTTGCGTTTTTATCAATTTGCATTTACCTCGCTGTAATCTTAATCAAATCTCATACAAACTATGTTTATATGTATACATATATGAATATATTATTATATATATGCATACGTAGTTCAATCGGAAATTGAATGCAAACTCATAATACAGATGTTAAGTGTTCAAGTGTGTTGCAATATTTTGAGAGAAAACACTTTTTTGATAATTCATTTCGTTTTAGTTATTTTGAGAATGAAAAACATACATATAAAAGATTTGTTTGTTGTTATGAAGCCAAGCAAATAAAAAGTCCAAACAAATCAAATCAATAATAGAATTAATGAATAACAAAAATTACAACAATACAAGTGGAATTCTTCTTCAACTGAGGTGAGTTTGTGCAATCATTTAAAATTCATTTCAAGTGCTGTGGCAAGTGTGTGGGGTGTGGAAATATCTAGAATATACATATACGTGTGGCCTGGCCCACAAGTTGCACTCCCAAATTTATTGATTTGCCAGCAAAATTCGTCCTTTGCAGCCTGCAACTCTGCCGGGTTTGGCCACTTTGCAGTGTCAACTGCAACCGAAAGCACAAGGACACCACCAGCACTTGAACAGCTGATGCGGCTGTGGCACTGCCTGAACTTTCAACCTTTTTTTCCCACCGACCAAACATCTGTTAAACGCTTTTGCCTTGGCAAACAAGTGTCTGGTTGGCTATTCGCCGACAACGGCAACCGCCTCGGGCAGAAATGATGCGTGGGTGTGGGCTTGCACCACAGAGGTGGTATGGACCACTTGTTAGTTATGCAGCGTGGGTCTTTACAAACACACACACAGTGAAAAAGAGACATGAGGAGAGAGAGAGAGAGAGAGAGAGAGAGAGAGAGAGAAGGGAACAAAGGCGTATGCCTAATTAAAAAACATCAGAGGGCCGGTCGAATAAAAACAATACCCTAATTCCTATACCCTTGCGAATATACTTTATCGTTCCTCTGTGGGCTTCATAACATTTCTAATCTATTAATTTTAATGAAATTTCGAAACATTGCACAGCACAAAAGCTGAGTCCAAAAATTCGATAAGTTAGAGGTTTTTTTTTTAAACGATTTTGTTACAATTTATGCGATTACCAGTTACAATCCTTTGTTGACCCACTTTCTGGACATTTGCACAATTTTCTTTAGTGCTCAACCAATCAAGCGGCAATTAACTACAGTAAACACTTGCAAATATTTTAGTCAAACTTTTGTGAAGTATTTTTTGTATCCATAAAAAATTTTATTGTTAAAATTAATTTATAAACTGTCTTAATACCACTTCAATTAATATTTATATGGAATAAGACTAGTGACTAATGACAAACCTATATATGTACATCATGTACAACTAATAATTAATTAAATTGGATAATAATAGGTTTGGTTACCATTAAAAAGGCGAAGAAGACTTGTCATGCATGTCATATTTTATATCAAAAAAAAAAAAAAAGAGGGAAAAAGAAGAAAAAAATTCATTTGTTAGTAGGGTTCACCGTATTTTTAGCAAACATTGTTTGAAATTCCACTCCATTCTCCCACTCGATACTCACGTAATTTAACACTAGAGCGATTTTGCCGGCTATATCTATCAGATATTTATTAATATTAAATGGGTTTTTTTGTTGTCAGCATATGTGCATTTTGTAATTTGATAGAGGGTTACCGATAAGAGGGTAAAACTGTTTAAATCTCGTGCCAAAAATGCTAACAGAAACTATATATACATATAAAAATATATATAAGTATATATGTATATATAAAGTAAGCAATAGAATATTGCATCCGGTCTTATCTGTATATTTGATTTATACATATTTCGGTATGAGCTCATCGACGGTCGGACTTGCACACAGGTAATAGCAACGCCAACAGTGATCTCAAATTTCCAACCAAACTTGGGGTGGTGGTTGACAGTCAACCCCAAAGAGCTCAATAACATCGATTTCCCATTAATTACCAACATTTTGTCGGTTTTTCATTGACGCGTGTTTTCGATTTACTTTATTTTAATTGCTTTTATCGTTTGTAAAGGTTTGCCTGATTTTACAGTTGACTTTTATCGGTTAGTGTGTGATTTCTTTTAACTGAACTATGTACATACATATGTACATATGTATGCTTGTACATATCTTTTATGGCTGCCGTTGCTCGTGTTGGTATTTGCATAATTGCATTTATGAATATTGGGCCAGAAAAGCTAATGGAGCCTCTATAAGTTGGCTTGTCTGTCAGTTTTAGTTACATACTATGGAGGAGTGTCATCCATTGAGTGCAGATATTTTGTGGTTTTTCTTTTGGTTGGAGTTCGTTATTCTAGATTTTCTTTTTGGTTTTGTTTTGTGGTTTCACTATCTTTCGAACACCTTTCCTAATTTAAGTGGCAGAGAAGGGTGGGGAGAGGCAAAAGTAGACATATTTTCATTTACATTCATGTAAATATCCCTTTACTGGCTTCAAATGGAATGTCAACATATGGGAGAAGCCATAAAGGAACTACCTAAACGAATCTTTAGTAAAAATTTAAAATATCAAATGGTTTAATTTTCAGTTAAATATATGATTAGAAGGGTATATAAAAGTTGCTGGTACCGAAATTCGTCGAGTTTTTTGTGTTATTTTTTTAAATATGCCTTCTTTTGGCATAACATTTAATTCCCTCAGTCAAATTTAGATAAAATTTTATTATACAATTCACACATTGTCATTTTATTGTTTCCCTTTTTTAACAACTCAGTTCTTCACCGTCTCAAATGAATACCATGAGTTTCCATTTAGCATTTGATAAGACAAAAATTATAATGGGTCTTAGGTGAAAACCTATAAATTATTGTGAAACAACAATTAAAAATGTATAATTTCAAATGTTAGTACATACATTTAATTCATAGAACTGCAAATATAAATTGTGGCGAAAGTATTTCTTTGAGTGGTGGGTGATATTTTTTTTGTTCTATTGCGTGAGATTTGGTCACTTATAAATATACATATACATACATATACACACATATATGTATATATATATAAATAAATATTTGTATATACCTACTTAATGAAAAATATACGAAATGTATAAAAACATACACCTTCAAGGTTGACAACGTCGTAAAAATTCTGTTGTCGTGTGTTTAAAAGAAACACATTTGTTTGCCATTAAAGTTGAAAGTATATATATACATATACTTAGATCTATGTATGTAGGTATATATGTATAATTTTGATATATGTATGTATTTGTGCATATATTTAGATGTATTTTATAAATTATTCATACTTTTTTCATTTTTCTCTATGACGAAATAGTTGAGTTGACTTGATATTCATTCATGCATCTATGATTGATAAGTTTGAAATAAGTATGTTGATTTGTTTAGATGAAAGTTTAACCAAATGACAGATGACAAAACAGAATGCAGAAGACAAATGCAAATGGAAGGCCCACCACCATTAGGAAAGTGCTAAATGATGATGAATGGATGGATGAATACATATCAAAAGAATTATGTATGTATGAGGCTGCAGTTTTTTGTGTTGAATTTCAGCAATCAACTGGAGCTGTCAGAAGCGTTTGACATTTTGATTTAACTATGACCAGAATGTGTGGTACATAGTTACAATAGTCACCTGCTAGCATATGGCGCGTAACTAATTTGACTATGTAAACTCTACGGAGAAGGGGGGAGAGAGGTAGGTATGTATGTATGTATAGAAGTAAGGTTTTTTACAGGCCACGCCTCCTTTCGTCACACCAAAAGCATATTGCAACGCTAGGCAGTCTTCTGTGTCATATCAGCGGAACTTCATCAACTGTCAACCGGGGTCAGAAAAAGGGCAACTGGGCGGCATGTGACAAACACGCCATGGCATGACATTAAATTTTTATGCGTGTTTAGTAGTAGCTACATTTTATGCCATAAACACTATACCACCGACAATTAGTTACTCTATACAAGTTATATGAAAAATGTAAGTATGAAATAGGAAAACATAAGTTTCTACTTATCTTTTTAAGATACATATATAGATGGATCATGAATCATTTTATTCTTTCTATAAAATTTGAGGACCAAACAATTGGATAGATTACTGTAACAACACGGACATGTGTAGGGTATTCAAAATGGCCAGTACTAAAGATAGAAGGCATATGGATTTGTTGCAGTTTCAAGTGGTAGGTGTAACCGTTAGTTACTCACGCAACTCACAAGAAAATGAAACTTCTCTAGATAAGCCCAAAGATAGTAACTATTGTTTGTATGATGTTGGAGCTTCCACCACAATTTGTATTTTATGGCATATCACTTACACTAGAACCATATTACCACTCAAAGTCATGGGGAATGACATTATCCGTGGTAAATATTGTACCCCTATCTCTTCAGACTTGGCAAATTTATTACAACATGTACCTACACTTTAAATTTAATTACTTAAAATACATAAATATTTTTCCACTATGACATCAGACAGGTTCTATAAGTTAAGTTTCTGTTTGAGATAAAATATTTAACGAATCTATGGTGAAAGTTATGCAAAAAATATATAGATCATGAATAAATTACAGCATGCAGTTACGATAGACTCTTATTAATACTTTATATTCATCAAAAGTAATGGTATTTAATTGAACGTAATGGCTATCATAGTTATAACCTTGAATTTACTATCGTACCCATCCAACGAATTACGTCATGTCCAAATGTCGCCCAGCCCCACAATACTGACAACGGAGTGTCAGTAGAGACTTTGGGCAGCTTTTATTGACACAGAATTGGAACGCAAAGGTAATTTACCCAACTTGAGCGATAAAAAACAAATAATTCCAAGCCATGAGATATTTTTGATATGAAACTCAATTTTTTTTTTGTTGTATTATGATTTACAACAGGCTAAAGAAGGCCCTTGGATACTTTAACAGTGTGATATGCATAAATACGAATAGTATGTATAAGATCAGCTATAAAAATAGCTAACCAAAATAAACTTGAAGCACAAATATTTTTATACAAATAAACTAAAATATAATTTTCACCGCTATAGAATGTAAAACAAAAAAAAACGAAAAAGAAACAAAAAAAAATCATTTTTATTTCACCTTCACGAAGAATTTATTAAAACATATGGAGAAAATAAAAAAAAGCAAAAATGAAACGTTCTGGTTTGATTTGGTTAACATTATTGGTAAATTTGTTAATTATTTTTATAATTAAAATACCATTTTCATTTCGCAAGTTTCAAAACACATTTCTTTCTCGTTTTATAGCACACAAGATCACAGAAATACGATGATGTCAGTGTTATATATTAGCAAATTATCAAATATCTACGTACATATACATACATACATACATATGTAGGTGTTGAAAAACAAAAATGAATTTTAATTTAGCAATTTCCTTTTTGATTGAATATTGAATAACATCCAAAATACGAGTAAGAGGGAAATTTAATAATTTCTTTGTCGGTACTTGCAAATTTTTATCACGCACCAATTTGATTAATTCTTTTTCTATTCGTACAACTCTTTGCCAAATTGGAGAGACAAACTCGGTCCGGATATTAAGTGGGTTTCTTTTTATTGAAGAAGATACATACATACATCAAATACGTAATCGTATTGTTGTTGTTTCAAAACAAAGTGCGCTGAACTTTTGTCTGACTCACACGCTAAGTACAAGTAAAATGTTTTTGCTTCTTTTATAGGGGCTCGTAAAAATGATTTCTCTGTATGTACTTACAAATATGTATTGTAGTGGCCTCTGTACATCAGTAATAATTTATTTATACTCAGCATAGAGAAAATGTTAGACACCATAAGGGTTAAAGTTTCTTTCATTCTTTTACACTTTCGTTATGTTCTAACCCTCTTACAAACTGCGCCTATGACAACAAGTAATACGGTTCTTACTCTCTCACTTCAAAGCAAAGGCAAAAGCCAAGCATAAAGCATAAAGGGAACAAGGAAAAGATCCGTTATATTTGAGCTTTTTTCGTTTTAGTTGTCTTGATTTTAATTTTTGGTACAGGCACTCGTTCATTTCAATTTTAACTCTGAAGCTGACTAAACGTTTAAATATCTTGTTGAAACCAATAATTATTGGCAAAGAAAAAGAAAAGGCACGTGGCACATGTTTAATTAATGATACATGTTTGAAAATTTATTTCCTCAAAAGTGCATAAAAAAAAGAAAAGTGTGTTAATTGATTTCTCTAAAATATATATCTGGCCCAGGTAATATTTTAGTATTCATACATAATTATTAGTTACTAATTAAGTGATGTTTCACAGCGCCACATGGATGCGTCCATGTGTGTAGCACCTTTTTTGATTGCGACTAGCGGCGCGCCCGTTTATCTAAGCTCCTTACACCAGTTTGGCAGGCAGCTTAGAAAACATTTTCTTGGAATAGGAAAATCTAGACAGAGTCTATATCCATACGAGCAGACTATGTGAAGTCGACCCAAATCATCTACGTAATGCATAACACAGGGAATATCCAGCTCAAAAGACAGTGTTTATCAGCGGAATTAATTTAAAACTTGGAGTTTCTTTTTTTTTTGTACAATTTATTGGGACCACGCCCCTTAACCTAAAACCACGTGCTCCACCCACGCATTAATAAGTCATGTTCAATTCTTTATCAACTTAACCTAACCTACTAAGAATGTATTCATTAGTTTAGTCAATTTGTTTTGCGACCTATCATGGCGTTATCAATAATTTCTTAACCTTTTTTTTTATTGCTATCGGCATTAAAAGCCTTCGGCTTTATCGGTTGTATTCATCTATTTGATTCTTATTTGATATGATAATTTGATCTTTTTTGTTCTACGGAACCAACATTTAAATAATGCAAAGCTTAAGCAATTGAAATGCTATATATTTTGATTAAATTTAAGTAAATCTAGTATAAGTAAAGCAAATCCCCCCCGTTTTCTTTAAAAGAAACGCTATGCTCAAGGTATGTAAAAACTAGTGTTCGTAATTGCGACAATTGTTCTAATATTGTTCTAATACAGCCAACATCTATGCATCATCGATGGGCCCAACGATCACGCCGATGGATAAAACTGTGAGTTAATCATTATAAAGTAGTCTTAATATGTAATCGCAACAGGTATAATATGAATCGATTGATACCTATAAACCATTCTTTGAGCTAGAGCTTCTTTTTCCTTCCTTAGTATTTAATATATAAATTTCCTTTTTTTTATAATGCGAATTTAACTGAACTTGTTTGTAATTTCATTAGTAATAAGCAACTACCCATGAAACTAAGATTTGAAATTAAAATTGTATTGAATTATGAATATGTTTGAGTAGTCTCTATTATCGGGGAGTCCGTCGCCTTAGCAAAAACATGCTGTCGTTCCTTATAACCTAGTTGATCGCGTAGGAGTTTGTTTAGGGGCATCTTAGAATCTCTAGAAGTTGCCAAGGTAGGGTGGGTACAGAATGGGTTAGCAATCAACACCTATAGCTAACCTAACAAGCAAACGCCTGCATAATTAAACGATTTCGGTGAGGTATCTCACAACCGGCTCATACTAGTTCCTTATTTTATCTTCCATTTAATTATTCCGTTAGTGCACTTATAATTTTCTTAGTGAGCGTATGTCTAGAGTGAAGAAAGAACCCCGCCCCATCCGTCGAGCTTAGCTAGAGCATAGCTAGAAGTGCACGCCTCAATCTTAGCATACATCTTCGTGCGTAACCCAGACCCAACGGTCCTATAACACCTAGAGAACCCCTACCCGTCTTGGGACTACCGCTACTGTGTCATTACAAAACATAGCGCCTACGTCCATAGGAGGGTATGGACAAGAACCCACGTACCTCTACTATCTTACTACAGAAATGGCGCCCAATCGGGGCCCGAAGTTTTGTTCTCCCAAGAACTAGGGAACAAAAGTTTTGATACACCCCATTTGACAAGAGGATAGTAACACCACCAACGTATCCACACACTTGCTCTTTATTACCATTTTAATCCTAATTCAATCAATTTTGTTTTTTTTCAAGCTAGTTGTGCGGATGTATTGTAGGCTACTATCTGGTAGTGATTGCTTTTGTGAGTCGTGACTGCAATTCGAGTATTCCGGATTGGTCAACCAAAAGAAACTCTACTTAGTAATGGCATCCTACTATATATCTTAGCATATCTAGGCGGGATTGTTATTTCTATGACCTTTGTTGTTTGAGGCTATTGTTAGGAATTGCGGTTCAAATTCGGTAATGGCGGATTGGCCGACCAACATCGCTTAACTGGCTGCAATATCATGGAAAGAGCTTTCTCAGAACCAAACTTTGTTTTGAACTGGTAGAACCATGCTAGGAGACGCATATTACTGGCAACACGTCGGTTTATGACCAGTATAGGCAGACACCATTCAGACAAATCGGTAATAGTATACATTAAGATCCAATAGTTAATCGATTATGCAGAGCAGATTAGCTAAGAGGCGCGGTATTTTGTTTTGAAAGGATGACGGATTCCATATATTTTTATTAGTAGTAGGAAAAACAAAAACATCATGTCAGTCAGGCATAGTTTAGAGAATATTAATCAAGCTATGCAAGAAAATGAACCTTTTTGCGGTATTTGTCTTGAAATATTAAATGTAAACGACTCAGTAACTACGCCTCCGTGCGCACATAAATTTCATCAAAGTTGCATTAGAAATCATTTGCAAACCTCAAATTTATGCCCAACTTGCAAAAGACCTTGCAAGATAGAGGAACTTGTACGTTCAAATGTCAACTTGGCAATTGAAATACATGAAGCTTCTTTAACAACGGAACATAAAGGACAGCCTGTAAATACTTATAATACGCGTTCAGGACCAGGTCGACCCACAACTCAATCCAAGAACAGCCGTAATCAGGGAGCGATTCCCAAAAGAAATATTAACACCCGATCCTCGGCAGCCCCTCGGAAAACGGTAACTCAACCAAATCAAGCGAGTAGTCCGAGATCAGCAGTAACACCTGATTATTCAAATCTCATACAAACAGCTATGCAAGCCCAACAGGAACAATTAGTAAGTCACTTGACTTCCCTTATTGATAATAAATTAGCGGCGGTAAGAACAGACCGAAACGACTCAAACTTCTGTCAAGAACCATCAATGCAATCATTAAGATCAAGAGACTTTAGTAATACAAATCAAAGCTCAGCGCGAGAGTCGCGGACCAACTCGTTATTATCACCCGAAAAGTATCTAGCATCATGCAAAACTGGCGAATAAAATTCGATAATTCCAGAGAAGGGATGACCTCAGATGATTTTCTTTATAGAGTCCGTTCGCTAGCAGAACAAAATTTGAATGGAGATTATCAGATTTTATGTGATCACTTATATTTGCTCTTCGCAGGAAAAGCTAATGATTGGTTTTGGAAATTTCATCGAGCTAACCCTCAATTTAATTGGAACAAGTTCTGTGAAGAATTTAGGAAAAAGTTTGACGATGTAGATAGCGACATGGAGATCTGGGAGCTAATTAATTCTAGGCAACAAAGCGAACAAGAAGCATTTGACGAATATCAGTTCAGCGTAGAGAGACTTGTAGGTCGATTATCTATTCCCATATCGGAAGAGTCATTAGTGAAACTTTTGATAAGACATTCCAAAACGGTAATTCGTTATGAGCTTATGCATTTAGGCATAACGACCTTATCTCGTTTAAGGCAAGAAGAACGCATGAATTATTCGCCAAGCAAATAAAAACCACGACACCGAAAAACGTTTTTGGACAGCGTCCAAAAATATCGGAATTACATCCGAATTGTGAAAATCACATACAGGATGAGGTTGAAGCCTTTCAACCCAAGCTTATTTGTTGGAACTGCCGGAAAGCGGGGCATCGTTTTGATGACTGTATTGAACCACGCAGTGTATTTTGTTATGGATGCGGAGCCAGAAACGTGTTTAAACCTCATTGTCGAACCTGTAATTCTTCGGAAAACCGACAGACGGATGCGCAGAACAAACCATCCTGTCGCATCCGAACCAATAATGCATCATGTGTATTCTCAAACCAATGATGGCAAACCCTCAGTTCCCAATGAGAAATTTAAACAGCCTTTCGAACCAAATCCAGTAGTTGTTAAAACCAATACATTCCGACCTTTACATGTCCGTATGGCTCATTATAAAGCAGTTCGACAACGTATCTTTGGCGGAGTTGACAGCATAAAAATTAAGGGTTATCCAAAACGATCCACTTTGCGACAACGTGTATTTTGGAAAAGAGTTAAGGAAAACCGTAAGAAATTAATTAGTAGTATTTTTCTCAGTTCAGATAACAGACTATACACCGAAATTAAGATAGGGGACAAGACATTTGTTGCTCTACTTGACTCCGGCGCTACAATTAGCTGCCTAGGAAATAAAGCAGCTAACGAATTTTTAAGACATCCTGATTTTCAAAAGTGCTCCGGCAAAATTAAAACAGCCAATAATTCAGAGTGTCATGTTAAAGGCAGAGTGACAGTTAGCGTTACATATCGGCAATGCACAAAGCCACTTGAATTGTACATTATACCGGATTTAAAACAAGAATTATATCTCGGCATTGACTTCTGGCAAAAGTTTGGTTTATTAAGCAAAGTGTTAGACGAGTCATTGTTAATATCTGAAGTTGATTTAGGAAAAGAAGATAAATTAAAACTTTCTCCTAAAATGCATTGTTTATCAGAGACGCAGCGACAAAAACTTGATTTAGTTATTACCAAGCTACCCTCGTATGACAAGGAAGGCTTGGGACGCACCGATCTTATCGAACATATAATTGAAGTTGACAGTACCAGACCCATTAAACAACGTCATTGGCCAATTTCACCTGCTATAGAGAAGTTAATGTTTAACGAAATAGACAGAATGTTAGAATTAGACATTATTGAAGAGTCTAATAGTCCGTGGAGTTCAAACAGCGTACTCGTAAAACGAGGGGATAAAGTTCGATTATGTTTAGACTCAAGAGTAGTTAACAAGGTGACCCGTAAGGATGCTTATCCTTTGCCACACATAGACGGAATATTAAGTAGATTACCACCTGCTAAATTCATCACTGGTCTTGATATGAAACATGCATTTTGGCAAATTCCCTTAGAAGAGAATTCTCGGCAATACACGGCTTTTACAGTACCCAATCGTCCACTATATCAGTATAAAGTAATGCCCTTCGGGTTATGTAATGCACCGCAGACCTTATGTAGACTAATGGATCGTGTCATACCAGAGTATTTGCGTACCAGAGTTTTTGTGTATCTAGACGATCTGTTGATTTTATCTGAAGATTTTAACTCACACATTGCTTTATTACAGGAAGTATCTACTCGCCTTCGCAAGGCCAATCTCACGATTAACATATCCAAGTCTAAATTCTGTATGCAAGAGATCAAATATCTAGGTTTCGTTATCGGATACGGTCAATTAAAGACAGACCCTTGTAAAATAATTGCCATTAATGACTTCCCAATTCCCCAAACTATAAAACAGCTAAGAAGATTCTTAGGACTCGCTGGCTGGTATCGGCGTTTCATTGAAAATTATGCCACTATTAGTTTCCCTTTAACTGAACTATTAAAAAAGGACCGATCGCTTAAATGGAATGAAGCGGCAGATCGGGCGTTTTTGGAATTAAAACAACGGTTAACTTCAGCACCAGTTTTAGTCACCCCTGATTTTAAGAAACCATTTACCCTATTATGTGATGCGAGTTTGGTAGGCATAGGATGTGTGTTAGCACAAACTAATTCTGAAGGTACCGAATTACCAGTAGCTTATATGTCCGAAAAACTGAACAAGGCCCAAAGAAATTATTCAATTTCAGAATTAGAATGTTTAGCAGTAGTGAAAGGCATTAAGAAATTCAGAGCATATATCGAAGGACAACAATTTAGAGTTGTTACCGATCATGCATCTCTTCAGTGGTTAATGAAACAAAAAGACCTATCTGGAAGATTAGCAAGATGGTCGACCTGGTTCTCAAAATGTAGTCGCAGACTCCCTGTCCCGACGAGATTAAGTTTCAGAAATCTCGGAAACAGGATCAATGTTAGATCTGACTTCCAAAGAATTTGAATCTCAAGAATATCGTGACCTAGTAAATTATATTAACAATAACCAAGACAGATTACCAGACTTACGTGTAGATAGTAACTATGTGTACAAACGAACCGAACCTGCAAGCGGAAATAGCGCACAGGAAAACGATTCATGGAAATTATGGATTCCATCCAGCCTGACTAATGATATCATAAATCGCGCGCATGATTCCCCAAATTCGGCTCATTGCGGCGTTAGTAAACTAAGTGAAAGACTCAAAAGACACTTCTTTTGGCCTAATATGACAACACAGATAAGAAAATATGTTAGCAATTGTTCCGTTTGTCGCTCAACCAAAAGTAGCAACGCTATTCTTAGACCACCTATGGGAAAACCTATGGCTTCAGACAGACCATTTCAAAAGCTTTATATGGATTTGTTAGGACCTTATCCTAGATCTAAACAAGGAAATATCGGACTTCTTATTGTCGTCGATCACAATACTAAATTTCATTTTTTACACCCGCTTAAAAAATTTACTGCCAATCGTATTTGTGAATATTTAGAAAATCACGTATTTTACACATTTGGAGTTCCCGAGACTGTATTAACCGATAATGGCTCTCAGTTCCGATCCGGTTATTTTAAAGCATTTCTCACTCGTTTTGGAGTGTCTCATATATGCACTGCCATTTATTCGCCACAGGCAAACGCCAGTGAGAGACTAAATCGTTCTGTCCTGTCAGCTATTCGCGCGTATGTAGGCTCAGACCATACAAACTGGGATAATCATTTAGCGGAAATTAGCGCAGCTCTCCGATCTTCTATTCATCGAAGTACGGGATACTCGCCTTACTTCTTGTGCTTTGGACAACATATGCTTTTAAATGGAGACGATTACAAACTTCTTAGAAATTTAAATTTGCTTACTGATGATACTTTATTGCAGAAGCCAGATGCTTTACAAGTCGCCCGACTAAAGGCCAAAGAAAATATCGCTACGGCTCATGCAGCAAACGCTCGAAATTACAACTTACGTAGCAGATGCAGAGAATTAAAAGCAGGAGACCCAGTCCATGCTCGTAATTTTGTTCAAAGTTCAGCCGCGAAAAGAGTTAATAGTAAGCTAGCACCTGTTTTTATAGAAGCCAAAGTTTTAAGAAAAGTCAGTCCAACTTATTACGAACTAGTTAACGGAAAAGACAAATCTATCGGTGTGTACCACCTAAAAGATATTCGTAATTAAAAGATATTGTATACCTCACCAAGGATACAGAGCTCCTTTTTCAGTTATTGTCTTCGTCAGTAGACTTCCGAAGCATTAACTGTGGTGTAGTGGCCTCTGTACATCAGTAATAATTTATTTATACTCAGCATAGAGAAAATGTTAGACACCATAAGGGTTAAAGTTTCTTTCATTCTTTTACACTTTCGTTATGTTCTAACCCTCTTACAAACTGCGCCTATGACAACAAGTAATACGGTTCTTACTCTCTCACTTCAAAGCAAAGGCAAAAGCCAAGCATAAAGCATAAAGGGAACAAGGAAAAGATCCGTTATATTTGAGCTTTTTTCGTTTTAGTTGTCTTGATTTTAATTTTTGGTACAGGCACTCGTTCATTTCAATTTTAACTCTGAAGCTGACTAAACGTTTAAATATCTTGTTGAAACCAATAATTATTGGCAAAGAAAAGAAAAAGAAAAAACACGTGGCACATGTTTAATTATTTATACATGTTTAAAAATTTATTTCCTCAAAAGTGCTTAAACAAAAGAAAAGTGCGTTAATTGATTTCTCTAAAATATATATATCTGGCCCAGGTAATATTTTAGTATTCATACATAATTATTAGTTACTAATTAAGTGATGTTTCACAGCGCCACATGGATGCGTCCATGTGTGTAGCACCTTTTTTGATTGCGACTAGCGGCGCGCCCGTTTATCTAAGCTCCTTACACCAGTTTGGCAGGCAGCTTAGAAAACATTTTCTTGGAATAGGAAAATCTAGACAGAGTCTATATCCATACGAGCAGACTATGTGAAGTCGACCCAAATCATCTACGTAATGCATAACACAGGGAATATCCAGCTCAAAAGACAGTGTTTATCAGCGGAATTAATTTAAAACTTGGAGTTTCTTTTTTTTGTACAATTTATTGGGACCACGCCCCTTAACCTAAAACCACGTGCTCCACCCACGCATTAATAAGTCATGTTCAATTCTTTATCAACTTAACCTAACCTACTAAGAATGTATTCATTAGTTTAGTCAATTTGTTTTGCGACCTATCACGGCGTTATCAATAATTTCTTAACCTTTTCTTTTATTGCTATCGGCATTAAAGCCTTCGGCTTTATCGGTTGTATTCATCTATTTGATTCTTATTTGATATGATAATTTGATCTTTTTTTGTTCTACGGAACCAACATTTAAATAATGCAAAGCTTAAGCAATTGAAATGCTATATATTTTGATTAAATTTAAGTAAAGCTAGTATAAGTAAAGCAAATCCCCCGTTTTCTTTAAAAAGAAACGCTATGCTCAAGGTATGTAAAAACTAGTGTTCCTAATTGCGACAATTGTTCTAATATTGTTCTAATACAGCCAACATCTATGCATCATCGATGGGCCCAACGATCACGCCGATGGATAAAACTGTGAGTTAATCATTATAAAGTAGTCTTAATATGTAATCGCAACAGGTATAATATGAATCGATTGATACCTATAAACCATTCTTTGAGCTAGAGCTTCTTTTCCTTCCTTAGTATTTAATATATAAATTTCCTTTTTTTTTATAATGCGAATTTAACTGAACTTGTTTGTAATTTCATTAGTAATAAGCAACTACCCATGAAACTAAGATTTGAAATTAAAATGTGTATTGAATTATGAATATGTTTGAGTAGTCTCTATTATCGGGGAGTCCGTCGCCTTAGCAAAAACATGCTGTCGTTCCTTATAACCTAGTTGATCGCGTAGGAGTTTGTTTAGGGGCATCTTAGAATCTCTAGAAGTTGCCAAGGTAGGGTGGGTGACACTATAGCTAACCTAACAAGCAAACGCCTGCATAATTAAACGATTTCGGTGAGGTATCTCACAACCGGCTCATACTAGTTCCTTATTTTATCTTCCATTTAATTATTCCGTTAGTGCACTTATAATTTTCTTAGTGAGCGTATGTCTAGAGTGAAGAAAGAACCCGCCCCATCCGTCGAGCTTAGCTAGAGCATAGCTAGAAGTGCACGCCTCTAATCTTTAGCATACATCTTCGTGCGTAACCCAGACCCAACGGTCCTATAACACCTAGAGAACCCCTACCCGTCTTGGGACTACCGCTACTGTGTCATTACAAAACATAGCGCCCTACGTCCATAGGAGGGTATGAACAAGAACCCACGTACCTCTACTATCTTACTACAGTATGTATATATGTATGTATATGTTCTTTATGTTTATATTTGTGCCACGTGCAATATCAGCTTATTAGCAATTCGAGTTCATTATGATGGCGCCAAAAAAAACACAACAACAAATATTTGCTGTTTCCTCTTTGAATATCCAGTTTACATACAGATAAACATTTATGTAGTATGTATGTACTTATATACATATATGTATATATACATATATATGTATATTATATCATATATATATATGTATTTATGTATGTATATATGTATGTATATTATGATTGATCTGTTTTGGCGACTACCTCAAAAAAGAAGCCGAAAAACATCACTGAGGCTGCTGCGGTGACCTACATTTATTTATTTACTTTCAATATATTCGCCTGACAAACAAAAGAAGGCACAATATAAGCCAAATCTTTACGTTGACTCATAGGACCGATTTTAAAATACCTAACATTTTGTGAATACTTCTTTGGTACTTATAAAATTATACCCTTGAAACTCTTTAAATTATAAAGATTATAAATAGTTAAGATTAGCATATATCTTGTCTATACTAAACGCTCTTCAATGCAGCGTCCTTTATTTATTAGATCTTTCTAAAGATACCATAAAGTCATGTTAGTATACCCATTTACTATAGGGTACATAGAACCCATGCCGCTTTCGTTAGTTTTTCTGTGGCGAGTGAAATATTCATACTTATTCATGTTATTCAATTCTATAGTAGCATTGTCAAATGTGTGACAACGATGACGTCGTCGATGCTTGCCAACTGAGAGTAAAAACAAAAAATCGAAAAAAAAATTTTCCTATTAATTTCGATTGCTACAGGCGCAGCCTCCGCGGAGCAAAGCTTATTGTCTGCCTCACTCACTCTATTCCATTGTTTTGTTTGTGAGCTCTATGAATTGGCTGTCAAGTTGACTTTATGAGCAATTTCGCATTGTGGTACGTATGTATATGTATGTACGTACATACGTATACGTAATGCTGTAATGGCAAGTGCAGACAGGTCGTTGTAGTGTTGAATTGGTGGGCGTTATAGCACTTTGAGTAATTATACTATCAAATGATAGCTGCAAAAGTAATGAAAAAAACATAATAAATTAGCATGAGACAAATCATCTTTTGGATTGCAATTTATTGTACATGATAGTGGGATTTTTGAGAATAGATTATATGAATACTTATACTTATACTTTTTATTTTTACCATACTTTTGGGTAAAAGTATATTATTACGTTAAGGAAAAATTGCTTTAAATATTTAAATTGTTGTAGACCTGTGTTATTATATTGCTGTTTGGTATAATTGATAAGATAACAACTGTTTTCTCAGAATGTTCATTAATTTTATTAGGCTAATGACTTAATAATTAATAAATATATTGTTGGATGTTGGACCAATTGTTAAGAACCAGAAATATTCCTCAGAATCCATCCATAAAATATTAAAATTTGTTGGTAGAATGTTGTTCATTCATGATTTATCAAAACCCGTGCTTGGCCACATCCACAAAATTAATGTTTTTAATTAAACAATTTAGTTTTTGATAAATTTTCAAAAGTGCACTCAAGCCTGTCTGGGAAGTTTATAATTTGTGCAGATTTTCGCTTCAAATTTGACAAAGGGTCTGTCATCTGGCGTCTGTTATTTCCTAAACCTGTCACACGGTACAGTTACAGACAAGGGCAACAGCAGCATTGGCTATGACAGCGGCTCAAAAAATTTAACCAGACAACGATGACAATTACATAATTACAAACTTGTGTTTGGCAATTAACCCAACACCCAACACAACAAACAATGATAATGAAATATTATTCTCTGGCGTTTTCCCGCGTGCCAGCAATTTGTAGTTTTGATTGATGGCACTCGAATCGAATTAAACATTAGAAGGGTATTCCTATAATGTCACCAGATTCTCCATCGCTGTCCTTAACATCCAATATTTATGCTCATAAATAATGATTTTATTGAATCTCAATTGAAGGTTGTTACAAACAAAATTTCTAAGGGTTTTTTCTTTAAAGTGAAGGCCACTCACAGATTCAAATCAATAAAAGTCTATTAAAAATGCATAATAGTAACAATTCTTGGAGGTTTCTCCTTTTGGAATGAGTTATTGATTATGTGGTTTTTGTGTGTGCATAATGGGTTAAATTCGATGGAAATGGGAAAGAGCGGGGGGATCGTTTAAAGCGCGGGTCATGCCAAGTTCAATGATTATTAATCAAATGCCACTTTAATTATGGTGACTTGTAGCAGACACTGTGTCTCATGTACTGCTAGTTATAACTCAGATCCGACATCTTCTCTTCCGTCTATGGTCTGGGGCTTCAATTAAAATTCGTTTCGGTTATGGCAGCATTTTCGATCAAATTGAACAACTAATAATAAATAAAAAGAGTCCAAAAAATAAAAACAAAATTGAACTAGTGTTTTTGGCATTAGAAGAGACGATGCAGGCATCTCCCTTTTTCTTTTTTTCCGTGGTTCTTAATCGAATGTCAAGTATGAATCCATTAATGACTCTTCATCGCAGACCATTTCATTTTTGATGGCTTTTCATCGACACAATTGAAGCAATTTCGGTGTATCTTCTCTTTTTTATTACATAAATTCATATACATACAAACATACGAATGTATGTATGTATGTAAATGTCTGTGTATGCATAAATTTTAGGCCGATTTTGGTAAAGCAATTTGTATTTTCAATGTTCTTTCAGATTCCATTTCTTGCAGTTCGTTCTGGGCTTTGTTCGTGCTCAGTTGATTCGTTTTGTTTATAATTTCAACTTGATAAGTTAACACAAAAATAAATAAAAGATTGATTCGTGGGTGTTTTTTTTTTTCGTTCGGTTTTCTTAACGGTACGTTTCGTTGCCATTAAGACTATATAATTTGACATTGAACTTGCTAGTTAATCACTAACAAAATAGACAAAGGCAAATAGCAAATACACACAGTTAAAACTGGCCAATACAAACAACAGCAAACAAATGCATTCGTTTTCCATTCGGAAACTATAAACAAGTTTTTACCCTCGTGTTTGCATTGCAAATTAGTTTTCAATTTAAAGCGCAAATATTGACAAAATGACATCACAAGACCCAAAAACGAATTTGTTGTTATTTGACAATAATTTAGAGGGACAAATAGTTAGCAAAACAAAATCATGCCCCATGCACATAACACACACAACAATGAGTGTAAAATTTTCACAAACCATGAAGTTTTTTTTTTGTTATTTAAAAATCAAATATAAATTTTTCTGAGAAATCAACTTTAGATTGAAAACCCAGCGATGGCTCACTCAAGCCAATTAATTTGTGAGGTCACAGAACTCAAACTACCCAAAAATTAATCTACTCTTCAAATACATTTGGAATTTTATTACTCTATATACCAATAAAGACAACTAATTTAACAATTTTATGACATCCTTATACAAACATATATATATGTGTGTGTCTTTGATTTGATTTATACTATAAGTTTACATACATATGTATGTACATATGGCAAGAACGACAAAAAGTAGTCTTATATATAATAATTAAAAACCCCTCGATAATATTTCAATCTAAACACTTTTTTTCATGCTTTTATTGTATTTGTCGATATGTATCTTATTTGGGAGAAAGCCCACCTATATTTTTTCTAGCTGATCGGTGTTTTGTGATGAATTTTTAATTTTACTAGCGTTCGTAACGTTTGGGACTTCATTGTTATTTTTGAGCAACCGGCATTACCGGCATCTTAATTACATATGGTTAGACATGCACGTTCAAATTCAGTGAGACAATATTTTATTAATTTCAATTTAAATATTTTGTTTAACAAGTTAAATTAAAAAGTTGAATAAGTTAGTTATTGAATGCAATTTAAACTTTCATGGAAATTCACTTTGAGTCTTGGCTAAAATAAACTAGGTTTTAATTAAACCGATTAATATTCTTATGCATAAGTATCCTTAACTCTGTTTGCCTTTCCAAATTAAGGAAAAGACTTTTTTAAAATGATTTAATTTGAGGTCGCGTTAAGGTCAATATTTATCATTGTGCAATTTTACTGATCATGTTGTTTATTTAATAGCTTTCTTTCATCTCTTTCTTTTAGGCCATAAAAAACCAACATCACCGATAAGTATTAAGAAACGCCAAACCTAAAAAAAAACACACCCAAGGGAGCATTGAAAGCCAAGTCAAAACCAAACGGATCTATGCAAATTCTCCAGAACTGCCACGAGCTGTAAACTGGCAAAGGATTGAGAGCCATAACAGCATAGCTGCCGTCGATACAACTTATAGATAAAGCCTTGTAATACATTTCCGCACTATTCCGTACAGTGGAGCGAGAGGAGAAGACGAAGCTTGTCTAGTTGTTTATAGAGGCATAATGCCATAAGGACGCACATACCAAGATGCACTACCATAATCCAGAAACAAAACAATATTTTGAGAGTGCTGCTGGTTTGCATTGGGCAATCGCGAAATAAATTCAAATAAATAGTCTCGAAAAAACACTAAATCTTGGCATAAAAATAACTAAAAATCGAAGAAGAACGCGGAAGGGTGCTAAGGTGTCGAGTGCGTTGGTCAGGGAACGAGTGCAGCGGGAACAAACAAACACTTCTGATTCCACCATCAACAGCCTCTCAGCACGAGTGAGGCAACGATAGATAAATACCAATATATATATATATATATATATATATATATATACATATATACGAGTGTATATACATACCCTGGACGTGGACAAGTCTTTTAAAGGCAACCGCAGCGAGGTGTATACATTTGGCACCATGGAAGGCGGCTACGTTAACGAAGGTGAGTTTCATAAATCTTTCAATAAGATATTGACTAAGTATCTGAAGTGCATTTTAATTATAATTGTTAGTAGATAGTTTTTATGTATTCAATTTTATGGCATATTTTATAATTTTAATCCATCTACATTTAGTCAATATGCATATAAACGATTTAAGCAAATACTTTATGTTTATTTAATTTTTATATGTTTGGTTTAGTTTATAGAAATTGATTCATCAACAACTTGTTTTAAAATCCTTATTTTCGACATATGTATTTATTCTTGACCAACATTAACTTCTGAAATTGAGATTGCCTTTAATAAATTAAGCCAGGTAGATGCTTATTTATGTATAACTGATTCTTTGGAAGTTACCCCCAAGCTAAGCAAGTTTATTTTTGATTCAAAAGGGGCTCCTTTATATGTATGTATGTATCTACATAGTCTTTTCTCATTTTTACATTCTTTGATTTATTTGTGCTGTTGTTTTATACATATACATATAGCAAACCGATTATTCCAATCAACAGCATATACGTTTAATATGTATTTCTTTCATTTCTTGATTCATTTCTTGTCTTGTTCGCTTTCTTTTGGCTCGCCTATAAATATTGCTTACACAATGCAAAAATTCATTCAATAGATCGCCAAACATAAAAAGCTTTTAGCTCAAAAATATTCAAAAGTTTTGACTTTGAATTTTGCACTGCAAGAAAATGCATTTGGGGTAAAACATTTTGTTATTTTTACACAGTGACACTAAAGGTAATTTATTAGCAATGCAAATGGTTGATAACACAGGCCAACAAAATAATTGTTGCAATTTGGCATACCTATTAAATAAATAGTTTTGTTTTAAATGATCATAAGCCTGTACATGATTTTGATTCATTATATAAAGCAAAATATATATAAAATGCTTATAACAAATACCTTTAAGTAGCATGTGGTAACATAATCAGTATATTTATAGCTAAATTGAAAGAAAATCATTGCGAAATAGTGGGCGAATCCCCGCTTATGCTTATTGTTAATATTGAAAAACCAAAACATCTTTGCTGTATTTGAATAATTAGAGAACTAAAGCCAAGATTTAATTTAAATACGAAAAAAATATTTCTTTCATTATGCTTAATTATATGTTGGATTGTGTAACAATTTAAATAGACAGTTCACTCACTATTAGTCAGAGAAATGAGCCAATGCATCAAAAATGATATATACATACACACTATTTATTTTGGCCATATTTTCTTTAATGAACTAAAATAGAAAATTACGCTACCTGACGCAACATCGGACAAATAATGAACTAATAATAAATTCTTTTAACGCTTTGCCATCATCTATGTATGTACATACATATGTATGTATGTATGTATGTAATACAGAGGATTCTGATGCCATAATGGGCGTGGAAAGTCCAGGTAAATTGAATCATCTTGGATTTAAGTGCCATCTGCTATAAATGTAATATCATATCATCATATCTGTCACTCAATTATCAAACGCGATAATTGGTTATGAGGCGGAAAGAAATGCTACAGCCATAGGCGAAGCTGGTGGAGGAGTTGGAGGGAGACATCATAAAAACTAAAAGGGGCCAATCAACTTGTGATGCTCAATTACACAGAGTTGAAATGATGATGACGACGGGTTTGGCTATCCACTTAATAGATAGTACCATACATACATATGTATATACGAGTATTTATACATATAAGCCGGTTCTGGTGTCGCCCACATTGTTTCAAGTGGTTGTTCTCTTTATAGGTTCCTCTTTGTCCGGCTCTAAGATCGTGTTGACTTTGTAACATTAGTTTAACTTTGTTTTCCATAAGCGGATTAATAAATGTAAATCACACACCAAAATTGACTTTGAATATGTATGCATACTTAAAAGCATACCGGAAGCCAAAATTTTGCATGCCAAACGTTATATACCCTTACACTAGCTTCAACTTTACGGAGCCTTTGGGAGAAATTGTCAAACGAATATGCTTTATATATGGTACATTTATGTATTGTATATAGTATTTAGTCTACTATCTTATTAGCTTATTTTAAGCAACCCGATTTGCTTCTTCATGATTACGAAGTCATACTCTTCTCAATATTTTGCAAAATGTTTATATTTACATACATATATGTACATCCATATGTAAATTCAAATTTTTCAAGTAGTCAACAAATTGACATCTGTGTTCCATATAAGGCAAATTTGATGCTGATGATGCTGTTGGCCAACCTTATGTGAATTTTAATTAATATTCATTTAGGCAGCTGGAAAACTGTCATCCAGAGTCAGACAATTTGCACAGCTATGCACAAGTACAAGTATACATTAAAAAATGCCATCTTTGGTGTCTCAAGAGATGAAAAAATAAAACAGGCAAAGCTCAATAAAGTGAAAACTGAGAAATTTAGGGCATCTACATCAGCAAATGACAGCGATGATGTCATCTTCAATGGAAGTCTTTTTAAGGATCCGCCTTGGTTGCTTGACTCTTTTTTTCATCTTTTTTTTCAGCTTGATCACGTTTGCAAAAATTTAAGAAACAAAAAATAAAATAAAAACAAAAGAGCGAAACTTGAGGAAAAGAACGAGACACAATGAAGATAAATTTGTAGTTTTGTCGAACTCCAAAGGCTTCATTTCGCTTTCCTTATGTATTTGATTCCCAGAATATCTGTATGCCAGACGGAGCATAATAAATTGCTTGGTTTGCCTTGAGTTCAACTTTCTGGGCGTCTCGAGTTTTATGGCTAAAGAGCTGTTTGTTAAGAGGATTTATTTTAAAGACCATAAAGCAACAAAAATATTGTTCACCCATATTAAAATTGCATACGTATAAGTCAGAACTTACTTACAGATGTGCATAGTTTGAGCTAATCGATGAGATACCCTGTTTAAATATATAATCTAAAAGAGCATTCTTTATGAAAAGTTCGTCAGGTTCTCATTATTTATTTTAATTTTCACAATAATATGATATTCATTTAAATTTGCATCTCATTCAATCCTATTGGATATGCAAAGAGTGCGCAATGTTCCATTTACACTTTATTTATTAATATAATATATAAATATTTTTTCCATGTATGGATATGTGTGTATACATGTATACTTAATTTATGTATGTACATATATGTATATACATGGACTATCTGATATATTTTCTATTATTTAGTATTTGATATATGATACCATTCCTCATCTGTCTACTTTTCAATGTAGATCAGATCAAGTTACAGTGTGCTCCATCTTAGCCCTAGCCCTAAAAATTTTGTTATAGATAAAATGTATGTACATATGTATGTATGTATATGCCTTGCAAATGCATTGACATACTCCTTAACCTCCTTTTGGGAATAGGGTATAAGGAAAGGAGAGTTAACCTCAGGCCATGGCCAATGCCATTTGCTTGATAGTCGAATGTACAGAGATCTATAAAATATTTGATATACAAAAACGAAACTGAAATACTGAAATTAGACATGGTTGGTGGTTTATTTTCACAATGACCTTGTGGCCGTGAGTGCTTTGAACTGTAAACATGTATTTATGTATCTATGTTTATACTTTTATATATATATATATATATATATATATAAATAGTTCATACTTACATATATGTATATGTAGGAGCTACATAGATAAATACAAATATGTGTATTTAATGATGACAAAAGAACATGTAATGAAATGAAAAGTGTAACGAAAATTTATTAGCATCTTGTGGCCACACATCTGCCATTGTTCCCCATGTGACCTTCACTTTGACCTTTGATGATGTGTGGGCAATAAATTTAATGTTAATTACATATATCGAATATTAACATAATTGAGCCATAACATAGTAGTAGGTTATCACAATTTGCATAAACGACTGGTGTTAAAGTTAACGCCTTTTGGGAACAACACATCAAAAAAAAAAAGTCTAGTTTCAGTTGCCGTTTAAGCTGTCAAACAGCTATTCATTTCAATTGGGTTTTTCTTTCCTATATTTTAAATAGGTATTTACCTATTACGTATCACATTTCGTGAGGTGTTCAATTACCTGACATGAAAAATGCATTGCTTAATAACTTTAAATGCCATTTAAATTAGAAATTTGATATGTACTGACAATGATAAATGTACCAGAATCGAAGTAATGACTCCAGGAAACTATTTGTTACACAGCATCGTTCAATAATAATCGAAATATGAATACTAATTGTTTTGCCTGCTATATATTTTCTAAAATGTCAATTTTCATTGCCTTCAAAACAATTGGCCATCAATTTTTTTTAGTCCAAGTTCAGCCAAGATCTTCTACCTACCCCCTACGCTGTCCCGCTATCATTTCTCTGTCCCAATCAATGCATTGGGAGAAACACGTGATTTGCATTCAAAATTCTATTGGTTATAGTTTATTCCAGTTTGTTTATTTGCATTGGCTCTTTGCCGTTTTGCCCCTGAACGATTTGACCAACAACAAGTTGAAAAGCGATTGGAAAATCATATATAATACATACATATATGTATAAAATGACGTCAGCATTCTATTCTTTGATCGGTTGAACAATAAATAGTAATTTGCAGTAGCGCGAATTGATGTTGACACATTTCATCTAAGGCAGTCCAATGGATCACAATTTGCAAGGTTTCTTACCCTGTAATCGAAGGGTATGCTTAGGTCCAACATAATTTCGAGTTGATGATTTTCAATTTAATAACTTTCACTTGGTGTAGGGTATGTAAAGGTTGGCGTTCTAATATCAGTGTTAATACACATTGACACTATTCCTCTTTGGGACGTACTTTTCATTTAGCTAAATTATGAGTTTCTATATTAGGATGTAAACCTGATATGGAATTGAATTTATATAGTAGATTATAGTTTGCATATACCGATGTATATATTTAAGTGAAAGGTAAAATTTAAATATTATTACTTCTATACGAATGAAAATATCAATAATCTATTTTCCTATAGTACGTCAATTATTTTAGTTCCTTTTAATATTTTTTTTTAAATCGGTGCCAATTTTCAACTAATATATATTTATGTTGGCACCTTTATGCACATACTTTGCATTTCTTCGATATTTTTAACAAATCTTAGTCATCACTTTTGCCTATCTGATACTAAGCCAAGACAGTCTATCGAAATAAAATTAAATAATTTATCTTAATGGCCAAGACTGAAACCAAGTAAATGAGGTTAAGTGATTTTCGTTGTAGATTTCAAACTATTTACCTCCATCCAAACACAGAGTCTAGCTGACATGCAAATTTAACAAAAATTAGCTAAAATTATGGCCTAAAGAACATACATACAACAGTGGCCCGGGGGCGACAAGACAACAAGTCGTGATTTAGCCACCGTCTCGGTTAATTGGAAATGCATCAAAGTAAATGACGATGAATGCCAAGTGATGGTATCTTTCTAAGAGTCTTCTGGAAGCCGAATCACGTAAGCGTTTCAAATGCTTTTATTGTACATACATAGTTTCAAATTGTCGGTTACCTGAGTTGCATAAACCATTCAAGAACGGCGCAACATATTTGTCATAAATGCGGAACAGATGTGAAGGCGTTTTGCAATCAGTTTTAAATGAATGATCTATGCACATCCATCTCCATAGAACTATGTACGTGCCTTCTATTGATGGTGACAGGCCAATTGATATTTCTTCCAATGAAGTGCGTTAAAAAACGATGCCATTAAATAAATGGCCAATAGCACTTGATTCACGATGATATGGATCAAAGACAATGGCTAAATCCGAACGGAGACTATAGATATCTAAACTTATTTTCGAAGAAATGAAAACAGTTCCCAATCCCATTAGCTGCCATCGTCTTAAGAACGTCTGTCTAATACGTTATTTTTTTTTTTTTTTGACGGTATGCTAGAAATAAATTTTCGCTTGAACGAAACCTAAATACTTTCACGCAAAATGTATCTATGTATGACAATGTCAGTGCCAGGCAAAAACAGAAAATGAGAGCAAAATTATAATTTGGCATGCAGCCAAATCAGTAAGCGAATAAATGAGCATCATAAAAAATCAAACTAGACCCAAATAAAATAACACCAAACGTCAAGTTCAAAAACTACAAAAACTAATAATGATAAAAAGCCAACAAATTATATCTAGTTTCCGCTTTTGTATTTCTGTGTATATATGTAACAAACATAAATGGCGACGATTTAATATGGCCGAAGGACATTCAACAATGGCAAAGAAAAACAATTTAATTATATGAAATTATTGTTTATGATCACACTATCTGTTGGGTACTTAATAATAGATTATTCATCTCGGTTAACATACCAATTGATATCATGATACATACATATTATTCCCATTAATTCAGGGTGTTTAAGTTTGAATAAATATAGCTATAAATCAACCATACATATTACATATATGTATATGTAATTGGCAGATTTTTAAAGTTTTTAATTCCGTTCGAATGGTGGTTGCCAATCTATATTATAATCGGTATCACTAATGTTACCGATCTATTAAAAATCGATCAGTCTCTTAGACATCATTAACCCTTATGAATCTAGATTTCGTAATAACAAAATGCATTTAAAAATGGCTTACTGGTCTAAATTTCTAATTCTAGTTCTATTCTCATTTCTTTTCTGGGCGTATTTTTGGTTGTATGACTTAATATATATTGTAAAGATAAGATGAAAATAATGTGGAAAGGTGCTCCCAAACTGGTAGTACAATAAATGTTATATTGTGAAAGCCCACAAATAGAATCGTTATCTCTCCTTCAAATCGGAACAAAATTGTCGCATTTACGTCATCGCCGTGCCTAACAAGTATTTTTCTCTCTCTCTCTCTCTCCCTCTCTCTCTCTTTCTCTGTCTGGCTTTCTCTATTGGAGGCACGCTTTCTTCCTCGAACTGTAAGTTGATATCTTATCATTTCCATCGAATCAAAATCACAACGCGACAGACAATCACTTTGTCGTGTTTGCTTTAATTTTCGTTAATTGTACATGTTGCCTTTTTATTTCAACTTGTTTCTTTCACTTCGCACCTTACCCTTACCCTTTGAGAGTGTGTCATATTTAATGATAACCCATTTTTCCCATCCATCCACATTGGAAAATGTGGGTGAATGTGGGTTAAATAAACAACTTCTGGTGTTTACAAGTAAATTTCTTTCATTTCGTACTCAGATTTATGAGTCAGACAAGATGCTTAACCAATGATAGACCGAAAGTATTCGACCCATATACCCTAAAAATTGTCTGAAAATGTTTAATTTTTATATTTATTTTTATGTTATAATATATATATATATGTATATACATATGTATACACACAGACAATGAAGATGATTTATAGAAATCCTGCTTACAATGAAGCCAAGGCTCAAAATTTTTATTTCAATAAAAAGATATATGTAGTTTCATTGATTGTGCAATATTTTGATAACTAGCTATAGTTCAATTAGAATCAGGAAGAGTTCTTAATATTCCTTAAATGTAACTAATAAACAATATATATATATATTTATATATACATATAGCACATCATACAAGTAAAATAACAATTCGTAAACGCCAGTCACAAGTGGAAAAGTTGGTTGACCTTTTTGCAGAAACGTGTTTGTTAAGGGACCTGGAACTTCGCTCGATGGCATTGTTTTGCATGATTCTAATGAAGCATTCAACGTTTGCAATTATAGTAAAATGACTTTGATTAAAAGGGAGTGGAGCGGCTTTCAGCGGAAACGCCTGCCAGTTTTTGTGTGTGTAGTTTATGAACTCCAATTACAAATTGTTGCCTATGGTAAAGTAATAAACTATTCATTTGTTGTCGCATCTAAAAGAAATCTAAAAAAAAAAAAAATAAAAGGAGAAGCAAATTGTAAGACATTGTTTTCTTCAGTGTTTATTATTTGACTTTTTTTATTTTTGGTGTTTAAAAAAAGGGGAAAAGTGGGGAGAGGAAAATGTTTACTTTTCTGTTTGACCCAAAGCATTTGCTTTGATTTCCACCGCGACATAAGCAAACAACTCCATTCGATAAATTCAGCAGAATTTTCATGAAAAATTAAAAAGATGAAAAGCTTTGCATGCATATCAACTGAATCTCTTTTTTTTTTGTATACTCAAACAGTTTTTAAAGTCTATGAATTGCTTTCTGTGACTGTAACTCTATATATATTTGTACATTTGTATATACATATTCTATATTAGAATCCATTTTTAACTCTTTATAAACTCTACGATTACATAAATTCATATTAGGGCTGCAATTGCTAAAGCTTTAATGCAATCTTATGAAATATTGTTATGTGAGACAGTATTTAGATAAAGCTTATCTATAGATTAACTTCCCAATCTTAAATACTATGGCAACAACAATTGCTTTATAAAGTTAAGTAATAAAAATAAGACAATTTGATATGTTCGTCTTTAATGAATGCAGACAAATACCTGAAGTGGGTCCCAGATGAATTCATTAAAACAATGCAGCATTTAAAATCTCTACCGGATAATGAAGTTCGCTTTGGGTCACATTTCCGGTCGAAGAGTGACGATCCCCCCAAGAAAGACATTAAGACACATACAGTTACATTTGGATTAATTGCAGGGCCCCAACGGTAGCCAAAGGCAGACAATACAAAGAACTGAGATAATTATAATTATGTATTTATATATGTGCATATGTACAACACATTGTGTCAACATACGAAAGGGGGGTGAAGGGTGGAGTTAAATAAAACAGGGCCTTGAGAGAAATGAAAAGATGGCTTCACCTTGAAGTGTTGACAGCCAACAAACTCAATGAATGGGGGAAGAAAAAAGTTCTAACAAATTCCAAAGATTTAAATGGTTTAGTGGGTGTTTGGTGTCACCTTTAAGTTGAAGGGACTGCCTTTGATTTATCTACAACTTTTACTAATGGTGACACCTTAAGATTTGTATAATACCATAGATAAGAACTAGATCATTCTATAGTGATATAATATATAATATTTGTGTGTGGCACAACAGCCTGAATTGTACTATGGAAAAACAAAAGAAAAACTTTGGTAAAAGTTAAAGTTAGAAAACAAAAACTGCTTATCCACTATATTTTCGATTGTATTCTGTACTTTGTAAGATAGATATTCATATAGATTGAACACTAGACACTTTACATACATTTGTATCTCTGTACTTTGACACCTTACCACATATGTACATATATCTTAACATATGTATGTATGTGTATTTCAGGTGACCAACACTTAGTTAAATTTCGGATTGTATTTTTTTTTCGGCTAATTTGTAAATTAAATTAGCGCTCATTCTCATTTCGGTGACTGAAAATGACGCCATCTAAAGCAACAAAGCCATCCTCAGTTATAAAACCTAGCTCAACCCAATTTGATATTAGATATGCAAACCGCGAGATAAAAATATATAAAAATTGCGCGTGCAGCTTGCATGTATAATGGGAGTGCCTTGGTAAGTGGAAGACAATGTTACAACCAAAAGAATAGGGTCAGTCGCCTACAGAAGCCTTACTGTAAATTGTATTTATGTATGTACATATGTATGCGGGGTAACCTTCGTGGGGGATGCCCTGAGGGTGAGATGTTCATAAAAAAACAAAAAACAAAAACAAACAAAATGAAGTCAGATGACGTGCCTCCGTTGTTACTACCTGGAGAACAATTAAAATGTTGAGTTGAATAAACTTGAATGGCAAATCATAAACTACCATCACAGGCCACTTAAACAATTCGCATTTTAATTAATAATGTCACGTTATCCAACAAAAAACGACAAAACGTCTGTTACAATTTTCATCTATATATGTATATATATTTTACATACATATATACATAAGACTATAAGAGTATTCGTACTTTATTGCAATGTTAATAGCGTATAGAAAGAAAGCGGAAAGAACACTTTGTCAGTTATATGTACATATATCTGTCTAGATATCTATATAAATATGTACTCATGACGCAATGGAAAATAATAACCGAGAAGGAGGATACACAGAAGGTATAAAAGAAATCTCTTCTAAAAATCTGTTTGTAATGTTTATCTTTTATTTATTCAGAAACTTTTGAAAGCATACAAATTTTTCAATAGCATTGCACATAAAGAGTATAAAAACTTCGACAAGTTGAACATTTGTTTCTATTGCAAACTCATCAAAATAATCATTTATATGTTTTTGATTTTCGAGTAATTGACTGGCAATTTCGCAATACTTAAATATTTTAAAGCGATATAAACTCAATTGGGCGTACTTCTTGCAAATTAATAAAAATTAACAAGCGTTGTACATTCATCAATATATACATACAATGGAGAAAGAAAATCAATTTGGCAATTTTACAATGTAGGCCTTTAATTGAAAATTGTGCCTAATATTGCATATTGTTATTATGACTTTTTTATTATTGTGAAAAATTTAACGATTTCACTGTACATATTTACCCTTCAAAAGCATTTTTATTAATTTTAATCAAAAAGAATTCGCAACGGCCGTTAAAAGCCTATAGAAAGTTGTCTACAAAAAATGCCAATCAAAAAATTTTATATGTATCAATTTAGGCAAGTTAATTTAACAATGAATTTTCTTATAAAAAAAATTGATAAAATAGAATAGCATCTAAATATACTTATATTAATTGTATATATTAAAATTATCCTAAATATATATTAAATAAGATATAATCATCAATAATCCATACGCGATAATCTGAAAAGATTTTTATAAATTATTAGAGAGTTTCATTTGATTCGTGGGCAATCGTTTATTCCATATGTTACTTTGGGGTAAAAATAAATCATTTAATACTGAGCATAGCAAATTTTGCTATATGTATCTAAAAATAACTAAATAGCTGCTTTGAATAAGTTTGGAGGCTGGTGAACCGCAATCCAATCAACTGATTGTAGCCATTGTGTTGTATTTTTAGCATCATGTGGGGCAGAGAGAGCATTGAAACATTTAGTATGGGAGGGCGCCAGCAAAGGCAAATGAAATGCAATTAACTTAGTGTTATCTACACGTTCATTAAATTGGCAAATAGCATTGGCAACAACGTGGCCGACACGTGCTAAATGTACTGCACCCCCCTCATCCCAATCCATGACGCGACCAAACAGTCAGCGGCGTCAATTTGATTAAATTCTTTAGAAATTTTAATTTGCTTCTTCTCATTGGCATCGATACGGTTTTAACCACACTCAATACCACACACCCAATCGCATAAACACACACACACTCACTGGCATAAACACACACACACATACTTAAACTTTTGCTTTTCATTTCTATTTAAAATTTGCTCGATACGTTCATTAAATTGCTATTAATAAATAAGTCATTTAACAAAACCATTTTCACATTTGCTTATAAAATTCATTTGCTAAATACTCTGCATTTTTTTCTCTGTCTTCCTGTCTGCTTTATTTCCTCGTTATCCTGCGCCGTCATCACACATCCTATATAGATCCCAAACAGCCAAATGCATTAATGGCATCAGCAATATATGCGCCCACAACAACGACAACAGCAACAACTGCAACAACAAGAACCAACAACAAATCATTGACAAATCCACCAATCGCCGCCTTTGCCCTAACATCATCATTATCGTCCACATCACAACCACCAAGTCCATCAACAGCTCCAGTAGCATCGTCTGCTACGGGAGGTCCTCTAAGTGGATTTGTCACCAAATTGCGTAATTTTAAATTCGACGATACGAAAAATATAAGAAAACGTTTACATTTCGATTATATATCAAAGGATAGATTTCTGGGTATGTTTTCAAAATTTGATTGAAAATTATATATTTGAATGTGAATATAGCATTTATTTATTTTTAATAAGATAAATTTACTTATTCAAACACTTTGATTAAAACTTTATTCAATTTCTTATGATAATATTAGACAAGAGAAGATGGGTGGGAATACAGAGTTGAGGATTGTAATTATATTCACCATCATTAATGTGAAATGTAGTGTGCATGTAGATGTCCCAGATAGTCCATGGGGAGTCTCTAGTTAACTGGCGCCTCACGCATGTTATTAACTCAAAATTTCACTTCATTTATAAAGTTTAACTTGCATTTGAATGTCTCAGTCATCGTTTTAATGTGCTACTCAAACGTCGACTTATGCATATTAAAACAATATATGGTGGGTGGAGGATAATATTAGTACCTAATGTTTAAATTTTCGTTGCTAATGAAATTCAACCAGATCGAACGAACATGTGTGTGCTCATTAAAAAAACAGAAAAACCAAATGAAACTTCATTCATTCGTTTGCCACCTAGACCTCAAAAGAAAACAACAAACAAATAAATAAGCAAAAACTAAAAAACTGAAAGAGAAAAAAAACAAGAAAATTGAAAAAGCTTTCATCAGACCAAGCAATCGAGTCAACGTGATTGTGAGTTACAGTTTGCCAGAGTTCGATTTATCTAAACGAACGAACGAAAGGTGCACTGTTAATTAGTTCACATCTAGCTGCAGCTTTTCATTTTGGATGCTAACACAAATTGTGTGTGTTTTTTTTTTTTTTTTTTTGACTGCCACAAACATAAATTTCTATTTACCACTGGTGGGAGATCAAAGCAGAGAAATGGCTGTAGCGGGCAGATGTTGCTACTAAGATTGAACGCAGATTTACCAACAGGTGGACTGTTATTCGTACTCGTAGATTAGTTTGTGTTAGCTCAACGACAAGATTGTTAACCTCTTTTAGCTATTTAATTGAAACTATTAAAACAAAGTGGAAAAAGGTACCAAAAATAAAAAAAAAAGTGACTGACATTCCACTTACATTTTATGTAGCTCTCAAAAGGCCTTTGGCTTTCCATAAAAAACGACATGTGTGCACACATAATAAAAAAGAACGCCCATTTACCATCTATGAATAAGTTCAGAAAAATGCTAATCAGTAATTGAAAATTCTCAGCACGTGCTTCTTCGTTGGCCAAGTTTAACAGTGGGCAGAAATAATTTTATATGTACATATGTATGTATAAACATTTTATCAGCTGACCATCTGAAGACTTTTAGATTTCTAGATTATATTTTATGTGGCATTTGTCGTTTTGCACCTATTTACTTCCTTATTAATGTGATAAATTATCACTTTAGCTTATCTTATCAAATCATTCACTTGCCACTCTCAAGAATTCTTCTTTTTTTTGCCGTATAGCGGAAATTTGAAATTCTCTACAGCTCTGTAAACAATGAATAGAATTTTGTGAGAAAAGTAATGGATTTCGTAATCACTCGGACTCAGTGGGTGCTCCTGCCTAAATTCAATTTCTTTTTCGGACTTTATCAACACCCTGTTGAATGGGGGCCCTTTTACATATTATTTCCCAACACTTGGATACCAACTGAATTATGCCATAAATCAGTTTAATGTTTGCCATTATGCGTGTGCATTATAATTAAACAAAAATTCAATTTATAAAGCATATACATTGTGGCATGATCAGAATTTTTCAATATACTATTCTTATAGATATGTGTATGTAATGTGATTGAGTGTGTGTTTTATGTATGTATGTACTAAAAACAACTTTATGATCACACCCAACATTAAATTTATTTAAGCTCTGTGGATTGTCTCGTAAGACTTTTGACATCAGATAAATGAAAGATATGAATCATTTTACATATTTATTATCAAACCATTTCAGGTGGCCAGTTAAAAACAAAAAATGGCCAAAAATATGTCTTCAATGGGCCACCATCGGGCGTTTATGTGTCCAAAGCTTGTCTGGCTATATCAGCATTCATTATGGTTACGGCTTTGATGTTCTCAATTCTTATCACCTATTTCTTAACATCACATGGCTTGAGTAAGCCGGAAGCCAACCCTAGGTGAGTAATATGTTGGTTAACCCTTGTCGAATGTAAATCAGAATCAGTTAAGGGCTATTGGGTGTGGTTGTTGGTCGATTTGGTTATTAAACGTTTTGGCAAACGGAGCGTGCTAATTGGCAGTCGAACCCGATCTGACCTCAATCCATTAAAAAACGAAAGGAAAAAATTTATTGGTTCCGTTCTTCTTAACTTTGATGCGTTTCAAGGTGTGGAAGGGCTTGGCCTTTTGAAAATAAAAAAAAATAAATAAATAAATTGTTGTTCAAACTAAACTTATTACTTTCAGTTGCATCACCGCTCACGCCATATCGAAGGATCATTCTGATGCAAATGCAACTCGAGTGGCCACAGCAGAATTTCATCTACCAGACTGGCTAAGAGATAACTCTCCAGCTTCATCAACACCAATACCTATTCCACCTATTATTATTGATGAGGATAAACTAGACGTGTCACCTATAGGTGATATACCCATAGGCAAACAGGAGGACACCAGCAGCATTGTTGAAAATGCAACAAAACAGACAGAACGACTCCTAAAACTTCATGAGGGTTGGCGTCCATTCCATTACAAGTAAGTGACGTGTTATCTGTAATTTGGCACTTGAACTTCAATTATGGCTAATGAAAATTACCAACTCTAGCCAAGCACACCGGCTTTATAGCTGCTACACCCCAAATATTCAACTAGTGTCCACATTTCAATATAATGCCTTAATTCTGGTTGTCATTTTTATATATATGTGTATATATACATATTCTCAACTCCATTGCAAGTTGTCTAATATTACAATATATATACAAGTTTGTATAGTGCGACTCACCTTTTATAATGGATTGCACCAGAAGGAGTGACCTTTATGCCATCTAAATTGAAGTCACGTAATTCTGAGACATTTCTTGACATTTTTCCATTTGTATTGCCATGACTAGTCATAAAGTGGGTCAAGGATTTTGGGGTACACGTAGAGTAGACAGAAACTGTGACACATGACCACTAACTGGTAATGATTGAAGTTCCCGCAGGAGTAAATTTACTTCAAACTTACATTTGAAATGGTCTTGTAGTACATCGTTTGCTAAAATTAGATAAATATTAATATTTAACTGGTTTAGGTGTTCCATCGGACGAAAACTCCTTTAGACCATTTGAATAATTTCTCCTTGGTTATGTTAGAGACTAAGCTTTTGATGTATACATACATGTATGTACATATGTATGTACATTGTACATAAATTTTTATACACTTTATTAGGATTGCAAATAGTATCTTCTGTGCCTCAGAATCACCCTGCAGTCTGAGTATGAAAGCCAGCACACTTTTAAAGTTAAACGCAGGCGGCGTAGATCAGAAGACAACTCATGCACGCCGACAGTCAGCATGTGACCCATTGCGCCAGATAGTTATAGAGTGTATAGATATGGATCCACTAGAGTGTTAATGCTGCTCGGTAGCCAACTTGCCGCATCCATTAATATAATTGACACAGAAAACATAAGACGGGGTATTAGTTTGCGCCCAGCACGCAGTCTTTAAAGATGTGAATCTACGTCTGGGCAATGGCAAGTGCAATGCAATTCATTCGGATCGATGGCAACTGATTTAGCAGCTGGATGATGGTGATCAAAGCAAATGGCAACAAGAGTGTTGACCATTCGCCTTCCTCCTCTAAGAGCGGCAAGGCAAATTGCCTAAAGCTCACTTCCTGGTTACCCCAATGCACATGAACGCATTGTAAACCAATCGCCTCAATTAAATGGAAGACAAGACGCAAACTCGTTGTTCTGTGATACCCATGGGGTCTGCCTGTTAATGCATCTCTACCAATGTGTATGCGGTGGAATTTGTGGCATCTGTGCGCAAGCTGTGAAGAAAAAATCATCTCCAATCTTTGCACGCTACTCTAACTTCAAAGCAGGGTCCATTTACGATGTTTGTTCATGAATTATAGTTAAAGTTTTTTTTTTTTAATCAACAAGCTTAAGAAACAATTTGTAATTTCACATCAAATTATTAAAAAAAAAAAAAACTTCATAGAGACTCCATAATTAGAGCATTTGAAATTCAAGATAATGCCACATTCAATTATCAATTTCCATTTTCATTTATTGTTTGCTTTGATTCTTGATGCGCTTTATGGCATGCATATGCATTTGCATATGCATTTAGTCATCGCTTCAAAGTCAGTCTAATGGCAAAATTAATTCCCTAAATCTTCTTGCCCAATCTCAGTCATGCATTGTGTTATCTGACTGATTGATTGACACATTTGATTGAAGCCCAATTGACATTTTTGGCAGTCATTTGAAAATGTCTCTCTTCGTGTACTTTTGTTTTTGCTATTTTTATTAGATATTTAATCTTTGCCTTGTTTACTATTTGCAGTATTGTCATTGAGCCAAATGTTGAGACATCGAGCAGCAATGGCAGCCTGGTCATTGGTATTGAAAGGGATGCTAAGATAAGCAGTTGGGAGCCCATAGTACTGGATGTGTTTAATGTAACAATTTCCAATGTTCGTGTGATCCGCTCGGAGGGCAATAATAGCGATGAAGTGGAACTGGATTTTGATAGTGATTATGGCGAGAACAATGATTCCTTTATAGTCAATTTGAATCCAGTCTTGTCCAGCGAGGCCAATTTAAAAGTTGCTCTTAGTCTAGACTTTGTCAGTCAAGTGACTGACACACTTCAGGGAGTCTACAAGACAAGCTACATTAATCCAGACACTATGAAGACAGAGTAAGTTGTCAAGAAATGAATATTGGACAGGTAAACAAAAACATTTCCTCTTCTTCAGATGGATGATTAGTACTCAATTTTCACCAATTGATGCAAGACGCGCTTTCCCCTGCTTCGATCGGCCAGATATGAAAGCCAATTTTTCCATCAGCATTATTCGAGACTCAAAAATGTCTATGTCGCTCTCCAATATGCCTAAATTGCATACTAGCAAACATCGGTTGGGATATATGCGAGATGATTTCATGACTACTCCCAAAATGCCAACATATTTGGTAGCATTCATTGTATCCAATATGGTTGACTCACGATTTGCCGATTTGGATGGAGGACTTTTTCCACGCGTAGAGATTTGGACAAGGCCCAATTTTGTGGACATGACAAACTATGCCTATAAGATGGTGCGCAAGTTTTTGCCATATTATGAGGAGTATTTTGGCATAAAGAATAAGATGCCAAAAATTGATTTGGTCTCCGTGCCAGACTTCGGTTTTGGGGCCATGGAGAATTGGGGGTTAATAACATTCCGTGATTCAGCATTGTTGGTTCCAGAGGATCAGGAATTGGCATCGTCTTCCGAGCATATGCAATATGTTGCACAAATAATTGCTCACGAGCTGGCCCATTTCTGGTTTGGAAATTGTGTGACACCCAAATGGTGGGATGATCTGTGGCTAAAGGAAGGATTCGCCTGTTATATGAGTTATAAGGCAGTAAACCAGGCCCATCCAGAATTTCAGATTATGGATACCTTTACAGTTCTAGAGTTTAAGGAATCTATGCAACATGATTCAGACAACACATCACATCCCATTTCTTTTAATGTTCGATCAACTAGCGATGTTCGGCGAATCTTTGATCCCATCAGCTACTCGAAGGGTACAATTCTTTTGCGAATGCTTAATTCCATTGTGGGGGATGAGGCATTCCGTTCTGCCACTCAGGATCTGTTAAAGTCCTTTGCCTACTCCAACATCGATCGCGATGATCTTTGGGTCTTCCTCACCCGACATGGTCATGAGATGGGCACCTTACCTAAAGATCTGAATGTGAAGAACATTATGGACTCCTGGATAACACAGCCAGGTTATCCGGTAGTAAATGTGGAGCGACGTGGAAAAGATTTGTTGCTCCGCCAAGAGCGATATCTTTTGCCCGCTCGCAATCCCTTGATTAAGAACCGCTGGTTTATACCTATTACCTTTGAAACTGATGATTTGCACAAGGGTGACAATATACCAACCCATTGGATGACCAAGGATCAGGAGGAGCTCATCATTTCCGATGTATTCACCAAAGACAACAACAACGATAGCGTAATTTACCTGAATCTAAATCGTCAGGGATACTACCGTGTTAACTACGACTCCATCTCATGGCTGGCCCTTAAAAAGAATTTTACCACATTGCCAAGAATAACGCGTGCGCAGCTGCTGGATGATGCATTGCACTTGTCACAGGCGGAATATCTTCCCTATGATATACCGTAGGCTTTTCTAAAACATATTTAAACAAGTAAAAGACTAAATTCATATTTTTATATAACAGATTAACCTTCCTTCTTGAGCTGTATAGTGCCGTAGATGACGAACTATTATGGAGCGCTGCAAAGCCAGGCTTGAACTATCTCATTTATAATCTAAAACGTGAACCGGCTTATGAGACTTTTAGTGTAAATCTCCATTATTTAAATAATTCTCTCCGTTTGTAATATAAACTAATTGTTGTTTTTTTTAGGCTTTTATGAAGTTTATCGTCCGGCCCGCCTTTGATCATTACGGTTTGAATGAACCCGACAACGAATCTCATCTGCAGTTGAAACATCGCGCTCTGGTGGCCAACTTTGCCTGCAAATTCAACTATGATCGTTGCACACAAGCGGCTCAGTTGAGATTCCGTGAATGGATGCGTAATGCAAAAAAGAATCCGTAAGTTCAACATTTTCTGAAAAGACAAAATCATGTTTAAAACACTTTCTGGTTTATTTTACAGTATCAAGCCAAATCTTAAATCGGTGATTTATTGCACAGCATTGGCAGAGGGTTCATACCCAGAATGGTATTTTGCCTACAAGCAATATAAGCGTACAAACAGTGCATCAGAGAAAGAGGAGATCCTTACCTCATTGGGCTGCACATCTGCGCCCTGGCTTTTGTCCAAGTGAGTGATGGATATAAAATCGTTTCAATTCAGTTTATAAACTTTGAGATCTCTTTGCAGATATCTCAATATGACTATCAATCCCACCTCTGGCATACTAAAACAGGATGGTGCATTAGCTTTCCGAGCTGTGGCCACTAATGCAATTGGCTATGAGATTGCTTTTGATTTTCTACAAAGTAACATCAAAGAAATTTCCGATTAGTGAGTATTAACACATAAATCTGAACCAAATCACATGTTTTAACTAAAACATCTAAACCATATTGCAGTTATGGTGATGGCTTTTCCACTCTTACCGAAATGATCAAATCACTGACCATTTACATGAACAAAGATTATCATAAACAGCAACTACAAACTCTGGCCGCTAATTGCCGTAAGTTGGGACTCAAGGCCGTTGAAACAGCCATCGATTTGGCTATGGAACAGGTCAATGATAATATCTATTGGCGTACGCACTCCTACGACAAACTTAAGACTTTCCTTGAAAGTATTGTCAGCGAGTTCCAGATTAATATATTTTAAATTCAACTCCACCAAATATTCGAGTTTTGTTATTCTCTAATCATTCGAACAGCCTCAAATTAATTTTAAAATCAAAACACTGATGAAACAACAAAAACGAATTATTTTGCGAAAAGTGATATAAAGATGTAAGTTAGCCAACTTAATTTAGGGTAACCTACGTAATATGTTCTTATATACCACTACTTTTTTGCAATTGTATATTTATTTATCTATAAGCCGGGCTTCGTTTGCTTACTTTTTCGGTATTGTAATTTATTTCTCGTTTACTATAGTTCTAACGTTCCTATAAATCATACATAAAATAGTTTCGGTTTTCATCTTTCATCAGCATAATCAATACCCATCAATTCATTCCTCTAAAGTGCTGCTTAAGTAAAATTTTTTTAAATATGTTTTTCAACGATAGTGACATACAAACCGTATGTACATAGATCATATGCCCGTTCCTAGCACTAAGTAAACCAAAAATTTATATATTATATGTCCTAGTAATAGAAACACATTACATAAATATAATGCAATAATGGCAAAAATTGCAAAGAAGGCCAAATGATGTTGTTACAGAATCAGTGTCCTTAAATGTTTAAAATGTTGCTAAAGCACATACACTAACAGACATACATATATAAAGTAATAAATGTACTGCATATATCGTACAAGTAGCTATTATAAACATATATAAACATATATTTTATGACACTAACACAGAAAATCGCTTATTGCACCATTGTAACCATGTACATATAAGTTTTAAAGCCTAAATATAAATTGGACAACCAATAAACTATGTAACATTATTTTACAAAGCGTGTTATTTATTTCTTTGATAAAAAAATTGTAAGTGTAAATGAAATTTTGTTAGACAAGTGAGAAAAAGCAAAAACCACCAAAAACTATGATCCTTAGGCTAACTTTAGCCCTGCCGAATTTGTGCACCCTTGATGTTCAAAAATTAAAACTAATTATTTAGCTAATAATAGTTTTGAAGTGACCACACGGTAAGGTTTGTTGTAATCAGAATAATGTGTGACAACACATAACATTATTTTATTAAATATAATTTTTCCGATTTAAGAAAGACTTAGTTTAATTGGGTAAATAGCAAAATTTCTTTATGAAAAATACATTTAAACGGTTAAAACAATGTGATCTCAAAACAATTGCAACTTCTGCACAAAGTTAATATACCAGTTTATCAAAGGTTAAAAGGACTTAATAGATAAAAATATTTGCATGATTTATGCAAAAAAAAATCTGAAAATTCTTCATTCTATTGATTTATATTTTTCATTAAGACGGTTAACGAATAGTTTACTAACTCATAGTTACCTATATTCATTGAGCATTATTTGAAAAACTGTTATTTTGAAAGCAGATTTAACATCATTTTCAATACTGCTTTCACGCCATGTAACACTATTGTTAACAGTTAGTTTTATAAAGTCATTAACTAGAAAACCTAATACATATGTACATATGTAGTTAAATTATATTTAGTTTACTTGGGGAGATACAATTATTAATGGAATATTAATAACCCACTCTTGCCTGGAATATGTATATAAATTCGATATCCAACGTAGGTCAAAAGTAACTTGCAATTTCGAGCAGTGTAAGGCAGTCCACAATATCATTTTCGAGTCATTAAAACGTGTGGCAGCACTAACCAAATTTAGTGATGCCAGAATAAATAAGAAGCCTATCACAAAATGGACATTATCTTATTCCGAACTCTTAGCACCAATATGAAATAGTAAAATTATTAATAACATTGTTTAGTGTTAAGTGTTCAGGTATTTGAATTCAGTACCCTTCTTTAATAATTGAATTTAACAATAATTCTGCAACTCATTTTTTTATATAGCGACTCTTAAACCACTCTTGCTCTGATGCCCAATAAAAAAAAGACAAAAAACTAGTGTCCAAACAAAGAACGCCCAAAACTAGTAGCGAAGATGTCATCGCACGTTTTGTTCAATGAGGAGATGTTGGAGTCCATGGTTTTCGAGCGATCGAAAATGTGGTGCAACCTTATTGAGGTAATTTCCAACATTGCCGCCTTTGCCTTTTTAAAAGTTAAAACCTTCGTTAATATTGTAGCACTATAGCAAAATTGATGATGATGAGATGGATGTCGTAGATTTTGATAAAGCTGAGGAAATATGGAAAAATGAAGACAATGATGATGATAATAGTAACACCATTACGTGTCCTGATGAAGCAGCAGAAGACAAATCCGTGGACGCAGACTTAGAAATGCCGAATGTAACTAGCAGCATGGCAAAGACAGAATTAACGCAAATGCTTTGCTCACGCGGGAACCCAGAGGAAAACGCGGAAGTACAAGAAATCTTGAATCAAACTTTACCTGTCCTTGAGGAACACAAACGTAAATGGAAGGAGGCTGGGTTGGATCGAATTCTTAACACCTTCGATGCGCAGAAAATTGAGCAACATGTGGGTCAGTGGTTGCGGCGCAACAATACCGTCTACATGGAAAAAAGTCCAGTGGCCTGTAGCTCAACTCCTCGTGAGCCGTTATTCTCAGACGACGAGTCCCTTCATTCTGTGGACACGGCCCGCTATATCCGGCAGAGCCGTAAGCGAAATCCCTCCTCTTCTACCTCAGTAAAATGCTCTACTACCTCAACTATTAAAATGTACCGCACCCAGCCACATAAAAGGGATGAGCTGCGTGCGAAGTATGCTATCCATAACGATGAGTTGGAGCATCGTCACCATTTGCAGGCACTGTTACACCGACGACGCGAACGGGAGCTTGCCCGTGAACGTGAGCTGTCCCATTTTCCGAGTCCTCGGCACTGCAGCAACTATAAGACCAATTATCATCATAAACGTCGCAAGCATCTATTAAAGCGTCGTCCTCACTCCTCATTGTATTACTCCTCATCCAGTGGAGAAGAAGATTATTCTTTTCGCTGCAATGGCTGCAAAACTTGTCGAACTGCTTATCAATACTGTTCATCTTATCGTAGCCATCATGACTATATTTGCCCTCAGTTGGACTCTAGATCCATGTATCGTCTGCGACGCCAGCATGCGTTTGAGGAGGAGATAGAACTGGATTTGCGTCCACGACTTTTGGAATCTGAATGCAGCTGCTGCAACAGCGACCGACTTTGCTCAAATGTGGTGCACCTTGCCAATAGCTCAACTGAGGAATGGATAGTGGAGAACAACAGTAGTCCACAAGTAACTGAGTCACCTACACGGATCCGTAACTCCATGAAGTGTAAGGTAACACCCTGTTTGGTTAAGAAGCAAGATCACCACTTAAAATTCAGCGAGGAGTTGGCCATCTCCAATAGGAAAAAAGATGATCATACAAATGTAATCAAAAAATCAGTAAAACGGAAGACTCCAATCGACACCAGTGGTGCATCAAGGTTAACCCAATCAAAGATGAGCCTACTACAATTACAACAGCAACCCAAGTTAAGGTCAAGTGAAGTTTTATTACCAGTTACCGAGGAGTTGGTCACATCACCCAAATCCATTCCAATGCCCAGCAAGGCGAAAGCTCCCTTGGACTCCTCATGTGAAGTTATTCCTGATTCAATCGAAAAAATTTTGCAACAGAACGAGAAAAAAAAACTAAATGAGACCCAAACTCGTGGTAATCCATGTACCACAGTATCAAAGCCTAAACATAATATAAAGTCCAATTCCACTGAAAATACTTCCGTGACCGTCCCCTCCAAAAAATTGGGAAGACCAAAAAAGTCAACGATAGGTCAAATGAAAAAGTCAAAAAAGTTTGCCATTATTAGTGATGACTCGGACTCCAATGAAACTATTTATCAGGCTGTAGCCCATTCAATGCAGACTTATGAACTCGAGCAAGAGAAGCGCATGCAGGCAGAACTTTCCACAGATGATCTGCAAGGCAAAGCAAAAACGCCATTTAACCATCAGAGCGTTGTCTGCAATTCCACAGCGTTGCCCAATGATTCAGCCTGTGCCCGATCACTTCACAACAAACATCTTATCCAACAAGCACCTGCTACAGTAAGCAGTACTTGTAATTCCAACTCGTCCTCGGTCTCTCCAGTGGAGGAACAGCATAATGAGAAGACAAATATTGATGCCGATTGCACCATAGTTACATCAACGACAGGCTGTGAAGCAGCCAAAATAAAAAATAAATCGCCTATAAAGATAACAAAAAAGGGCATTTTGTTGCATAGTGGCAATCCCGAATCCGGGCGTTTCGCCCTTACTGAGAACTCACTGAGCAAAATTATTGGTGAACGTAGAGCACGTAACTTCTTAAAATTTCATGTGGGTAGTCGCAGCTTTGATGGTCGCCACTCGGTTTATTACCGTCCGACACCAAAAATAACAGCTGCAATTAGCACTGGAGGAGATTCGCTAACAAACAATTTGAATATAACCAGTTCCAGTTCAAGTGATGAGGATATCTTTGAGCGCATTCAGCGTTATGGTGAAGTTTACAGCGTTCCAGGGAAATCTCATGAAAACAATTAATTATATAATTTTAATATTGTCCTTGTAAAATTAAAATTTAAAAAAAATCAAAAAGCATTAATTAGAATTTAAGTTAAATTTTGGTTTGTGTTAAAATATATTTTAAGATTTTTAATTGATTACTGTTTTTTAAATGAAATTTTTTTAAATTGTTACAAAATCAAAATAAAGAGCTTATAGAGTTAATCTAAATTCAAATAAAAATCTAAAGAGTAATTCCCTGTACATTGCACCACTTATACTTAAATTTTATTTAAAACTCCTTAATAATTTTTTTTAACTAACTGTCGAACAAATCCACATATGTACTTATATATTTCCTTAAAAGTATATTTTAAAAAAATAAAAATGTTGTATTTTTGAACAAAAAATTGATTCGTATTCAAATTTCTGAATACAAGGTTCTACCGAGATTTGAACTCGGATCGCTGGATTCAAAGTCCAGAGTGCTAACCATTACACCATAGAACCTCGGTGTCGGAGGCTTGCCAAAACGCCTTGGAATGCTTCCAGCTGTACATATTGATTATGAAGACACCTCCTTTTTGGTTATTCGAGATACTATGTACCCTAAACTAATTATCAGATTTTTGATCTCAACTTTCAAGAAAAATAGAAAATATAGTCTATTATCCACCTCCTTGTAGTAGACAAAAATATTAAAAAACAATAGTTTCCATTAAAAAAAATATGTTTCATTCTTAATAATTTTAATCTGTTCGATAAACATATGATGAGAACAATATGCAGTATCATAATCTGAATAGTTCGCTGACAACGTTTATTGCTAGTTAATGATAATTATAAAAAACACTCTTGTGTTAGTTCTCCACAACATTCATATCGAGCAGCAGCTTCTTGGTCTGCAGATCAATTAGTCGGCGCTTTGCCCGTGCTAACTCGGCCATTTCATTATAATATATTGTTTCTGCTTTCAGTTTCTCATCTAATTGAGTGGTCGTTTCCGTCAGTGAGGAAGTGTCTCCTTGATTCATGTTGTGCATGTCGCCTGGTTCCTGTTCTTGCCCTCTATCCACAACGTCTTCAGTGTTATCAACCACATACTCATAGAAAGGTTCCTGTAAGTTAAATGGAGATTAAAACAAATCAAAACTATGTTTCCAGACAGGTACTTCGCTGGACCTATACAAACCTCGTCTTCTAATTGCTCCGTCACCTTCTCAATAATACTATCCACATCATCGAAATTGACTTTTTCTAAGGGATCCGATGTCCGGAACACCTCTTTCTTCGGTGACAGCATATGTTGACGTGAATAGTTCAAATTTTTGGACAGATTATGATGACGGCGGACAATATGTCGCATCAAATTGGAGGAGGAGTGTTTTGACGAGAGGGTTTTGCCACAGTGCTTACACTTGGCCATAAATTCTGAGATGCGTATAAAATGTGCCCACATTTTATTGTTCTTCCCGATGACTTTATTGCGTAGCTCAGTGGAGGTCTCCAACTCGGTCTTCAGCTGGTGTTGGTGCTGAGGATCCATTTGCTGCTGCCGATTTGATTGCTGCTGGGCCCCGATAATATTGCGTACGGCGCTTTTAGTCTCGCCTTCAGCCTCTGCCAACTGCTCCATGTGCTCCATGTCAGATACGTCAAACTCGTCCCGGAGTTCAGCAAGCATTTTAACGTCTTCGTCGGCAAAAAGTGTTTCCGCCACTATCTTATGGTTCCTAATCAAGTGGCGCGTTAAATTGGAGGATGTGTTCTTTGAGGACAGCGTCTTGTCACAATGTTTGCATTGAACAATATACTCAGTAAGCCGATGAAATTGGGACAATGCTTTGAAGTTCTTGCCAACCATACTTATATTTACACTGACATTTGATGATTTTTTTTTGTTTCCTATTTCGGGTAGCTTTGTCTAGTACAGTAGTGATGCACAGCTAAATAGGGTGAAAAAATAAAATAGGGTTAATAAAATATGCGGCCACACTGCCCTTTTGAAACATTTTTAACACTTATTTTTAAACAATGCAGCACTGTTAAGTAGCTGTCGCAGAAAACTGAGTTTTAGCTCTCACTCTCCCAAGAGGTTCTATGGTGTAATGGTTAGCACTCTGGACTTTGAATCCAGCGATCCGAGTTCAAATCTCGGTAGAACCTGTATAAATACAATTTATACTTCTTTTTTTTATTTACACACATATATTTATAATCAATAGCTTTAGTTTTTAATATTCCGCTTCCGTTAGCCTTATTCTAAAAACAATTCAAATAAATAAAATCAAACTTCTGTTTAAATAAATGCTAATTGCTGTATTAAATGAGTATTTACAAATTTCTTTCAAAATGAATATGGAATAGATTGTCATCCTCTTAGGATATCAAAATAATATTTAAACTAATTAATATTCGGATTGTTATTCTGAATGTAAAAGATTTATGGTGTAAATGGGTTATTTTGCTTCTTGCTTAGCATTTCAATTTCGAGACGCTCTTTCTTTACTTGCAATGCCACCAAATATTTTTGCATGCGATAGTAACCAGCCTTTTCGTTGAAATAATTGGTTTGCTGTCGGAGCAACTCTTCCTTCAGCTGAATAAGGCTAGGCGATGTTTCAGATTCCATTATCGTCATTAAATCCTCATCATCATCTTGGTCAGGGTCATCCAGGTTAATGTGTGTTAATGGTTGATTTTCTATGGTGGAAGTAGTTGCTTCGCTATCTATCGTTGACATCAAATTTTCGCTACTATCTAGATCTTCTTCGATTAGTGCATAATATAAGGTATCGTCGTCATGTTGCTCTATAATTGAATGTGCTTCCTGTTGTTCCACAACATTTTCCCCCTTCCAAATACCACTCTCCTTTCCATTATCATTATTAGGGGGTTCCTATAAAAAAAGATCTATATCAGAACAAGTTAAAAGTACTTAAAATAATGTACCTACCTCTATTGCGTTTATATTCGTCGTCGAGACAGGCACTTCCATATTATGACACGATTTCATATGTGAAGCCAATTCCTCATCTCCGTAATCAGTAATTTCAAAGCTCATGTCACACATATTACATTTAAAGTGCTCTTTTTGGGGGACATCACAATAATCAAAGGGACTGTGTAATACATCTGATGGCTTCGCTCTGTCAGAGTCAGATTTTTTATCTCCACCTATTTTGTGTATACTTAGATGCTTCATAAGATTGGCAGTGCCGTGGAAACTCATTTCAGTCTGGCATATAGTACAACGTACTAGATTGTTCGGTAGCTTAGTAACATAGTCCCAAACATAACTAGTAGTTTTACGAATCTTTTTGGGCACCTCTGGAACTAAGTACTCAATACTTTCTGCGTGTTTTCGCCTCAAATGCTTTGTCATATTCGTGGTATTGCCGCCTCCATAATAAAAAAGTTTGTTGCACAAACGACAGAGAGCCTGCTTATCATTGATACGACTGCAATATTTCCAGATGAAGCTACTGGTCTGCCTGCTTTTTTGCGTGCGCCCCTTGATATTGTGAACAGTTTGGAGATGGCGTCCTAAATTTGCGGACTTATTGCTAAAAGTGAGATTGCATAGTTTGCAAAGCTTAGAGTTGGGGTTATTCGGTACTGTCTTAAAATACTCCCAAACAAAGCTGCGACGTAGTCGTCTTCCGGACTGCGTAGTTGTATCTTCATTTTCATCCTCGTCCAGCTCATCTGATTCTGTTTCAAATTCTAACATGGCTAAATAAGTTGACAAAAACGATACACAACAATAAATAATATAAGATAAAAAAACTGTATGGCAGCCCTACAAACGAACAGCTGAGAAGCTGTGTGGCCAGAAAAAATTAAATTGTGCCGCCAAACACAACCTTTCAACAGCTAAACGCTATATTAGCCTTCTTAACAGTGCACCAAAAGTGCTGTTATACCCCAAAATGCCAATGTTGGGCTGCTAGCGTTGCCATCTGAAGCAATTGTCAAAAAAATAACCTAAAATATTTTGACACGAGGTCTTTTCCTTTCTTTCTCGCTTTTTACTCGAAGATGGGTGAGTCGGCTCGTGCAAATTGTTTGAAAAATATCAGGAAAAATGGTTACAAAATAGCTTGAAATAATGTAAATGCTTAATTGAGTTGTAGCAACGAGTGAATAAATTAATGAAAGATTAATTTTCATTGATTTAGTGGGCAATTTAGCCTTTTCATATTGACCATTGCACCGCGTGCCCTCCATCATCCTGATATTTAAACATGCGCTGTTACATAGATTATTGATTGAGAATAAATAAATTTAATTTCCTTTGTAGGTATTAGCCGTGATAGTGCACACAAACGACGTGCCACTGGTGGCAAGCGCAAGTCGCTCCGTAAGAAGCGCAAGTTCGAGTTGGGTCGCCCCGCTGCCAATACCAAGGTGAGACTAGAAAAAGTGCAAGGGGATGACTGTGTGTGGTGTTGGTTAATTAAAAAAATGATGTTAACGCGTGTCAACTGTAACACAAACACATTGATGATTAAAAAGCATTATGTTCGGACTACTGATTATTTGCCAGCGCCACATGCCCAGTCGTAACTTGCCATAATTGTAACTTTATGTAAATTGAAACGAACTCTAAATGTATTCTCCTCTAGCTTGGTTCCGGCCGCGTGCACAAAGTCCGCACCCGTGGTGGCAACACCAAGTTGCGTGCCCTGCGTCTGGAGAACGGTAACTTTGCCTGGGCTTCTGAGGGTGTTGCCCGCAAAACCCGTATTGCCGATGTCGTCTACAATGCCTCCAACAACGAGTTGGTGCGTACCAAAACTCTGGTAAAGAACAGCATTGTGGTTATCGATGCCACTCCATTCCGCCAATGGTACGAATCACATTACGTTCTGCCCTTGGGCCGTAAGCGTAATCCCAAGCACGCCCAGAAAGAGGACGAAAACGATGTACTGACCAAGAAGCGCAGCGACAAGGTCATGAAAAAGTATCTGGAGCGACAAAAGTTCGGCAAGGTTGAGCAGGCCTTGGAAGATCAATTCACTTCTGGACGCATCTTGGGTATGTACAATGAAAAATTTTCTGATATCGCTTTAGATTTTATTGCCTTGATGTTAACCATTAGCGATCCAACAAATTTATTGGATCAGTCTTGTTCTAAGTTTGATCCAAGCCTGTTGGGTGTGATTTGGCTTGTCATAGTTACTCTGAGCTAATTATTTAAAATAAGTTACTATGTAAATCGTTTGCTTTCATTTAATTAATTTGTTTCAACATTTGCTTTCAGCATGCATTTCCTCCCGCCCTGGACAATGCGGTCGGTCCGATGGCTACATTCTGGAAGGCAAGGAATTGGAGTTCTACCTTAAGAAGATCAAGTCTAAGAAATGAACGCATTAGATAAGCAGGCAGATTTTTACAAATTTGCACCACAGAAAAAATAAAACGGCTTGTTTTTTTATAGGAAAAGACAAATACAAGTTTAATTTATGAAATTATCTGGGCTACATGTTATTATCAGGATTCGTCGATACTGTCAAATTAGGTATTTACATCTCACAAAATGGGAGTCTGGCTTTGCATTTAACTTTAAGAATTGGAAGCAAGTTGAAATTTGCCATATTATTATAAGCTCTTATCTGCCTGGGTAAATTTTAAATTCCAAATTACCAATAACAAGGCGGCACTCCGATCTTTTTGTCAAAATTGTCATACACAATTCTTGCCGGATTCTGGTCATGTGGTATATTTATAGTCTTCGATTAGGGTATCCGAAGTTAAAGAAACTTGTAGTTCCCGAGTCTGTCTTCATTTATTTTATAAAAATGATAAATTTAAACCTCTTCCATTATTAATTTGTCCGCTACATAAAAGCTAACGTCAGAGCTTTAAGATAAGATGCCGTTTTCCAGAACATTGGCTTTATGAAATCTCAGTTCGCACGCACAAATATATTTTCTTTGTACATTTATGTATGTATATATAATCGGGAGTCAATTTAATTGAGCTTACAAAAATTTATCTTTGTATATATTTTATACACATACTTCTATGGAATATTATTAATAACAATAGTTCAAATATCATTCGTATTAGTTGGTAGTTGACTATAATTACCTATATAACGCTGTAAAGTACATTAACAAATTTCTTGTAATTTGTCCTGCCAATAACAATTTTCATTTACAATAGCAATAATGCCAATTTCTGTGTACATTGCGATGCATCTGTGTTTAATGTTCGAAAAGCATCGTCATGACAGCCATTAATGCAATGCCAAAAACCAAAGCCAGTAGCTGTTTGATTGACTCCATGCGTTCCTCTTCCTTCAAGAGATCGGGTAATACTGTGACCAGAGCAATATGTAGAAAACCGCCAGCGGTAAATGGCATTATCCAAGATGTACGGGCCTCTGTAGGGACAATCGGAAAATTCAAAGATAAGTAGAACTACATTTTCTAGATTTTTTTTAAACGCACCCATGGCTGAAGTTACACCAGAGCCGCCAATGGCAACCAGAGCACCTAAAAGACCTGCTCCCGCTGTTAGCAGCTGAGCACGGGCTGCGTCCCAACGACTGAAACCGGAACGCAAAAGAATGGCAAAATCGCCCACCTCATGGGGAATTTCATGTACTGCGAATGATGTATAAAAACTAAGTGAAATTGAATCTCCAATATCTTAACAAGGATAAACATACACAATATGGCAAATGTGGCCAACACTCCGTGCCTAAAAGAGACCAAAAACGAACCAGCAACTGCTAGACCATGAGTGAAATTATCAATAGAATTTGCCAACAGATTTAGATAGCCGGCCACTTTTTTAGGCTGCTCCTTCTGTTCCTTAGCCTTATGTTCACGTTCCCGCAGAAAGCAGACTTTGTCCACATCTTCAATGTCGCAAGCTCCACCACAACTTTCTGCCGTTTCTCCTTCTGGTAATTTGCCACCATGACGGCGTAGCAAACAATTTGCAATCTCAACGCACTTGGGCTGAGGATTTTCGTCATCTGCACTTGTATATCCGGAGAATATTTTTTCGACTATCGTAAATATGAGTATGCCAGATAACACCCAAAGACCAGATCGCAATGACGGATGGCTGGATGGATCTAAACCAAAATTAAAGGATTATCATACAATAAATATAAGAATTCGTTGACTATATGAGGATAACTCACCCTGGTTATCACCTTCCCATGCCTCGGGTAGCAAATGAAGAAATACATCACCCAGCAGCCCGCCCACGGCGAAACTAAGTAAAACTCGCAGAAACTTGGAATCGGCAGCTGGTGAGGGAAAACAAGAGAATTAATGGCGTATATATTATACTTTTCTTTTCTTTTTTTTTTATTTACTTACGATCTTTATAACCCTCCTTGGCCAGTTTCTCGCTTGTGGGAATAACCAGCAATGGAAAAATGCCACTGAGACCGATCACCACCGATCCAAGTAGCGAGAACACCCATGGTGTATATTGAAAACTTTGAAAATATTCGGGTACATATTGATTCATCAGATTGGAGTAGATCATGGCGAAATGTTCATCAAAGAAACTGCTGCTGTTAGAGCTCATTATTGTCGATTTCTGTAAGTGTCTGTAAGAGTCACTTCCTTTGTCTACGTGTAGCTCTCTCTGTATTGATCTTGGCGGCTTTTGTCTTTTCTCTCTGGACTTTAATTTCCTAGTTGCAGATTCACTTCAATTAAATTCGCATGTCTCCTGAACACGTAATGGCCAAAAAGTTATTTTTTTTTTGTACTATCTCTTTGTGTTAACTAAAGTGGTCCGAAATAAAGAAAACAATTTTTGTATGCAAATATAAAAAAAAAATTATGTATATAAATTTTGTTCAATCAAATGTGTCGAGATACTTTTCATATGTGTTTGGATACATGTATGTACATATTTATATACAAATAGAATCTGGCCACTTAGCAACACAACTAACATTCGTATAGATGCGATTATGGAATCGGACAATTTGATGTGCAAATCTCTATTTTGATATGTATACGTCAACAATGGACGCCAGATATCAGAGAAGAGCAACAGGCGACCGACCAAACCGTTCGATCGATAAGCAAAAGCTTGTGTAAAATTTAAGTACCACAGCTTAAGTGTGACTAGATAAGTACTCTGTAAAAGGTGACAGTTTATCAAACGCCGTTGCGAGCTCTTTAAAAAAAAAAAAAAAGAAAACAGCTTGTCCAGGATGAGTATTGAATATTCTTGCTAAATGTATGTAGTATATATTGGGTTTATATAGACAACAGTCATAAATATAATTTGCCTTGCGGAAGGTAAATAATTTTACGACAGATGCACATGAAACAATGTACTTTTTGTTTTTATTTCCCTCTTATCTTCTTTTATCTTCCTGGTCTTTTTTTATTTTATTATTTCACTTTATTAACTTTAACTTTAAAGGCACCCTTTAGTTATTGTTGCCATTATTTTAAACCATACTGATGTGCTTTAAATAGTTGAAAACTCATTTTCATAGTGGAATCAATTTTGTTTTCAATTATAGTCGATATGACGAACACATATAATAGGTTTTGGAATTCAAATTTATTTCAAGTTTCCCTAACAAGATAATGTAAGAATTATTATTTGAATACAGTGAATTACTAAGTTTTCAATCACATTGAGGTTGTCGCAGAGTAAGGTTTGTAATATTATCGTGTGTGGCAAGTCAAGGGAACACAGTTCTATATATGTATATATATATATTCCACACACAAACAACTTGAATAAACGTCAACTCTTACACATTTGTATAGACTATATATGTATATATATATATATATTATTTATTAATTTTTTTTCCGTTTTCAGATGATATCCGTGACCGTTAACGTACACAAAAAGACTAAAGCAACTCGGACTCTGCTTAAGTAGTCATGACAGTCTGTCTCAGTGTGCTTTCTGTTGCAGCTTAGACTGTTCAATTTTGTTTATTCCCGATAAGATATTGTTGAAATTTGCAGTAGCAGCTTTTCCAAACCGGCAATAGTTCAGGGATAAAAACGGCTCTAAAACTGTCGCCAATGATTGGGAATATATCTTAATTATCATGTATATATGGTATATGATTTTATTTCATTTATCACGTATACGTAAACGTCACCAATTGTGTAAATCAGCGTGGCAAATTCGTTCGATAAACTTTTTAACACTCTGTTTATTTGATGTGTATACATACATATATATGTACATAGGTACATATGTATGTATGTATGTTTATTTATACATACAGACATTTATAAATACATATGTACATACATACATATTTGGTTTTTGCAAGTTATCAGTTAACGGTAGTTTAAGTTTGATATCAACTACACTGTTAACTCAATTCTTATCAATGTCAACAACATTGAGGTCGTCATCAAACTGTCATAAAAACCCAAGCCAAAAAGTTAATTTCCTTTTCATTCATTGCATTTTCATAAATATTGTTTCCTTAATCTTTTTAAGAGAAAAGGTTGGATAAATCTAAAATAATGTGAAAAACCTTAAAGCACGACAACTTTTTGGGCAACTGTGTAAATATGGTGCAAAACTAACACAATATCGCAATTTAAATGTTGAGCATACATACATACATAAGTAGATATAATTATACCAATTGAATTCCATGCTTAGGTTTAATAACATATACGAATATATGTATGTATGTATGTACATATATCTTATTGTCTGTTTTTATGTACTATTAAAGCATAGATATAGAATACAAAAGCATCAAATGTACATATGTATGTATGTACTATAAGCATACATACAAACATGTGTTTAAGTATTTCAATCATTTTGCTTTTATATACCCTATATAACTGAAGCGTGCAAAAGTATATCAACGTTATCAAAAGGTGAAAAACATTTCGTGGGAAAAGATCTCATATTTTATATACACCTTTTAGTAGGTATCTTAAAATTCATATAAACCAATGCAAAGATAGTCTGTCGTTACTGGCCTCCGTTTTGTGTGTTTGAACTTGATTTGTGGCATTAGTGTTTTTTTTCCACTGTTAACACAATAAAATTTGCTGATACACACTTGCTACTAATGCGGAAATTTATGCTGCCGGCCGATCGGTGTTATCACTCCGGTAACTCTGCTCGTTCTAAAAGACGAAATACGGTTTGTTGGCATTCTTATAGATACATATGTATGTATGTATGTATATATACATATGTACATATGTAGGAATCTATGAGGCAAAATTGATTTCACTTATAACTTGGGGGGTCCCAGAGAAATTAGCTACATATATTATATATATTTTACATGATTCACACAGACTATTGTCATCAGAGTTTTTACATTTATTTAAATAAAATGGCGCAGATTATTTTGCACGCTGCACTCTACATACGTGCTCATATGTACATACATACATGTGTATGTACATACATACGTACATACAAGCTTATGTATGTACTGCAACACAAAAGAGGGCGGGCGGAGCTTTCATTATCACTTAAAAACGTGGTCTAACAACTAGTATTGGAATCGGACAATGAGTGATCAAATATTTACAGAAACGCTTTAGTATGTACTGTATATACATACATACATACATACATACAAACTCCGGCAAGTTTTACAAGAAATTGATAAGAAACAACAAAACCAAAATTTATATTCAACAATTGGAGATTATGTTACTATTAAGTTCATCACGCACTTTGCAGACAGACGAGAGGGAGGACGTTAAACCTGATCAAGTCCAAAACCAGTTGTTAAACAACTTAATGTTGTTATTATTGTCTAGAAATCAATTTAATCGATGAATGTATGGAATACATATAGAAACATCACAATACCCCGTCCATTCTCAAGTGGTGTTGTGATTTTCCGATTAGTTTGGGAGCTGTTTGCAAAATCAAATCAAATATGGCCGTTTTTGTTATGGCGGTGATTTGTATAAGTATGTACATAAGTATGTATGTAATTGTATACCTTACACTAGGTTAGTTACCCTCCTCCCACATGTATGCTCACACATATGTATGTATACATATATATATTTCTTACCAGGTGTAATATTCAAGGCCAGGAGCAAGTCCTTGTTTTATCTTTTCTGCGTTCCGACAACATATCACAATCGGGATAATTTTTTTAAAATATATTGTATTACGCCGTTACTTGAAATGCGCTTTGTTTGGTGCACACAATATGTAAAAATATGTTTAATGCGCAGTATATTCGACCATTGGCGACGACACTTGTTTGTGGTGAAATTGTTTGCCTTTATTCCTTTTTCATAGTATTTCAGAATATTTATAGATTTGGATTCATCCAGTTGGTTTCGTAATTTGATTGACTTCTTGCCTAGACCGGGGTAAAATACTGAATCGGGATTGAAAGTAACAAGTACGAAGAATTTTTGTTTACTTGCGTGTCGTGTGGAAGACCAAAATGGCCGGTCAGCTGATTCGTGAGCGCTATCAACCATCGGTTAAACGAAAGTTTATCGAAGATGTTCTGAAAATTGCCTATATATAAGATTCAATTTATAAGATATAATTTTGATTATCTATATCCTCAGTTGTTCTTAAATTTTGTAAAATTATTTTATTTTATATTTTAGGAAATCTTTTAGGTGAATTAAACACAAATTTGAATAGTTAAATGTTTGCATGTTCTAAAAATTATTTCGCTGCATCAGCCCTTTACAACACTGAAACTAAGCTGCTAATCAGTTTGTTTTGTTTATAAGTCCTTTAATTTTAGTTGACGTTAATTGTTGATATAATGGGGTTGACCAAGTGCGAGGTGCAATCGTCATCAACAGATCCACCTACTTTACATTTGGAAGGCACAAAACGGAATAAAACACCTTGCGCTACATATGTAAAAAATGAACCACTTACGGGAGAGGATCAGGAGCAGCTGGATGACATCCAGAAGTTTGATGGTCGTTTGGATCCGGAGCTGGACGTAAAAATGGAGAAAACTTGCATCTTGGACGATCTCACTATTCTAAATGTACCAGACTTAGCTATAACACCGTCAAAGTTACAACCAGGTGATGTTGTCGATACAAGCACCCATAAAAATCGTTTGAAAGAAAATCCGCTTAAAGTAACAAGGCAAAATAATTTGTTAAAGCGATGTAGACAATTTTGAATTAGACTGAAAAATCTGAAGTTTAAAACTTTTAATGCGGGTATTGGCACATCAAATTTGGTGAAATCCGCAACAAAAATTATAGCAAATGATTCTAACATTGCAGGAAATCAAAAAGTTCCTGCAAATGTCAAAACATCAATTAAAAGCTTTTATAAAACTGGAAGATATTTAAAATCTTTAAAATTGGAGTTAGAAAAGTCGAATTTAAAATTAAGAGCTCTTGATTTTAAGAGGAGAGTAGATGAACAGATTTCAGTATTATTAAATTGATAATGGTTGATCTAATAAATTGTAAGGAAACGAATTTAATGTACATATTTGTTAATTAAAAGAGTTTGAATATTATAAACACTTATTTGTTAGAGGTGGGATGTTTTGAGACTAATATTGCCGCATACGTTGTTCAACACTTTCATTTTGTTTATATTTTGCAAGAATTTGGCCGCGGTTTCTTACGTTATTGTTTTTTTATATTAAAATGGACTTAAATACACTTTTGCAACGTGCTCAAAATCTGGCAAATGGAAGTGATGCAGATTGCGAATTGCCGCGGGTGGAACGCACCTTGCAACAGGTACTTCAGGCAACTGAAGAATTTCACACGCGTGTGACGCAAACAGGCGGGAAGGATATACAGGCGTATGTTCAATTTAATAAAATATTCTTCGTCAGTTAAGCATTTATTTTAATAATCTTACGTTTAAATAGGCACATACTTTTAGGGTCTAAGGGCATTAATCTACCCAAATTAAATCAAAAGCTGGAAGCGCTAAATGCGAGAAAAACTTACGAGCCGTTGGATGTAACAAGGGCGGAGACGGATATTTCTACATTTCTCAAGAATGAAAGAGAAAACTCCATACTTTCGGTTATAGAGGATACCAACAAGAATGTAGGTTACCCAAATTTTAGGATTGTTGGGTTAAAAAAAAAACGATTGCCTTTTTGTAGATCAACGACTCTGTAACAAAACAGAAATGGACCCGCTTGAGGAACTCCTGGAATGAAGAGAAGACTCGGCTTTTGGATGCCCTAATAGGTCCTTCGCAGAATTTTATAGACCTTCAACGTCTGCCGGTGCATACTGTAATGAATCCTGAATGTGTACCGCGTTCTTGCTTAAATCAAATGGAACTCTTGTATGCCCAGGAATTGCGGCAATACAACGATTTGATAATTAATCAAAGTTCGCTAAGACCTAACTTAGTGCAGAAATTTGCAAATTTAGTTAATACCTTTGGCGATGCCCGTCTCACGGATATGTGGAATCTATTGACCTGGGTCACTCAAGTAGATCAACCCTTTAATGGAGATCCAATTAAGACGCGTCAACAGCGTTCAGAATTTGTTTTAAATTCGAAAACCTATCTAGAAAGACGCTATAGAGTATATCTGAATTCCATAGTAATGCCATCCAACGAGATGGATAGTTATCAATTAGTCTTGGCTTATGTGAGTCGTCGGTTTGGTCCGCATCAGGCCACCATAGGTTTGGTGGATGTGGCTGGTGGAGGTAAACCACTTTGGCCTTTGGTCTACTACAGTTTACGATGTGGCTCTGTCGAAACGGCACTTGAATTCCTTCACGAAGCTGGTAGCAGTTATGACGACTTTTCCCTTCTCATTTCGGACCGTGTCAATTCACGCATTGAGAGCCAATTGAAGCTGCAATACGCCAATAAGATACGCAACTCCACGGATGCCTATAAAAAGGCAGTTTATTGCATTTTCTTGGGTTGTGATCCACATGAAGTTCATGGTGAGGTGGCTAAATCGATCGATGATTTCCTGTGGATTAAGTTATCAATGCTTAGGCCTGGTACACCGGAGCTAGACTCTGGGTATGGCAAACTGCAGAGTTTAATATTGGAGAAATATGGCGAGAAATACTTTAATGCATCGCAGCAGGCTCACTTATATTTCCAAACCTTGGCATTAACAGGACAGTTTGAGGCGGCTATCGAGTTTCTATCTCGTTCCGATGGTAATCGTGTGCATGCAGTTCATATGGCTATAGCATTGAATGAGTTGGGATTTCTTGGTGGCGTGAGGAGTATAAGTCAACCATTATTAACAATTGATGTATGCGATCCGCAGCCCTTGCGTCGACTGAACTTGGCACGACTTATCCGTCTATATGTTGAGCGTTTTGAGCGCACAGATACTGTCGAGGCTTTGCATTACTATTATACATTGCGATGTTTGCGGGATCCCAAAGGTCGCAACATGTTTCTTACCTGTGTATGCGATCTGGTAGTGGAAAGTGGTGTGCTCGATACTAGTATATTTGATTTGATTTTTGGGCAGAGAAAAAAGGATCAGCAGGCGCAAGAGGACAACTTAAATGATGAGACCAAACGGTGAGTAGAGAACTATGCACACATCAAATGGATATCCTTATCATTTTCCCCATTTATTAATTTTCAGCGGTCTATTCCGCCAATTTAATTGCCTCGAATTTGATACCTGCACCATGGCCGGTTTGGTAGCGGATGAGCTGGTCGAGCGCGGTAATTTCGAAATGGCAGTGCCACTCTACGATATGGCCGGACAGTATAATTTGGCTTTGAAGCATATATCAATTTTGTTAGCCCAAGTGGTACATCGGCCGCCACTAGAAGGCACTTTACGTTCGCGCCTCAGTCTAGAAGCTCAACGTTTTACACACCTCTTAGAAACACGCCGCATTGAAGTGGAGCCCAAAGTCGAGGCTAATTATGTTCTTTTGCAGAATATGCTAACTTTCTTTGACAATTATCATGAAGGTCAATACGAAACGGCTCTTCAACAGCTTTGGCGCACTAAACTTATACCAAAAGTGCAAGAGGATGTGGATGAATGTTTGGCCCACATTAAACGGCTAAGTGGAGAGGTTATTAAAGTTTTACCAGACGTTATGGTTGCTGCCATGGACATCACTCACAAGCAGTATAAGCAATTAAAGGCAGAAACTGGTAGTTCTCAAATCTCTGGTTTTGAATTGCGACTGCTAAGAGAGAGAGCCAAGTTATTAGCAAATATGGCTGCCAATATGCCCTACCGCATGCCCAATGATACAAATCGCAAACTTTTACAACTGGAACTGATGATGCATTAATGCAAATAAAAACAAAGTTTAATTTTTATTATAAACCAATTTAGAGTTTTTACACTGTTTATGTAGGGAAACTATAATTATTTTAAAGTACCATTCCAAAATTTTCAGAGAAATAATTTTCTAATTAAAGAAAAGTCGGAAAATCACAGGATTAACACTTACAATTTAATGTCAGCTGACCAGAAACAACTTCAAAACGATTGAACAAAAGTTGTACATGTATGTTTAAGTCTGTTTTTGATGATGAGTGTTTGAATTTAAAATATATAAGTAACGGAGTCGGGACTTGAAAATTTGGCACAACTTAAAACACAGAAGTTTACACAAGAGTAAAGGGTGCGCTCACATCATATCCATTGGATCAGGTGTAGAAAGAGTAAGCAATCAATATATTTTACGATCAACAAATGCCAGCCTTGGGGTAGGAGCCGGCATCACCTCCACCGTTACCGCAGTTACCTTAAGAATGGGATCAATTAATATAAAAGATATACTTATATTAACTAGTCCTATTTAACTCACCGCCACATCGGTTGAAAGCGCCCGGTGGTCCGTAGCTTAGTTTCTGTACTGTACATTTCTCAATTGGTCCACTTGGACGACAATAGCTAGAATAACGAGCCCATGGCATCGGATCCTTGGGTTGAATACAATTGGGCAAGTAGCTCAATTTGTATGTTGTGCAATTCTCCATGGGTCCTTCATTCCGGCAGAAGCCCATGCGTGGCTTAACTGCCTCCGGCCTAGGATTACATGTTACATCTACTGGCATGTAAGACAACTTATTCACTGTGCAACGTTCCATGGCACCGCTGGGACGACAAAATGTTGTAGTTGGCACAATTGGAGTTCGGCGAACGTGTGGCTTAGGCACAAAGTCATGCTTCTGGGTAGTCATGGCATACATTGGGCCGTCAAATCGTAAACCGTTTTCCATTGGCCTAATAGCTCGAGTACGTTCTGTGCAATTTGGCTGATACGACAGCTGGCAAGGGAGAAGATAATATAATTGTTTACACATTTTCCTTAATTTTAAGAAAATCCCAATAGCCTTTAATACACAGGATAGATTTTCTTAAACTTAAAAGAAATATGGTTAAATAATGTGTTGAAATATTACAAAGTTTAAAGTGAAAAGGTTTTTTATGACAAATATGACATTGATTCCTTAGAAAAAAGATTAACTATTCGTTCTATTCCTTTTGTGGGCACACTCTTAGTTAACCAACTCACCTTTTGAATGGTACATCTCTCTAGCGGACCAGTGGGTCGACAAAAAGTATCTTTTGGCAAAACAGGCACAGGCCTTGCCCGTGAAGGATCCACAGGCATGTAGCTTAATTTGTATACCGTATTAGCAGCACCCGGATCGTTGCCAATGAAACGTAAATGGGACATTGGCAGGACCGGAGTTGTGCGACCACTGTTACAATTGGGCATATAACTGAGGTTGTAGGTGGTACAAAGATTTTGATACCGTGGTGGGACACAGCGAATTTTATCAGCCCAAGGAGTTGGTTCCTTGGCTGGCAGACAGACTGGCATATACGACAATTTTTGAATAGTGCAGCGTTCCAAAGGACCAGCCGGCTTGCAATAGTGACCCTCTTGTGGCATTGATTTGGGCGGTGGATTTTGACAAACATCAATAGGCATGTAACTCAGTTTTTGAATAGTGCAGCGTTCCATGGGCGCCGATGATGAGCAAATGGTTTCACGAGGACGAATCGACTCCCGTTTCACAAGGCCCTTGGGTACATAGTCATGTTTCTGTGAAGTCATAGCGTAGATGGGTCCCTCGAAACGTAGACCACTCTCCAAGGGCCGAATGGAGGCTGTACGTTGGGCCGGGACATGGCGGCATGTATGACAGCTTCTGAACGGTGCATTTCTCTAATGGAGCTGTCGACCCCCGGATTTGAGAGCACGGCAAGACGGGGCGAGCTCGAATATTGTCGCCACAATTTGCATAATAGGATCGTCGATAGATTGTGTCCGTGTCCAGTGGAGCTGTTGAGCGCATAAAGTTCGACACCGGTCGAATAGGCACAGTACGGGGAGGCTGCTGATAGCAGCATCCGGAATAATCACCGCAGTCACATGGTGGACACGAAGATCCCGGGGGGCAGGGTGTAAAATCAGTTGGCGCCTGACAAGGACCAGTACAACAATCACCTGACATTTTGAAAATATATATCTGGCTTTGGTTATAACAAAGTAATTAAATTAACAAAACAGGATCAAAATTCCACGCGCAAAAATATATAAAGAAAGCTTGGCGAATTGTCAATGGAAATAATTTTGTCTGCTCCGGAGCACATCGAAGGTAAGGTATAAGAGAGTAATATTAGTTAACACATCCGAAATTGACTAAATACGAATTTTGTGCTTCGACGATGACAATCGACGAAGGATTTTACAATGTGTTGTATCTACGACAAACGTATGAGTATTGACAGAGATTGAGAATGAAAAATACAGCCGATGTGAAAAACATATTTGGGAAGATCTCAGGTGAAGTATTAAGCGTAGCCAACGCCATTTGAAAAAAAAAATTTACAATATAAAATGTACATAAACATTAACACAACAGAAATTCCCACATTGTAAAAATATAACATCCTACATCAAATCAAATATATAATTTTCAATTTTTCTGCCAATTACAAACATTTTTAAACTTTTATAATGATATATTCTGGAAATCGGCTAAAAGACTAAATTGGAGACTTATTAAATTGATTTCATGCGCACAATGCAAAATGTTAACATTTTTAAACAAATTTTCTAAACAAATTCAATTTTCTGATCATTTCGCATCTTTATTTCAATATATATAAATTTATCGAAGGGATACAACTCCTGATATATTTTTATTGTATAATTTGTAAATCCTATTAAATTATTTTTCTCATTCCTTTAAGGCAAACATAGACTAGGATAGACTTGATTTTCTGTAACAGGTTGCCATCCTAGAAATTAACTTAAGCCATTATCAACTAAACAGAATCGATTACAATATTTGTATAATAATAATAATATTTAATACATAGAATCAGAAATGTTTGTTGGAATTGTACCTAACTAAATCTCAATAATTAACTAAACGTTTACGCCATATTTGTTGCAAATAAAAATGATTGGAAAAATAACTTATTTACATTTGCGGTTTCTGATAGTGCTGAGGAAAGGAGTAAATACTTGGTTTTAAAAATATATAAAATACATGACTTTTTACATTAATTGGGTAACAAACAAATTTTAAAAAAAAAAAATCAAAGAATGAATTCGGGAGAAAAGGCATACTCTTGGTAAAAATTTTGATTAGTTCTGCCATGAATATAACCCAAAAAAATACATTATTTGTCTTATATAAACTATAGTATAATATGTATGTGTTTCAGTTCTTATCGACAATTTCCTTGTATGCATTATCGTTATTATTTTTATATAGATAATTTAATATTAGTTAATTAGTTTAGCCTTCACATTGAGGGCAGATTTTGTGGTATATGGTCTAGAAAATTAGCTGGAAATTGCCCTTGGCGTCCCTCAAATTCACCATAAAGCCAATCATCATTAATGCGATACAAAACAGTGACCAAGTCATTTTCCTAGAAAAAAATTGGAGGTATAAGATAGGAATTAGGCACTCGACTATTTTAATACACGCATATACACACAAATTTATCTTACCTGTAAGGCCAAGTCTCCTTCAACCTCACCGGGAAATTGATAGAGACAACGTGCCGTAGGCTGCACTAAAATGGGCGATTGAGTTGTTGGAGCCTGATTTGGATTAGATAGTGGTACTTTAATCTCTACATAATTAGCCGGAAAGATGCCCTCACATCCGGCACGCGTACGCCCCCGGAACCATTCCTCTGTAGGCTGTTCCAGTAAATATATTTTCTCGTTCTCCTGTAATGTTAAAAATGTTTATAAATCAGAACATACTGGTAAATATCCCAATTTTCTTACCCTAAAGTTAAGGTCTCCCTCTTCGACACCGTCAAAGTCATAAAGAGCTATGGCATATGGTATTTCCTCTTCCTCTATGTAACCCAAACTGCCTTTGCTTAGAGCCAAAGCGTCCACTTTGCCAGAAATGACATCCAAAAGACAGATGCCACCACTTGCAGCACCCATGCCTGTGTTCGGCAGCTTGGGTGCCTCTCCTTTCGGCATGGGTGGTGATGGTGGTGTAGTTTCCCCTTGTCCCAATCCGCCACCAAAATAGCTTGGGGGCATTCCTCCTAAAAATGGCGGCGGTTTTGGAGCCTTGGGTTTCTGGGAAATTTTCGGTTTGATAATTGTGGGCATTTGCAATGATTGGGTGGGAGGTAAAAGACTTTTGCCATTGCATAGAGGATTATCGGAGCTGCGGCCTTGTAATTGCATTTGTCGGACAGGAGCTGAACCGAAAGTATCAATTGTACCATAGATTCCTGTACTGTTATCCACCGCTTCCCAGGGATCAAGGGGACTTTGGGTTGATGGCCGTGATCTATGATGATAGTCATCTTCAAAACCGCTTTCCGGTTGAGAAACGCTGCCATTATTCGGAGAGCTAAAATTGCTATCGGAGCTAAAGCTATCAACGCTAACACAATCACTATTCGACTTCTGAGTAAAAGTGGGTGACGATGGTGGTGAATCAAAGCTAATGAGTTGACCCTCAGCAACAGCTCCACTTGATGCCATTGAAGAGGAGCTAGCCATTGTTGTGCTGTGGTTACTAGTACTAGTGGTTGCCGAATTCCAAGCAGCATTCCAATCATAATTTGTTGAGGAGGACGCATTAAATCCACCACTCGTATTAGTACCAGCAACTTGACCGCTGCTCAGGCCGTAGACACGATTCTGTGCTGCAGCCTTAGTAGCAGCAACCGTTGCCGTCGAGCTGGTGGTTTTCTTACGTTGGAAAATATTAGGTATCAGCCGACTACTGCTGCCCACGGACGCCGCTGCTCCAGTATTCCGCCCATTTACTTGGACTTTTGGCGGCGGCGGCCGTGGCGGCGGCATCTTTTTTAAGCTTATACCATTACCATTCGTTGAATTACCAAATGGGTTATCATCCCAATTTGTTGCCGGTGTATACAGTCGAGCCGGTGGAAATTTTCGTGTTATATTCGATCCACTCGTTTGTTCATTATCAAACAAATTATTGTTAAAGGATGACTTCTTTACCGACTGCTGTGGCAATGGCCGTCCACCCTTTGGCGGTGGTGGCAATTTGATGGTTAATTTTTGGGATTGCTGTTGATGATGCTGCTGCTGCTGCTCAAAGTGCTGTTGCTGTAGCTGACGACGCAATTGTTCCAAACTAGCATTCGCTCCAGCTGCTGCACTACCAGAACCAGGCGGAGCAGGCGCCGGCCGAGATGGTATGGTCATATTGGTTTTGCTACCTCTAGTTTGCCTGGAAGTCAAAAAACAATTTGTCAAATGGCATTTTCTAAAAAGCAAGAGAAATTGTTTCATTTGTTATCAAAGTCTTATATATCTATAGATAACACGAGCAACGGAACAGCTGTGGTCAGATAAGAGAGAGATTTCCAGAGTCTTTCTTCACCCACTTGCCTCCTCTGTGTTTTCTATTCTTTTTTTTTTCTCGTTATTTCTTTTCGACTGGAAATTTCAATTTTATTTAACCTGTTATTTGACAGCTTAGTTAAAAATGACTGAGACAAAAGACAATTAAATAAATGTCGCCATCAAAACAAAAAGAAAAATACTATTCCAAGTGAATTTCGAAATTTCTGAAATCTGTTTTAAATCTTTTCTTCAAAAACAGATGCGATCAAATGAAAATTTCTATATACGATATACATCTAGGTAAACTTTGTAGTAATAAATATAGCCCATTTCATCATTCGATGGGCAATTTTGCATAAAAATAAAACAATAAATCAATCTTTTAAGAGCCCATTGACCGAACATTTGTTCTTGTATTGTTTTTTAGGTTCTTGATACCCATTACTCATGATAAATTCGAAGAGTATATTGTTAAATGCGAAATTACGAATGTATGTATGTATGTAATTTGCTCATTAAAAGTTTAGTCATCTTTTGAAAACACTTGCAGTAATTGGACAAAACTAAGCACAAATGTTTTAATTAGAAAAAAATATTGTAAAATCTTTGAGAATAACTTATACTATTTTATATATTATTTTTATTAAATTAAAGGCTCTAGCAGCTAGTCCTCTTATAACTATCACAAAGTTTAGTATTATATAGTAGAATTAATTTGTTAAAATTTATAAATAAATAATAAAATACAAATTAATTATTACTGTTTATGATAGTAGTTTCGATTAAGAAATATATTGGAAAGACAAGGTAATCGGATTAAGTCTGCAAATTTTAAGAAAATCGAATATTTTAATAGACACCGAAAGTATTTGATAAAGATTTCCGTAATCCTTTTTCCCCACACAAAGGGTATATTATTGTTGTATTTGTTAAGTTTCATATTTTCATTTTTATGGCCACTTGAAGAATACACAATAATACGAAAAAAAAAATAATATTGAAATAACATTTGTTTTGTAGACTGCTCTTGACGTCATCAATACAGACCTTTCAATTAGTTAGCTAAAGAAATCCACCCACTGCTTTGCTAATTATTGGGAATTGTATTTGCCATATGCTACCTGTCTTTTCTCGGTCTGCCATCCAATGAATAAACTAGAAAGATGGACTAACTTCGGCCGTGCCGAAGTTCGTATACCCTTGCAGATGTTTTCTATATAATTCACCAGAAGCATTATTGTAAATTAAACATACCAAATTTACAAATTCTAAATTTTGAGCTTGAGAAAAAATTTTTCATACAAAATTTTTTTTTTTTTATATAGCCACCGATTCTGATCAGACTTGGTTGAGTATCAAAAGCATATTAAACTCATAAATATCAAATTTTGGCATTCGGTTAAAAACAACAGGTTTTTGAGGAATTATTCATGACCGATCGGTTAGGACTATATGATATAGTCGTCCGATTCAGATCAAACTTGGTTGAAGTATCAAGAAGCATATTAAACTCATAAATATCAAATTTCGTGGCATTCGGTTGAAAACAACAGAGTTATTGGGATAAGCACTGACCGATCGTTCCTATGGGAGCTATATGTATAGTCGTCCGATTCTGATCAAACTTGGTTGAAGTATCAAGAAGCTATTAAAAATATCAATTTCTGGCTTCGGTTGAAAAACAACAGTTATTGGGATAATCCTTATTTATGACCGATCGTTCTATGGGAGCTATATGATATAGTCGTCCGATTCTGTCAAACTTGGTTAAAGTATCAGAAGCATATTAAACTCATAAATATAAATTGATAAAGCATTCTGACCGTCCTATGGGAGCTATATGATATAGTCGTCGATCGGATGATTCCGGATATCATGCCTGCAGCAAGGGCCTATCGCTCATATCGTTGCTGATCAGAATATATATACTTTATATATAAAATTAAATACTTGGGGTAAAAATGCAACAACATGCAAATAACGAAAAGTAGGTGGACAAACTGGATAATATTCGTTGTATATATGTATGTATGTATATACGATGTACATATGTAATACACTCGATTCGGTGCCCGGTACTAAACGGAACGCCAGCAAATTCGTCTCAGCTTAACTGCATTACGCTTGGGCGCCATTGATAAGAGCAAGAAAGAGAGGCAACAATAACAACATATGTTTGTATATGTATGTGTATGTGTATGTGTATGTGTATGTGTATGTATGTATGCATGTATACAATGTATAGTAACTATAGATTATATGGTTATCAGCTAAATACAATGCAAAAATGAAGTAAACATTTTTTTATATTTTACGCTACTAAATCTTGGAAATGAGGGGTGGGGTATTCGTATCTCGGTACAATGAACGAAAATTTTAAATTTTGTTTACATTCATTTTTTTCTTTTTTGTGAAAAAAATATACAATACAGGCAAGCTTTTGCATACATAACTGCGTCATTAGAGGAGAATTCCCCAATGTACATAGAACATTATTTTATGCGGAAATATTGACAATAATGGTAGGAGGATAGGAGACCTGCACTGGACGCCCACGTACTCTTATGGGCGGCCGTCTACTGTTAGCTTTTTTTTCGCTGGCGCCGATAAGTAGAAAGTGCGCAAAATTGTTTACACACATACATATGTATGTATGTATGTATATGTATGTATGTATAATTAGATATGTACATAAATGCATACATACAGTACATGTGCACATGAAGCATGAGAACGTTCCACAGTACTTGCTTGACCCCTTGGGGAATTTATACAATGGCTTTATAGCACTTACAAATGTACATATATGTATGTAATATATGACACATGGTATACTGGAAAATGAAAATACATGTATTTATGTATGTAAGTATGGATATATGTAAGTTATATTTCCGTTTACAGAATAAAAATGATTAAATATATATGTACATATGTGCTTAAAAATTGGGAACTACAAATATTCCTTTAGGTTTTATCAAGATAATGATCCTAAGCATAAGGCGAATATAATGAGGTGCTGCTGGATGCTTTATAATTGTAAAAAATGTGTTGAATACAACAGCTCAAATTCCAGTCTTGAATCCTATAGAGATTTTGTGGGCTTATCTCAAGGAGCATACCTCCAAGAGGCAACTCAAAAGCGACCTTAAAATTATTATTTTATATTTATATAACCATATCATATCGATGAACAGAGCAGTTGTAGATGCCAACGGTGGCCATACAAAATATTAGCTTTAATTATTAATTACTAAAAACACTGAGTTGAGTTGTGTAAGTAGTTTTTTAGTTTTTGCTATTTTGTTTTATTAATGGAAACATATTTTTATTTTTTTCTTCTACTCATTAAAAAGATTATAGTCTGAATCAATTCAAAAAAAAAATTGGAAAACCATATTCCAAATATTTTTACTTCCCGTTAAAGCAAAAAATCAAACTTGTAACACTTTCTTGCCAAACTGTATCAATTGGAAATTTAAAAGAATCAACCTAAAATTACATATAACAGTCAAACATAAAAAAATGTATGTACATTCATACATGTACATACATACATACATACATACATACATATGTTATTTTGTTGTTTCGTTTGACACAAAATCTGAAGAAACTTTCTTCAGAAAAACTTCCATTCACTTTGCAAATACGCCATATAAAGTCTAATCTTTTCTTTTTTATAATATTATTAAGCGTTCATTCACGCCTTTTTTCCACATTTTTAAAGCAAGAATAAGCAGTAAAATCTTGAACTACATTTTGTTGCTTTTTTTAAACTTTCAAAGAGCGAAAGAAATGAGAAACAAATACATACAAACTTTCATTTGGAATGTGTAAACAAATCTATTGTAAAAGAACAACAAAACATGCATTTAAAATTCATGTAAATTTACGCAAACAAATAAGGAAAAAAACCCGTTGCTTAACGTTTTCGCAGACCAATTCGCACATATCTAGCTAGATACATATGTTTGTATCTACTTATTGACGTTTTGTTTACTTTGACGTTGTCTACGAGGCGCTAATCGGCCACACGTTTTATACCGCTAACTAATAAAAAATAAGCCACGGTTGCAATCTAATTAAAATCACCTTTGAGAAGGTGGGCACACACACACACACATACACCCTCACAAAGTACCATTTGACGTTAAAAATTGTTTACTTGGGGTAATTAGATCATTTTTGATACATTTTACCTACTCTTTACCTTTGAGTTTTTAATTGGCTAATTGGCTTGTGCAGGTTTAAGTTAGAATATCATACAAATTAATTCAATCAAACAGTATACAAAGCAAATGTATTGACGTCAATTTGAGCAAATCATCAAATATTTAGTTGGCCAATAAAATAACGTGCAAAATGTTGTGATAATGGGCTAAATCGATAAACGTTTTCTTCAAAGAGTAAAAAAATGGGATTAATGGGATTGTACAAAATTATATTAAAATCACGAATTGAGCCAACAATTTTCAAATCTCTTTTGATTCGTAGGCTTTGGCAGCCAAATACAATATAATGTAATACAATACATATATGTAAATAATTTGTAATAATAAAAATCTGTGAAATTTCCTTTTTTCTTCATCCTAAAATAGGAATGGTCATTCGATTCGCTATACATGCTGATCAAGAATATATATTTATTTGTCGGAGATCTTCCTTTTGTTGCAAACTCTGACCAAAATCAATATCCTCTCAAGGGTATAAAAAGAAGGTTACAAATTATATTAAAATCACGAATTATACAACAATGTCAAATCTAATTTTAAACAGAGGAACTTGAGAAGAATATAATGTAATTCAATATATGTAAATAATTTGTAATAATAAAAATCTGTAAAATTTCCTTTTTTCTTCTTCCTAATATAAATGGTATTACTAACACTTTAAGTATATTTATTTTGTCTTTAAATTTACTTATACTTACATACTTGTACCTAATTTTAAACAAGGAACTTGGGAAGAAACCCAACCCAACTTTTTTTTGTGTTGGTTTATATTAGCATGGAATCTCGAAAAAAAAAACAATTGACATTGAAATTTACACAACTAATTTTCCCATCATTGAACAGTTTAACATTCATAAGTAAATAAATAAAACAACTGACAAAACATCAAAAAAATTTGAGTTAGTGGAATAAAGTGAAATTGTGCTTTTATCACTTTAACATTGATCGTATGATATACATATAATTTAACATTATAATATTCATTTATTTTAAGCTTAATTCCCTGCAATAATATTATTTTGAATGATCTTTAGGCAGTAATGCATGGGGTTAGTAAATTTTAAAATAAACTCTTGAATTTTGAATTTTAATATATTGAATTATTTTTTTTTTGTTTCATTGTTAATTTGCATAAATTCCATCATTCCAATATTCTGAACTTTTGTCAAACATTTATTTATATATCTACATAAATATGTACATATGTACATATGTACATACATGCGAAAAAACATATTAAAAGCTTTAATGTTCAGTTAAGGTCATCATGTGTAATAAAAAGCCCATTGTACTATGGTTCAAGCTCAAATGATAAGGTTGGGGTTTTTTTTTTTAAATTTGTTTGCTAGATGCAACCGGTTTTCATTCAGAAATTTGTTTACTTTTTTTAGGCAAAAAAAAAAAAAAAGGAAAAAGGTTTCATATTCAATTATCTAAACAAAGTCGGTAAAGATAATCATAAGTATCATTTCTGTGAATCATTTGACAAAAAAAACTGGCGTGGGGGCAAATTGTAATTGACAACTTTTACTTGACACGTTCCAACATGAAACCAACTGAATGAAACAAAAGCAGAACAAAAGAAAGTGACAAAAGTGAAGACAGCAAAACTTGACATCCACTTGAATTGAATTGGAATGCTCTCTTTTCCTATCTATCTACATATGTACATTTATACATATGTATGTATGTGTGTACATACATACATATATATGTATCTATCAGTCTTTTTCTTTAAGTGATTGCAAAAAGTAAGTTCGAGGCAATTGTTGCTCCATAAACAATTTAATATTTTATTTATCAATTAAAGCATTTCTCAAATGAAATTGCATTGTTAGAGATGTTTACACATATTTTCTATGCTCTATTTATACAACTGTGTAATTTATATATAGTATTTTCTCTCTTTTTGGCAACAATTAATAAATTGACCTTGAGTTTTCAGTTTCGTTTGCTGCTTTTTAGTCGTGCACTGACTACGTTGTTATAAAAACAAAAAAACCCAATTGATACGCCAAAAGAGAGTCAAAGTCAGGATTAAATTATTAAGAAAAAAGGGAAAAATCGTGTCATTACACATGTAGTTAAAACATGATTTTATTTAAGTTAAGTATACAAATCATATCTCCTCCCAAATGAACAATTTTATAAAAGTTTTTCTATATAATATTTCCTTTCAGAACCTGGATTTACTTTTCACAGCATTAATATAAAATTTTGATTAAGCTGATTATGTTAAGTTCTTTTTGGCTTACTTTCACTAACCTACCCCAAATATGACTTCGATTATAACGCATTAAACGTTAGTCAGTTGATATCAGTTGATAAGACAAGATTGGAAACACTTTAATATTTTTCCAATTTTTTCTTTTTTTATTCTCTCACTTTATTGTTTTTTTTCTTTGTGTGTGCCATAAAAAAAGTGAATCGGAGACGAAGCCAATTGAATTTATTGTCACAAATAAAAAGTTAAATGAACTTAAATAAAAACACGCCTCAATTTCAGTATAGGTTGTTTTTTCTTTTGTTTGTATTATTTTTAACCTACCTACTAAATTGAACGAGTACTATGCGTGACCAGAACGTGCTCTCAATTAAAGTAAATTACACAAGTACCAGGTCAATGCAAGGAATCCAAAAATTTAAATAATTTACATGAGAACTTTGACTTTTGAGAAAAGTTCAACATGATGCAAATGTTGATGATCATTAATGAATAAATGAATGAATAAGAGAAAATAGACAAAAGCTCTGCATTGTATAATTGTAAGACTTTGAGGTTAAGTTTCTACGTTACGAATGTATTTGATACAAACACACAGATATGTGCATACATACATATGTTTGTACAGTTTTAGTGTTTTAAAACATAAGTCTATCATTTCGATTTATGTATATGCTTTTATAAATGGTCAATTTAATTTGTAAAACAACGAAAAAACGATTTCTTGTGTGGAACTTTTAACATACATATTTGTCGGCTCATTGAAATTATGTACATTTTTAATTAAAATCGAGTATGTACATTCATACATGCATATGCACATATATGTATGAACTTTCGATGTTTGTTAGTTATTCCAATTAATATCCACTTAACATTTTACATACATTTTAATCAAAAGGGTATATAAAATTCTTTATTTTAAAGTTGTATTTGCTTTTTTTTTAATATTCAAACGAAATCTTTGTACATATGTGAGACCAAAACGAAAATTAAACAGGTTTCCGTTTTTTTTATTATACGACTCGTTCGAGTTGTATTGGATTTATTTAAGTTTATTCAGTTAGAAATAGTTAAATCAGCACGTTTATAAAGCTTCAATCATCAATTCATTTCTATAGAATTTTCGTTCAAATAGAACTGCAGGTTGTTTCCGTATAAGCAAAAACAAAACAAAATGGATGAGGAAAGAGAAGGGAGAAAGGGGGAAGGAAGCTTCGCATTCATGCGTTACATTTCGAAATAAATCTGGGTCAAAGTTGAAAATCATCTAAAGAGCTATATTGTACACATATGAAATAATGCATTTCACAAGCTGTGCTTGGATTGATTGTGCACTTTGAAATACCCAACGGAATTTTCTCTGTTTTTTATGTTCTTTGCCAGTTCAATGCTCTATCCCCCTCTCTCGCTCTAAGCCTCAGTCTAAGCTTCCTGTTTCAATGAAACGTTTCGGAATAGAACAACCGCCAACTGACGCCAAGCCAACGAAAGTCAGTGAAATGGAACTAAAAGAAAAGTGCAACACCTGCTGATTTTGAAAGTGACAAAAGAAAACGAAAATTATCAATTCCTTATCGAAACTAATGTATTTATGCAATAACTTTTATAAGATGACATAAAAAATATTTATTTAATTAAACAATCCGACCTTGAAACTGGGTGCGGGGGTATGTGGAAATATAGGAGTCGAAGAGAATCAACAGTGCGAGAAGTAGTTGTTGGAACTAACCTTTTTGCTCACTCGTTTGTGTTTGTATGTACTTTTCTGTTACTTTTTGGATAAAGCCAAGTCTCGACCACGAACCTGGCCAGGCTAAATATGACTAATGCCTCACACACACACTCACCCAATGGCTTACACACACACACTAACTTTGCACTTTCAGCCGCGCGCTCTCTCTTCCTACCCTATTGAAAGGCCATTAACAACAACAAGCAGAGCAGCTGCAAGATTGTTGCTGTTTCCCCTCCAAATAAATGAGGATATATCAACTAGGACCAGCTGCTGCTTATTATCTGATGCGACTATATATGATTTTCTTTATTGCAAAATGTTGTAATGTAACATTTGCTTAATTGTGTTTTATAGTTATAGTTATATAGTATAGCGCACGCACAGATTCACCTACTCGCACACAATAAAACAACGTTGTTTAGCTTCGAATTAAATTTTTAGGTGTTTTCTTTTCACTTGCCTTGAAAATTAAATTTCAAATTACAAAACTTTTGTTTAAAAAAATTAAGTAATATGCACAATTTTCAATATTATCCGTTTAATTTTTATTGCGTTTTCTATAGCAGTCTGAACCGATGAGTGTGACCGAGCTGTATTACCAGAAAGAAACCGTTTGAACAACCGAGTGTGACCGTGGTGTGTTGAAAAGATAAAAATGAGATTTGTAGGCGGGGTGTAGAAAATTTTGAATTTTAAACGTTAATAAATATGAAATAGAAATGCCAACAGTTTCAGTAATTAATTAAACAAAAGTAATTACAAAAAGAAAGATTCTAGATAAATGTGAACCACAAATTTAGTAAAATATAATACATATATTCCAATTATTTATGTGTTAATTTTCTTAATAATCTTATTTTTTTTAATCATACCGAATCATTTCTTTCACAGGTGACATTAACATATCCCCACATAAAAAAATTTGTTAAAACTTTTATTTTTCAGTTGAATATAAATGCATCAAGACACAATAATAAATAAATACAAAAAATAGGTATTTTTATTATTGAAGTAAAAACAAGAGTATCTAAAAATATCATATAAACATTGCATTCCTAGACCATTTGTATTTGTAATCGCCGTTTACTGGCCTCGCGTCTTTTTTTCTCCCTTTTCCGTCTGGTTTGAGTGGCCTCCCGGAACAATTGGACACCCTCACGCTGCTCGACTTCCGTTTGCAATAAGGCCAGACCATGAAGATTCCAGCCCAGACAATCGCGCAGATTATTGACATCACGCTTAAGTAACTCAAGGATCTTTAGGAGCAGTGGTTTCATGCTTTTTGTGGCCGCTATTGGCTTCATATGAACCTTGAATAGGAATATCGTGACACGGCACAACAACTCCAATTCATCTGGACGTTGAGTAATTAATACCGGAAGACGTTCGAGCAACTCACACACGGTTGAAAAGGGCAACAGGAGTAATGCTTCTTCCAGATCAGAGGCACGCACGCGCATTAATGTAGTGACCAGAAAATCCGTTGGAGTCTTGGCTTGTAGAGCTAGCATAAGAGGATGAACCTCGGGTTTTTCATTATCCTCCAGTTCGAATTGCTTAGATATTTCCAGGCACTCGACAATGGAATCAGCTGCCTGTTCAGATCCCACTGTTTTACGTGAAGGTAATCTGAGACCTGGCAAAAGGGGTACACTATTATCTTCTCCTGTGGCTAGTTGTTCATTCTCCAATTGTTCACGTTCTTCCTCTTGAACATCTTTCAATACAATTGTCTCCTCGGTGCGCTCAAATAGACGCAATGTACGATCCGAACCACAGGTAATCAAGTATCGACCATTGGGCGACACTGACAGACAATAAGCTTCACCTATGTGACCGGGCAAAGTAAGAATTTTATCAAATGAATCTCCATCCCATTGCTTCACCTTGCCATCCTTGCCACAGGTAAAGAACATGTGAGTTTGGGGTATAAATTGCACTGACATCACCGAATCGTCATGGGCAAAGATCGATCGATGGCAATCTCCAAAGTTGAGACCCCAGATCTTGACATTTCGATCTGCAGAACCGGTGGCTATGAGCGAGGAATCGTACGAAATATCCAAGCATAGAACGGGGAGCTTGTGACCATACAGCGACAGATAGAATTTGAATGTGTCCAGGAAGAAGATCTTAACTGTCGAATCTAATAGACCCACAGCCAAATATTTCATATCCGGACTAACACCTACACAGAGAATGGTTTCCTCCAGCTTAAGAGTATTTTTGTGTAGAAGCGAAAGGACTTTTGTTTGTTCACCCGAATCAATCAGTTCGTACGTCCATATCTTAATGGTGGAGTCTCCACTTCCTGTAATACAACCTTTTTGATCGGGCAGTAAGGCAATTGACCATAATTCACTATCATGGGCAGGAATCTCTTCGACAATGTCTCCCGATCCCACATCCACAATCAACAGTTTACCACTCTTCATGCCCACCAAAGCATAACGATCCCCGGGTACAAATCGGATACATAATGTATAATCCGTAGATACAGTACGTAGGCACTGCATGACTTCACGATCCCAGAACTTGAAGGATTCCGCTGCTCCTGAACCAATAGCCAAAGAATCATTGGTGAAGCTAACACAGCGTACTTCAGATTGATGGCCCAGACGAGTTAAGGAGCGTAAAAGTTTCACACTTGACTCCTCCGACGACTTTCGGTTCTTCAATGAAGCCTCCAAGGCATATAAGGACAGACTATTGTTGGCTAAACTAACCAAAATACGGAGTTCTTTGTTGAGACCTAACAATATATCAATTGACTTGATCTTTTGTTTGGTCTTGATGGATTCCAATCGTTTGATCTCATCGCTTAGTGATAACTCCTGGGATAAATCCGTTTCAGCTGTTGCTGCCTTCTTCGCCTTCTTAAGTCGTTTGGCCAGACGCTGTTTTACCTCCTCCTCAGTACATATATAAAAGTTCTCGATAAGATCATTGGTACCGTGACAGCTTAATATTCTTTCATTGGGATCAGCTACCAAGTTAACACATCGCCCTTTGCTAGCTCTCTGGATGACGCCACAATTTGTTACACTAACTGGCGATATGGAATCCTCTTCGTCTATTGACAGACCCTCAACGGCCGATTCCAAGGTCCCACCAGCTCCGCCTTCCCGTTTCTTTAGTCGATATACATTCATGCCACTTTCTCCAGCTCCAGCTATCATCAAATCTTTGACAAATGCCAAAGCCCAGACCTCTGTTCGATTATCAACTATAGTCTTGAAGCAGAATTGCGTTTCCAGATTCCAAAATTTGATTTGTGTATCCTTCGAACAACTGACCACAACATTATTTGAGTCTTCGCTTATACGTTGAAGGAAATGAGCATCAGTAATGGCTGCATTATGACCACTTAAACGCTGACGTCCCGCTTGCTCCACGACATCAACAACAACCAGTTCTGTGTCCAGGCCACCACTGACCAAACGCATACCTTGGTTGTCGTACCGTAAAATGCTGACAGCATTCTTGTGTAATGCCAAAGAACAGATGGCATCGTAGTAGGTTTCTGAGGTGATATCATAGAGCTGAACTGTCCCATCTGCATATCCAACGGCAATGTGAACATGATCGGGTGAGACGCGTAGGGCAGTAACCTCATGATTTTCTCGGCGTAAAGTCAATTTACGATCGCCCAAACTAATATTGGATATATACATATTTATTTAAATAAATTGATATTACAACAAAACTTACCGCAAATCCCAAAGTACAACATTTTCTGCAGCGGGAGTAGCCACAAACCGGCCCTCGATGCGGTCTACAACAGCAAAATTCACATTAGCGCGACCAGAGGTTATTATATTAAAGCTGTCTATGGGTCGATAGGCTAAATATTGTTTAGTTAAGCCCATTATAACATTGAAATGTGCAAATTTGAATTCAAAAATGTGCACAACTAAAATCAAAGCAAGTTTCACGTGTTTAAAGATGGGTAAACAAAAATAGAGATGGGAAATATCTGAAGCTAAACTATCGATATTATTAAATTTATCAACACTTAAATTCATACAGTTCAGCTGGCCACGCTCTTCAAGCGACCGTTATGCACATGCGCCCGTTATACACCCCAAGAGAAAATCTTTTCCTATTTCTATCCTAAAAAGAAGTTGTCAAACTGAATTAAAATTATCTAATTCATTGTAAAAACAAATTATACATAATGTCTACATATTCAAGCGCTTCCACTGCACAGTCTACTGGTAACGTTCAAGACTTTTTCTAAATATGAAAATCATTTTAAACTTGTATGTAAATAACTTTGATTCAGGAGCCTCTGATCTAGATGGAGAATCCGTGGAAGTTTTACGTGAACGATTGAGCACCATGAAACGTTTGATGGCTGAACGGACAGCTCAACAACAAATTTCAACAGAGGAAATCTTTAGCACAAAACGAAATCGATCGGCAGGGGCGGGTATTATTGATGGCAACTTCCTTAGCATCGCATTTGGTGGTGCTCTGTTGGTTATTGTTACAGTTTCCGTATATGCATTCTATAATCTATATCATGCCATACTTAAAAAGTTTCCATCACATCACGAGGAGTTGTAGATTTTTAGTAACAAATTGTACAATGGAGTTTTTATGCATTTAAATAAATACATTTCAAATTGAAACAAGAAACTGTTGAGATTTAGTTTGTTGCTTTGCATTCGGTTAAATGAACTATTTATTTTGGAAATATTTCAAAATTACAATTATTGTGGATGTTGAATAAAATGTGAATGCAAAACCTAAAACAAAAGTAAATTATATAGGAAACTATTAAACACAACAACAATAATTTATATAAAACATAATGCCAAGCAAAAAGGTTAATGGAGAGTTGGCCGGGGAATAATGGGTGAATGAATGAATGAATGAATATATATATATATATATATATATATATATATAGACTTTTTGTTCAGTTTTGTTATATTCGCTTACTTGCTATATAGCTACAATTGAAAACTTTTCCCCATGTAGTTCACACCTTAACCCTACAATTTGTTTTCATAATCAATGTTTTGTTCCTGGTTTAAAATAACTAATATCGTATTGTTTTCCTTTTTTTAATTCAATATTTCGGTTTTGTTGCCTTGTATATTTCAACAGTTCTACTATTTTGTTTTACATTATACATTTATATATCGTACTATTTTAGCGGCAATAGATCATAATATAACAATTTAAATTTAGAACCTACTTGAATGTTCAGTTTTATACCAAAAACAAAAGCATGAGAATTTTCTTAAATTGTACAATTTATTTTTGTCACTGTGCCGCTTCTTGATGAACGTGGTTGGTGTTGGTATTGGGTGATTGGATTCTTGGTTGATTGGTTGGTTGGTTGGTTGGTTGATTGATTGGATAGATAATTGTTTTGGAGGATATACATATTATCCGATGTTCTTCTACACTTTTTTAATGCTTTTTACAATTCGTTTAATTCCCTAATCTTGACGATGACTCTGCTAGTTTTACTGCTGCTGCTGCTGCTGCTCCTGATGCTCCTCCTTCTGTTGTTGCTATTGTTAATTTATTTCTTGTTAATCAGATATTATCCACGGAATCGGCATCATCCTCTGAACTAATTTCATCACCAAATTCAATATCCTCATCGAAGCCATCCTCAACGAATGTGACTGTCTCATTGATGCGCACCGATTCGGGAAATTCGCCATATGTTTTCAAATTTCTAGCTTCATCCGGTGTATACTTCAATATAACATCAGCCTTCGAATCCTGATAATCACGTAATCCAACCAATATAATGTCACCTTGATTAATCCACACCTAATAGGCGAAAAAATATAAAAAAAAAAAATATACATATACTATATAATTTTTCTATTATTACAATTTTGGAGTTTTTCTTTTCAATGACTCAGTTATGGGGCTCTGCTTGGGAAAAGACAAACAATTTGGCGAGCTTGTAAATGATAATAGATAACTGATTTTTAAACAAAAAATTGGCGCAATATGTTCTTCCAGTTCTGGGTATTTCACAAACGTGCGCAACCATTACGTATGTATGTACATATGTACATATATACTCTATTTTGTCTATAACCTTGACTATGGAACATTCGCCAAAAAAAATTATAAATATATAAATAAAATATGTATAACAAAAGATTCATTCAACTCGTTATAGTAGAGATATGGTCTATTTGGTACATTATTTCATAAGACGAAAAGTCAAGTTCCAGCCCCTAAGTGACTTGCCAATAGCAAAGCTAAATAATCGTGCAACACGTGATTAACTTTGTGATTTGATGGTTGTTAAATTGCTTTTTAGTCAGAATTATTGTATTATCAGAAATGTTAGTACTTGAAATATATTGTATGTATGTACATACATACATATATTCATGTGATACTTATATAGTTAAAATTCCAAATACATAAGTATATGATATATGCACTCTGGTAATCAACTTCACCGATTATAAAGTTAGATAAAGAAAAGTTAAATGGCTATAATAGAATTTGATGGATTTTGAATTAGTAGTAACAGCAGCAAATATTAAAAGGCTTTATCTTTGTATTGAAGAAAATACCGAGAAGTAAATCTTTATATCAGACCAACAATAAAACGTGCTCCATGTGATACATGTACAATATATAACTTAAAAGATTCTGACTGTTTAGATATGTATGTATATAAAAAATCGTGGTATTAACCGGAATCGTAGTCTATAATGCCACCCAGTTACGTTTAAGATAGAGATAAGAAAATGTTTACTGGATGAATTCAAACAAGTATCTACGCACGCCCTCTACTATCTGCAAATACAACAAAAGCAACAAGTCTCAAGAATAACAGAACATTTATTTAAATACATACATATGTACATATGTATGTATATAATCAGCATTGGCGACTTGAGATTTAGTTTTGATATACACATGTATGTATAAGAAATTATCTGTAATCAATATAATTGCACTGTCAATCGTCGTGACGTAATTAACAAACTTATCTTGAAGGCGCGACAAGCAAAAACATGCAGGAAAAGTAAAAAAAAAAAAAAAGGGCCACATCTTGAAATTAAATTGAAAATAAATCAATTAACAAGACAGCAAGTTAATGACCTAGGATAAATGACTAGACTGGATGGAATTGCACTGACTGACCATCACCACTTCCTATTTACCCACTCGAGTGATTGATTCAATTGAAAAAAGTCCATTCATAAATTCCATTTCCTTTACTACTAAAACACTTCCGATTACGTTTACGTTTATTATGCTTAATAATGCATACCTGCAATATAAATACCATTTTTTATATTCCATGATATATACACACATTTGACACATACATACATACATACATACATAAAAATATATACTTATATGGCAATATTCTATTAAAGGAAGTTTGACCAAATATGATAACGGTCTATAGAATTTTTTCGGCTTAAAAATACATTAAATAATTCAAGAATTACGTCGCCGTTTGAAATAAAAATTCAACACAAAGTTATAAACTTGTACGGCCATGTGGACTTTGAAGCATTAATCATAAACCTTTTCCTAAATTGATGGCGTGCGGTCATGTCTTTAGTCTTATCTATGTACATATGTTCATATGTGGCGGGGATGGGACATGATATATCAGGTTAGAAAAACCAATGTGAAGATCGACGGGCACACACCGTGACTAAATCGTATCAAAATTACCCGTATTACCCAAGCCATAAGATAATAACATTTGCCTTTTTTTATTTCCCTTCAATTTCAATTGTAAATTTTTGCAAAGTGTGGAAGTGTGGGCCAATAGATAAGAGAAACCACTTAGCACACTCCATGGGAATCACCAAACCGATCGTAGTCGGTTTTGATGTCGTTAACTTAAATTCCACTGATTGTGTGCTCTCTATCTCACCCTTTTATGACAAGAGAGTGGTAAAAGGAGAGGAGAGGGGGGTGGATGTCTCTCATCATATGTTTCGTTAACTTTGTTGCCCCGTCAGAGGTTTGGTATTCCTATGACCACCTGTGAAAAATGTCTATATATAGATATCATATATTTGAAATTAAAATTGAGAGAAAAAGGAATAAGAAATTATGGGAAATATTTAACCATTCGTAGTTGGAGTGATTTTTAAATACTTCCTTTCTTTGTGGCTCATAAAATGCAAATGCCAATTATACTGATTCATCATCGATCGGGTAGACGACTAATCAAAGTAAAATTAGAACGACGACTATTATTTTTTTCCATTTTACCTACTGACTCTGTCTATACTAATTTATTTTATAAATTTAAAAATTTTATGTTATTCCTGGGGACTATATTTTTTTCCTTGTAATATAAGATAGAAGTATGAATAAGAGATAATATTTATAGATATATATTTATATAATATAATATATTATTAATTTAATAATATGTTAATTTCAAATTTTATATCAAATATATTTGAAATCTAATATATTTCAAAATTTTTTTTAAAACAAAAATCTGAGTTTTTGCAATAAAGTTAAAAAGTTTGTTATTTATGCTAAATCCTGGGTACTATATTTTTTTCTTGTAATATAAGATAAGGGATAATATTTGTATATAATGTAATATATTATAAATTAAATAGTATACTAATATAATTTCATATTTCATATCCAATATATTTGAAATCTGATATATTTCAACATTTTTCGTATATATTTTAAAAAATTAAAATCCGAGTTTTTGTAATAAAAAGTCACCGCTAAAGAATTTAATTATTTAAATATGTATATGTATATATGTATCATACATGACAATTATTGCCTGGTTACTACACAAAGAAAAATGTTTCATCAATTATGATATAAACTCGAATTCATTAATAAATGATGTGTCATTTAAATTTATCTGCATATAAACCAAATAAACCATATATATTAAATGGTTAACTCTTTTCCAGTTAGCCAATCTCCTTGTATGTTCAACCTCAAAAATCAAAGTTAAGGTTAAGTCGGAGTTATCTCTCCCTCTCTCCCTCAATATAAAAATTTGATTAATTATGATCCAAAAAAAAAAAAAAAACGACTCTTCACTGATAAGCGAAGGCTCTCACTCACTCTCTTGCTATTTCTTAGATAAGACGACCTAAGACTGGTTCTCAGTTTTTTTTTTATGAGAGACCAGCCTATAAATACAGCTCGTTATGGCCAAGTATCTGGCAAATTTGAAAGTATATTCAAGCAAGAAACATTATAGACAAAGACACGCAAAAACGGCAAAATTAGCCGCTAAAAGTGAATTCCATGCCAAAGCAAAAAGTGAAGTGTTATCAATACACCAAAGCAAAAGCCAAGAGCTAATTGAAGAGCTAAACGCAAATAATTCGAGTCGCGCCGTTCTTAATCCCGTCAACATTTCGTACTATTCAACAAATCCGTGCGGCGCGTGCAACCAGAGCGAGGACATTATGCTACTCTCATACAGATGTATCTACTCCGTCATATTGACCACTATAGCCAGCATAATGGTGGTATTAAGTTCAGCTGCCTCCAACAACCCCAACAATATGCTGCCATCGGTGCGAAAATGCAGCGGTGGAGGGCACAACACAATGGCCTTAAATTTGGCTGATTATGGATTATTGGAGAATCGTATCAGTACTTTAGAATCGCCCAGACAGACACATTGGTCGAAAAAATTTTTGGCCAAAAGAGAGGCCACACCACACAGTGCACCGTATGTGGTTAGCATACAGATGATGACACCTGATCAGGGTTTGGTCCATTATTGTGCCGGAACTGTTATCAATGAGCATTGGATATTAACAGCTGCCCATTGTCTCAGCTCACGTCAGTCTGTGGAGAATTCAGTTATTGTGGCCGGGAGTCATGATATCCATGATCATCATGGCGAAGCATCTAACATACAATTACGGCACATTGACTACTATGTCCGACATGAACTATATTTGGGTGGTGTCAATCCTTATGACATTGCATTGATCTATACCAAAACTCCATTGGTTTTTGATCAGTATGTTCAGCCGGCGACATTGCCCGAACAGGACGCACTACCAGAAGGATATGGCACACTTTATGGATGGGGTAATGTCTCTATGACAGCTGTACCAAACTATCCACACAAATTGCAGGAGGCGAATATGCCCATTTTGGATATGACACTGTGTGAACAAATTTTAGCTCGCTCTGGTTTGCAGCTGCACGAAACGAATCTTTGTACTGGACCATTAACCGGTGGTGTTAGCATATGCACTGCCGATTCTGGTGGCCCATTGATCCAACAATGCTGTGAGGAGCAATTCGAACAGGCAAACATTGTAATTGGCATTGTATCGTGGGGTAAAATGCCATGCGGACAAAAGAATGCCCCATCGGTGTTTGTTCGAGTTTCGGCATTTACCGAGTGGATCAATCAAATTATAACAACTGCCACCCAAATCATTTAATGGCGGCTGGCATCTCAAAGAGGAATAAGGAGAGAAACTAAAAAGGACTCGCTGCAAATCTCGAATGTTATTTAAAAAAAAAAAAAAGAAGAAAATATATCGAAATAAAAATACAAAAGAAAAAGAATACAAACAAGCAACAAAACTAAAAACTGCCTAGTTAATCTCATTAGTTAATTAAACATTGTACAAAATTAGAACTTAAGACAAAAAAAATGATATTAAAAATAAAAATGCAAATATGTATTTCTCTTACATATAAAAAATCTAAGAAATTCGCTTATTTATTTATTTGATGGTGAAATTAGCGCAATTCCAAGAGTATCAAGATAAGGCTCTCTCACCCCTGCACAGTGGTTAAGATGTTATACACCAGTTGATCATAATTGGTGATATCTATTTTTCAAATCTAACACGACTGGGTGGAAGGACACGTCAAGATCTCAGATTTTTATCCATCTGTCTGGCACTTAAAGTTTTTAATTTTTGAAATATAGTACCCATCATATGGTATGGGTATAGTTGATCTTTAATTGTGTTTAAATAAATTGTCAATTGAAGATATTCCACTTATTTGATTGTCTAGTCCTAATCTCTTTAAAAGTACTTAATTGTATCTTTAATGTTATTATTATTATTTTATCTTTTCTGACCCACTGTAGTCTGTTGCCGGGTGGGCAGCGAGTTGTTTGTGTGTGTATGGGGGGCCTGTTACCTTATCCACGTATGTATGTAATTGGCGCCGTTTCATACGAATTAGTCATGCTCCCGCTCTATGTGTCTGAAGATTACCCCTTACCCAAAACAAAAAAAAAGCTAATGACATTATGACTTTTGTGTGGGGGAAAGGTGTTGGCCATAATTTTGTGGGCTGTTGCTTTTTCATGTTATATGTTTAATTGTGTTACAGATTAAGTCAGTTAGATTAACTAAAATCAAGTCATAAGGTTTTCAGGTGCAAATCAGTAATCAGCTGCCTGCTTTATGATTGACAGACGACGGAAATTTTGGTAGTAGCTCTTATGTAGTACAAGGTTTACCTATTTCTTTCATTTCTATTTGTTTTTTTTCCATTTCTTTCTTTATTATATCGAATTAAGGTCTAGACATGATTGGACTTTGGCTCTTAAATCAGCTAAAGGGGGATGGTTGTACTTTGATAATTAAATTTTTTAATTGATTCTGATCTCAGAACATAGTCAAATTGTTTCCTAAAGAGTATAAAAAATCTAAATCATTCGATTTATAATGTTTTCTAAGGACAAGATCATTTAATTGTTAGTTATCCTTCAATTGAAATAGTTTAAATTAAACCAATGGAATTTAATGGATTAATAAAAATTCCAAATTAATAAATCTAAAAGTAATCGAAAATCAGTCCACTTGTGATGAAATAACTGGTCATAAATAAATATCTACCCCCCTATTGGTATTGCATAAGAAATGGATTGGACTTATAATCATATACACTTTACATAAAATAAGTACATATTAGTAAATAAAATACGCATTTTTTTTTTTTTTTTTTTTTTACCAAATTGCGACGTAATTTCTACGGCAATTATGCACGTATGTAGACAACATTTATACTGAATGTCCAAGACAATGTAGAAGATAAGATAATTGTTTTATGAACTCCTTTTTTTATGCGATTATAATTCAGTCAAGTCAAGAGAGAGAGCACGTGCTGAAACCCAAGTGGCACAAGGAACACTAATGTTACCCCTCGGAAAAAAAATTTGCAATTCTCTGATGATTTGCAAATATTTGGAATATTTCCTATTATTGATTTTCGTAAATTAAACTTGGACTTGCATCTTGGACTCTTGTTTCAATTTGAATTTTGTTTTCTTATTTTGCCCTTTGATTTGATATCTTTGTTCAATTAGTCTTGAACATTTCGAATGCCATTACGTCGTGAATCAATAATGTTTTAATTCCCGATAATTATTGTCTTGGAAAAGAGATTGTTCTCATAAATTTTAAGTGATTTTTAATGACGTACTGAAATGAATATCATATCACAACATTTTGTACTACATATCTCTATATATATGTATATATATATATATCTATATATGATTGTATGTACATTTGACGTCTTTGTTGATTTCTTTTGCCATTAATTTATGACGTCTTCTCAGCTCTTGAAACGGTGGCAGGGTGAAGTACCATCGAATTTTGACATAATTTATTTGGGCAAAAAAAATTCAAGGAATCAAAAACGGAAATACCAAATATTTAAACATTGGATTAGGTTTCAAGAATGATTAAAATATTGTATATGGATTTATCAGTTTAATGATGACAAATACTATTGGTATATGATCAATTTATGCATATATATATTTTGTGATTTCTGACAGACTATAAACCAAACAAAGAAATTATCCTCTAAGTATAAAAATGCCAATTACAGAAAATTTTGTTGAAAATTCTTGTAGCAAATTTCTAGGGAGGAAAAATTGCATACTTCAAGCAAGGTAAGCAGCAGGTAGAAATGTAACTAAAAAAGATTGCAAAACCCTGACCTTCGTTAGACTGAAATACTTAGGACGAGTAATGACCAAGGCCACAGTGTATTAAAATACATGTATGTATGTACATACATGTCATAGTTTCTGTACCTGATTCATAACAAGGAAAATCATGGAACAAAGACCTTAGACAAAAGATGGCTAAAGGAAAAATGCAAAATGCTACCATTTTTTAATATAAACATATTTTATAAAGTATTTTCCCATACTTTCTCTTAAATGAAAAGCAAAAAAAGAAAAATAAATCACAAACACAAAGTGCAACAAGAATTTGAAATATTGCAACAATATAAATAATCAATGCCAACGCGCAAATATTTCTTAAGAGAGCTCAAAACAAAAAAAAAAGCAAAAACAAAACGAATTTAAGAGAGCAAGTTTGGCACCCCACTTGTTCTCTTGATTTTGTGGTGCACTCACCTTCTTGCGAAGTTTCCCCCGAATGTGACACAGACGTTTGACGCCATCAAAGCACATTGCCTCCAAGCGACCATTGCCCAGCATTTTGGTCACCTGTGCATATTCCTGCTGATCCTCCTTGAAGATCAGTTCACGTTTCTCGAATTCGTTCTCGTTTTTACCACGACGGCGATTTTTACCACCTTTTCCTTTATTCTTGGGCATTTTGCTGCTGCTGCTTTCTCTGCTGCTTCTCGGTCGACGTTGTGTATTTGCTTTTGTCTGGGAGTGTTACTGCGTTGTTATCTGCGACACTAAAGACAATACTGATTGAGTGTTGTTAAACACAAACTTCGCTAACGATTATAGTATGTCACAACATATTTTAACCCTGAATTTTGTTACAAACTTACGAATTTTGCCAGATTTCAGATGTAAATGTGACAGTTTTGCCTCTGCCTCGCTAAAAGAGCGTAATGTGGCCGTTCCAATATTTTTGTTGAATCTGGCAGCGCTGTCAGATGAAATATCGATATGGCCTATCGAAGGTTTTTTTCTATTTTTTCACATAACAAATAAATAACGGCTGGCGATCAGAAATTTTGGAATAAAACTTCAAGCTATGGACAAAGCACCAAACAAATGTGTCCGGAAGGATTCATTGAACTCTTCGGTATTTTTCTGAGATATGGCCACACTGGCACGCAAATACAGCTTGATGAGGCCGATGTTTTCGATGTTTCTATCATTTCACTTGACGGTAAATAAACAGAAAAATGCATCAGGCTTATCAAGTGCATTCCATCCTAAAGCAAGTGGTTCAAATAGAGTCCATAGCTGCATATGACAATAATGTTATTCTTGGAACAAGAAGTGGTCAGATTATCATGTACTCTGTCGATGAAAAGACCGGAGTGGATATGCGAATGTTTAACAAGAATTTTAGCCGCAAACCCATTACACAAATGGAGGTAATAGAGGCAGAAAAGTTGCTATTTGTGCTGACCGATCAAATGATTCATGTCTGCGACTTAAGCCGAATGGAGAGCAGTTTTGTGGTGGCACATGTTTCACAGGTTACTAAGGGCGTAACCCTGTTCACTTTGGATGTGGATTCGCAAAAGTCAACGACTGGAGAAGTTGCCAATTTTATACGTTTATGCTGCGCCATTAGACGACGATTGGTGTTTTTCTTTTGGAAAAAAGATAAACTGGATTCACTGGAGCTCTCCATAGAGCTTACCGATGTTCCACGGTCTCTGTGTTGGGTGGGGCAGGCTGTTTGTGTCGGGAGCAAGGACGAATATGTGGTCTATAATGTAAGAAACTTTGTTGGAAACTTTGTGGAAGTCTATATTGATTTAAAGGAATTCTTCTTCGTTACAGATAAGCAGTATTCCTCCCAAAAGGCACGATCTTTTCCCAACATCATCAACAACCAGCAGAGAACCATGTATTTGTCTTATACGCAAGGATCTTTTGGGAGTATCCAAAGATGACTATTTAATTTTGGTCGATCCCAGTAAATATATTACTAAAGATAGTTTGACTGAAGTTGAGAGCATTGAACAGAAAAATACATTGCCCCCATTGCCGTGGAGTCAGGCTCTCTTAGAATTGGGTAAGTCAGAGATTAGCGCCGAAGAGAAAAATAACTTAAACTTTCAATTAATAGTTTGGGATGAACCATATGCTGTGGGTCGTACGCAAAGTGCTGTGGAAGTGCGCAGTTTAGTGGGCAAGGACACCCTAGTTCAGTCTATACCCGAATTGCAAAAGACGAAGTTTCTGGTACGTTCACAAACGGGAACCATTTTTGCAGCTGCCACTTCTGAACTTTGGTGTATACGACGGGTAGATATACCCATTCAAAGGCAACAATTACTGCAGCAAAAGAAGTACCAATTGGCAATAGAGTTAACTGTGAGTTTTCCTTATAGGTATAATTCCTTTTTCATAATTCCTCCATTTCATTTTGTTAATTTAACCTAATAGGAAATCTCAGAAGAGTTGCACGAGAGCAAGGCTCAAACCATACGTGAAATCCATATGAAATATGCTAAAGAACTATTTACCAACAAGGAATTCTCATCGGCCATGAAAGAGTTTGAAAAAGCTTCTATTGATCCCTATGATGTCATACGGCTTTTCCCTAATTTGGTACCTGAGCTGGCTTCTGCTACTGGCATAGATGTTGCGCCTTCGTCTAGTTTGCCTCAGTTGGAGGATCGTGATCTGGAGAATGCGTATTTGGCACTCATTGAATTTTTAGCCCAAGCTCGTCAACGGGAGGTGGTGAAATTACGTGACACCAAAAGCTCGTCGAAATCATTACTGGAGATCATAGATACTACACTGCTTAAGTGTTATCTACAAACCAATGATTCTCTAGTGGCGCCATTGCTACGCCTGAATCAATGCCACTTGGAGGAATCGGAAAAGACTCTGAAAAGACACAACAAAATATCAGAGTTAATTATTCTATATCAAATGAAAGGCAAGCACAAAGAAGCCCTGAAATTGCTACAAGACCAAGCAGGAAAAGAAGGTTCAGTGCTCCAGGGTAGAGAGAGAACCATTAGATATCTTCAACAACTTGGCGGAGATCATTTGCCGCTCATATTTGAGTTTGCTGATTGGGTATTGCAAGAAGCACCCCAAGAAGGTCTTACGATATTCACAGTTGAACTCATTGAGGTGGAATCCTTACCACGGGCCAAGGTTCTTGACTTTTTGGTTAGTAAACATAAGTCCTTGGTGGTACCTTATTTGGAGCATGTGATCAATGTATGGGGTGACACGAATACTCTGCGACATAATCTTTTGATCAAGCAATATCGAGAACAAGTACAACGTATGCTTGTTACCCAGCAGGAGAAAAAGTAAGTTAGATCATTATATCATATATGGAATTGTATACCTAATAAATAATTCATTTTTCTTTTGCTCTTTTAATAGTGAGGAGCAACCGGATCTTAAGCCTTTGCGTTTAAAGCTGTATAAAATGCTACAAGAGACTAACAATTATAGTCCAGATCGTGTTTTGGAGGATTTTCCCACTACTGTGCTGCTGGAGGAGCGGGCTCTTGTATTGGGTCGGCTTAAGAAGCATGAAAAAGTCTTGGCAATTTATATACAAGCCTTGGGTGATCTTCCTAAAGCAAAATCATATGCAGAAGCCAATTATGACCATGATAAGAACATCTTTCACATTTTATTAAAAATTGCATTAAATCCCCTGCCCCAGCCGCCATATGACGGCATACCACTACATCCAGATTTCGTAAAACCCAATCGAAAAGTGGCTTTAGATTTGCTGAATGCCTATGCTGTTAAAATTGATCCATCGGATATATTTCAAGTAAATTTTCTAAGATTATGGATCGTATAGTTATTTAAATACTTTCCAATTCTATTTCTAGTACTTACCCGATGATATGATTCTCAAAGACCTGCAAAACTACTTGGAAAAAAGCATACGAACCCAACTTGCCGATAAGCATCAGCGACAAATGATGATAGGTCTGCTGGAGGCAGAATCCAAGCGATTGCAGTCCGAAATGATGAAACAGAAGCAAATTCGATTCGAGCTTAACGAATTTAGTGTGTGTCCTGAGTGCAAGAAGCGCTTTTCAAGCCAATCTGCATTTGTACATTATCCCAATGGTCAGGTGGTGCATCTATCATGTCATGATCGGAGTGCAAGAGCTGCATTGCAGCAGTAAATTGGGAATTTTTTAAATATATATGTATTTTTATGTGATAAATAAAAAATGTGACATTTTATAAAAATTACACACACCCCATGCCATTCCGTTCGGATAAAATATCTGCAACCTCTAGTAAATTCTTTGAGTAACTATTTCTAATGCCGATCGAATCCTTTATATATTCACATCTTTACATTAAACATATTTTTTATTTGACTATATTTACATAAGCAGGCAATTTGCTTTCAAATTTTAAACCTATTCACTGCCACCATCCATGAGACTATCTCCTCCATCGAGTGAGTCATTGCATATTGACAAATCAGATTCGGTGGGTGATGCAGGCTGACCACGACTAAGTGGTCCCAGTGGCAGGGAAAACGATTGTTTGCTATCATTATCCTCGTTGTCCTCCTCTCCTCCACTGGGTGAACCGGCAGTCAGATCTGTTGAGGCCGCAGAATTTGTTGTGGTAGCTGATGCTGCTCCAGTTGTTGCTCCCGCTGCACCTGGCAATTGAGTTTGCCTAATCAGAGCCAAACGTTGCTGCGTCAATTCCAAATGATGTTTACGCCATTTAATCCGTCGATTCTGGAACCACACTTTCACCTGGGCCTCTGTCAATTTTAGAGTGTGGGCAAGATATAAGCGTTCGGGTCCGACCATATATTGTTGCCTTTCAAATTCCGCCTCTAGGCATTCCAATTGCTCCGGGGTAAAAATTGTGCGTACACGTTTGTTCTTCAGTGAACTTTTTTTTTGTGAATCTGGCAAAACAATTAAAGAAACAAGAATGATATGATATGATATATAAAATCAAAAAAATGAGTTAATTTTGCCTAAACTCCACCCCCTTACATATAATTTTCCAGAGTTATTGGGAAGTATATGTGGATAACACTAATAAAATTTACATTTTTTGTCAGTGACTGTACAAAAAGCTTTCCATACGTAATAATATTTTAGGTCCGATTGTTTTTTTAGCAGGTACAAGATATAGAAAATTTCTAGATCTTTTATAAGTGTATTAATTCCATTTATACCTAATTTCAAGGTATTCACTTTAAAAAAACAGTTTTTGATGTTAAACTTTGTTTTCAACCGATCGTTCCTGTAGAAACTATATCATATATGTATGATTCCGAGGCATACACTGGCGCGAATAAGGAATCTATATTCAAAATTTAATGCTCTTAAGGCATTGAGGTTGTCGGAGGAGATCATGTTAATCATCATACTAATCAAGAATTTATATAGTTTATACGGACCGATTAAACAAGGATATATTAATTTCTTGTTGCAAGATATAAAAATAACTATAAACAATTTTATTTCGAATAATTTTGTATATTCTTTCAATGTGAATTATCAATCCTATTTAGTAAAATGTTGTTATTAGAAGATTTTTGATTGATCGAAAAGATTAAGAAATAAATTAATAGTCCAAAAATATATATCCAATAATAAATAGGATAAATAAAAAAAAAATTTGTTAAAGATGTTATTGCTTACCCGATTTAAGTTTCTCTCGCTGAAAATTGAGTGTAGCCTGTTGCTGGGCATGATGCTGATGCAATTGCTGGAGGCTCTGCAAGGCGGAGGGGCCTACCGATACAGAGGCAGTGGCGAATCCTTGGGAATGGGGTGGATGGTAGCGTGGTTGACTGCTGCTATCACAATTAAAGTTATTTACACTCTGACTGTTGTTGTTGTTGTTGTTATTGTTGTTGATGGTGTCCTCGACATCGCCACCATTGCGACTGTGGCCATTGAGGGACAAATTAATGGCATTATTATAGTCCTTCCGCTGGCTGTTTTGTAAACCCAAAATGGCGGCTATTGTAAAGGACTTGCCCACATCCAGGGAGGAATGCGCTGCTGCTGCCTCAAAGAGCTGCGCATGCGACTGCGCCTGGCCCTGGCCATGGACCATAGCTGTTGTAGCGGGTGGTGGTGGTGGGTGTGTCGTAGACGTCGGTGTTGTCGGTGGGTGAGTCAGTTGCTGATGCTGCTGCTGCTGCTGGTGCTGCTGTTGATTATGTGTATGTGGGTGGTGATGATGATGATGATGATGATGATGCTGCTGCTCCATTTGGTATGAACTCTGACTCTGACCTGCTGTCAAAGCAGCAGCCAAAGCAGCTGTGGGTAATCCATGAAGCGGTTGACCGCCACCAAGATGGCTTGTTGTTGTTACTGCGGCTGCTGCTGCTGCTGCTGCAGCCGCTGCCGCTGCTTGAGCCTGTGTGTTATGCAATGCCAGAAAGTGTGACAAAGGATTTGCGTGATATTTGGAAGGATTCTGCAACATGCTTAGTATTTGCCACTCAGCTGCCCAAAGTAAAAAAGAAACTTCCCTCTGAGTGTGCCGTCTTTGCTACTCTCTGCAAATATGGTGGACAAAAGGGAAGACAAATGGTAACAAAAGATAGTTAGAGACATGTCAATGACTTGGTTAATGCATTCGTTATCCATTGTCTACAATTAAGTGAAATCCAATCCGTATTCGGTATCGGACATAATCGCTAAACCATGAACAGAATAAGAGCATAAACAGGAGGCACAGAAGACCAGGGCGGGTTTACATAGTCCTCAGAATACGAGAGATGGAGTTAAATATTATGGAAACGATCTTTTAAATTTAAAGTTAGTCTAATTACTAATAATATAAATATTATGTAGATTACTTATTTTATTTTATATCAACTTAATACTTACATATATATGATAATTGAATATATAAATTAGTTGTCTATAATTTATTATTTTTAAAATGTTTAAGGCTTTCTATTTCTTCGATTGAATGACTTCTTATTTTGGAAGTCGCTTCTACATCACTTAAAGAATTGGAAATGGAATATACATATATATGTATACATATTTAGATACATTGACCAAGAAATAATGTAACTTTCGACGGGTTTTTAGGGACAAAAAATTATTTGTGTAAAAGTTAATAAAAAGAAAATTATCCTCTAACATTTTAAGGTAAGCGAACAGCTTGTAAAACAACACGTAGAATTGTTTTTGAAATAAGATAGATAAAGCTATATAAGAAAACCTATTCCAAAACAGATTTTACAATTTTATAATAATGAACAATACAAATGTTAAAGTTGATATTAATTTAAAAACGCGAATAAATAGTATTTAGTTTTTCTCATTCCCCCTCGTGTTAATCCGCCACTCATACACATTCATTTATTTAATCTGTGCGAATCTCACCGAGTGCATTCATTTAGTTAATTGCACTCTTTCTCTCTCTCTCTCTCTCTTTCCCTGTAACTCTCTTTCTCTAAAACACGTCTCTTTCTCTGCGTGTTGACCATTGGCAAACATGATAGCCTAATTGAGACTTTGACTTTGTCACAGTTGTTGGTTCTGTTGCTTTTGGTCATTGTTGTTTCTGTTGCTGCAGTCGGTTTCAGCCAGGTGTGTAAAGTTTCCCTTCTTGGTAACCACACATAATCGGATGTTGAAAATCTTTTTTTATTATTGAAAACGAAGTCTTTTAAACTTTTCAATCGGTTACTTCACATTAAAGTAGGAATCATTGTTATCAACTAATATAAAAAGTTTAAGCCAGGATTTGATGACGTTTTTAAAAATTACAAATCACAAGCATTACATTGATATAAATGCAAATCTATACATAAATCAGATAGATTAACCTATTCTTTATTTCATTCTATTCTGTCATATTCTTTATATCAGAAACTATATTATACTAGTGTAAATTTCCGGATAAATTTCTACTTAACCTGATTTTGAATTTGTTTTTCAACTGTATAGATATAGTCATAATGCTGCAACGCTTCCGGAAGAAATAACAAATCAGCTTAATTATAAGAAACTCATACATTTCCTTAAATAAAACATTTGACTCCCTTTCCTTGCTAGTTACAATGTTCGTCCTTTAAAATATAGATGGACGGTACAATGACCCGACGGAAAATCCATTTTCAAAAATGTAACTAATATAGAGAAAGTTTTGATAGTACTCTGTTATCATAAGGTCTAAAGCATCCGGAAATCTTATACATATATTTAGAAACTTGTTAAAAATATTTGTGGAAATGGATGTCCGTAAAAATTTGCTTTGTGGACATTTGAATCCAAAAATATAAAAACAAAGCAAATTTCTCTATCTTGTTTTAAATATAGAAAATCTTTAGTTATCTCTCAGCCTTCAATATAAGACTATCATATAAGATCTTACGAGTAAAACATACAATATATTCCTAAGAATATATAACAGTATATAAAGTACTTTTATCTGCCGAATTCTGACTGAATTTCAATCAATCACATGTTTTGCAAATTTTAAACTGAGTTGTCATTTCTATTATTGTATCTAAGTATATTCTAATACATCAGATAACTGAGCAATTTAAATGCTTTAAAGAAAATGTAACAAATCAAACCTTTTAAATTAAACAAATGGCAACATTTCCAAATATGCTTTTTAAAACGCGTAATCCCAATATTTAGAAATGCCAATTTTTAGTTGGATATAATCAGACAATATCACATTATTCACACCACATAGATGAATGTTAATTTTACGACAGTTGATTTGCCGACGGCTCTTAAAACAGATTTCAAATATTTTGCATTTGTAGCTTTTATAGTCTACAACTCCGCGCAATTTCCACGTGTAAAGGAATTTACAGAGTTCTCGATGTGGCGTAAAGAACCGTACGCAAACGTGTTGCAAACTCAACTGAACTCAAAAGTTGGTGGCCGTAAAATTTTTACAATATTCGCCAACATCTAGAGTAGACGTTAACGTTAACGTTGACGTTGACTTTGGCAGCGCTGCTTACTGTCTGTGTATATGTGTGTGTGATGGTTTCATGTTCGTATTTGTGAGTTGGCGTTGTGATTTTTCTCATATAAGAATGAATGCTGGGGGCTCTTTTTTCCGGATTACAGCTATGCTGAGGCAGAGGCAACCATATCATCATCATCGTCCACTGTCAGCGTCGTTATCATGGTTAACAACCACCAGACAGAGGCAGTTACATAAAAGGGAATCAACAAGAGCTAACTGTAACCCAGGCTAACCACCCATCGCCACCCAATCAAAGTCCACCCCCCCACCGTTTTCCTTGTATTCAGTTAGGGCCCTCCACCCACGTTCGCCCACGAGACGAGTGTATGAAAAGTTATTGAAATTATGATATAAATGGATAATTGAACAAAGTGGGCGGTGCCAACCAAAAAAAAATACCATTATGAAAAGACAATATGGCGGAATCATCAATTTATTACCAAGAGAAATAAAAGACTCATTAATAAAATCAATATGTACGATTTTTTAAGTAACGGAAAGATAAACCTAAGTTTTGAAATCATTTAAGTATAATATTTTAAAATCAATTTTGAACATTTTTTAATTGTAAAGTTATCAGTTTTACTAGATTTTGCCATAACGTTATCATTGTTGAATTCCTAGTCGACGGATTTTTATTATTTATAAGAATATTTGGAAATTCCTATATTTTCACATCTTTTATGATTTTGATATTTATGATTTTATGATATTTTCACATTGTAATTGATTTTGTAACGAGTAATTAAATAAGGATATAATTTTACTAAAAGTCGTTAGCTGTTTTTCAAAATAGGTAATCTTATATCTAATATCTCATTAGTAAACTTTACCATTTATATATACATATAAAATCATTTATTTAACCTACAACTAAAGAAAGTGAGTGCATTTAAATATACACGTACATACATGCACATATATTTACGGTGCTTAATTGCACTCTCTATCTTTACCTCCACCTTTCACTCGCCCATTTCTCTATCTCTTTCCTTCGCCCATTGGCAAGTATGATAGCCTAATTGAGACATTGACTTTGTCACAGTTGCTGCTTCTACTGCTCTTGTTGTTAAATATTTTTGTTGTTGCTAGTGGTCACTATCAGGTGCGTAAAGTATCCCATGTTGGTAGCCACACAATGTCGGATATGCAAGTGCTTAGAGAGCCTGAGACTGATTTACTTACACATTACTTGCATATATGTATATATATGTATGTATATTATGTATGTAAATTTAAATGATTTGTTGACATTTTCAAGTGTTAATCTATGACGTAGTAAATGAGGTTCATTAGGAACAAGGCCATTTTGATTTACAACTAAAATGCATTTTAGGCGAGGGAGCAACAAGTTGCTGTTAAATGCGAGGATAACTATGATTTGTATCTGATACTACCATTATTTATCATCGAGGAGATGAAAATCCCGACGTGCAACATTCTGTCCATAATAATAGATTTGTATCTAGTAAATTGTATATAGTAGAAGAACAAATTATTATTTTAGATGGATTAGTCTTGGGTTATCGTTTTGAAACATTGATTACATGATAGGAAACTAAAGTAAAGCAGGTGATTATAATTAAGAAAGGATTTGATAAAATTTGTAACTATAATTCGTTGCGCTTTCCCTTTTCTCCATTAAACCTATACAAGTACATAGTCTCTGTAAAAAAGGAACTTAAATAAGCCATCGTCATCGGGTCTGATAAACTACACCAAATGCCAACCATCATTACCGAAAGCCAAAGAACACCCCCTTATCTATCCAGCACCTCTAGCCCTACATCTATTACCATTTACTTTCCTACTCTACCCCTCAATTAGTGGCTATCGTCAAAGTAAATCAATGCACAACTCAGAAAAAAAATGAAAAAGAAAAAGGAGACTAAAAAGAGAGTAAAACAAAAACCAAACCCTGATGAGCTAACACACGAGAGAGAGAGATAAATTTAAAATCAAAGTCTGGAATTTAGCTGCGAGCCAACAAATCTAGTGATAGGGATAAAGCGAGTTGGATGGATGGGCAAAGAGAAGCTTTTTAGCAAGCTTTGGGCGTCACGTTTGTCGTTTCAATCATCATTAGTGCTAATGTACCCACAAGAATGAAATGAGGATGGTCCGGGCCCCACTTGGCAAATGGCGGTTGAAGAGAGTGAATCAGAGCAGAATGTGAATGAGAGAGTCATAACAGTAAAATGTAAGAGAGCAACTAAAACGTAAAAGCAGAGCTTAAATTGCTTTATATAGTCATCTACATAGGAAGCGCATACATATGTATGTACGTAAATGGTTTATATATTTTATCTACCATTTTTTGTTTATTTACCACAATTTTCATATTTTTTGCATGACAACAGCAAAAACAAGGAGAAAAAAGTTAAGGGGTAAAAATTTTCAACAGATTACATACATTTCAAATTGTATGTTTGTGTGTGTTATGGCTTCTGCGCATGTGTATGTATGGTGTGGGTAGATTGGGTGGTACTAGGGGGGGATGACGAGCGGGTTCCGGATCCCTCTTCTTCCGCCATTGCCATTGTTGCTTTTGATAAACTTCGTCGCTTTGGCAGAGGTTTTGTCCCTTCCCGCCCCATTGGCATAATGATGATGATGCTGGCTTATAACCGTATCCTTCACCTCCCCGAATTTGCTCTTGTATTGTCCACCTTGTTGCCATAACCATGATATTTATTTATTTTTAAATAAAAATACAACACAAACTTTTTTCATTATGAATTATTACGTTAAAAGTGTCTGTGCCTGTGGCAAAAACGCCAGAAAGAACCAAGAATTGGAGTAGGGAAGGGAAGCTGGCCATTAGATAGAAGCCAACAACAAGAATAAGCGAAAAATGTGAAATGAAATTAGCTGTAAATACAGGGCTGCAATGAGGGTTTCATTAGAACTGATGGAAATAAAATGTGGCCTACTTATTTGGGCCATAGAAAATGTTGCTGACAATAAATGTCTTAAGCTTTTTTTAAGTTTAACTAATTTTACTTAGAGAAAAGAAATAATGTTGTACTTTTAGTTAATGTGAATTTTACCGGTTAGAAAACCTTTACTAATTCCAGTTTAGTGCGTGGCATGCTTTCCACATAGAGTTTCAGTTTAACTCTTGGCATAAAAGATTCAAAAATTCGGAAAAAAATATCGTAAAATCGTAGGGTCAATATTGTTGTTATTTTAATCCTCTTTCAACATTTATTATTAATTTCAATTATAGTAAATTAGCATATTTTCAAGTTCCCTATAAAGCGCCATCTTTGGAGAACCGCTCCGGATCATCCACTCTACTTGCCTCTAACAGAGGTTGCAAGTTATTCTTCCTCATTTAATGAAAATATTTTTATTATTATGGAGCTGGATTTTGCCTGGCGTTGTTGCATGCCACAAGAACCCATACTATCACACACACACACGCACACATCAAACCATACTCCCCACACACATACATTGGAGTTTTCTTTTCTCTCTCTCTCTCTTTATTTTACTCCTGCTCTTTCTTGGTGTAGCTTAATTGTATTAGCCTGCCTTCTTTCTTCTATCTTCTGGCTTTCACCCACACAAAAAGTGTAAACGAGATGGCAACATTCATTTGCTAACGGAACATCATGATGAGCTTTGAAATCCCCCCCATCTTCACTCATCCCGAAATCTCCTCTCTTAGCCCTTTGTCCTGCACAAAATGGACTCAAAAATTTGAAAGCAGAAAAAAACATTTGCGGCATGTTTTTAATAATGTTGTTTATAATGTTGATTTTTTTTATATATCTCACATTTTGTTATCGTCATTCTTTTGTTTTTATTGTACTTTGTATTCCTTTTTGATGTATTTTCGGCCATAGAATGCCTTTTATAGGCCCAACAAAAATTTAATTTGTTTTACGTTTTTTATAGCTTGGCCGGAAGACAAAACGAAATTAAAAAAAATAAAAAACAGAAAACAAAACGAACGAAAAATTAATTACGAATTTCAAATTCAAATCAAAATCCAAAAACTTATAATAAGGGGAAAAATTTGGGCAACATTTTTCAATTGGCCGGACAAAACCAACAAGAGCAGGTAAAATGGTTGCACGCCATTTCGCGTTTTTAATTAAATCCTTTTTGGCCATCCTTTTTGGCCAATCCAATCCAATTCAATCTAACTCAAATCCACGAAATGAGTTTTTCTGGCGCCCACCACTTGAAATATTTCAAATTAATTTTCCTGAAAATTAGCCAAAAATTTGTTGATGATTTCCAGAAACTGATTTTTGTATGTCGATGTCTGTGTGTGTGTGTGTTTTGGCTAACCTAACCTAAACTCTTGTATTGTTTTAATTAGAAATTTATTTGCAGTACTTTTAATTGGTGCATATTGCACAAAAGGCTGGATACTGGTAGGCGTGGTTAGATTTTAATTAAAAATTTTCCGCGTTTTGCTTATTTGCAGATGTTTATGAGTGGAGCAAATGGTTGGCATAAGAGCAGCCATCGGAATCCAAAATGTATAAGCAATATTTAATGTTTTAATGTTGTAGTTCTATTGCCTTGCTTTTTCTATTATTAAGTAATTTCATTTTAATAAATAATAAAAAGTGTAAATTGTTTTATATATTGTTTAAGCAATATATTTTACAAAAAAATATTTCAACTTTTGACCAAATAAGAATACAATAAATATACAAATTGAAACTTACAAGAATGAAAAATGTACAAGATGTAACTTTTATATAAGATAAAGATTCATTTCACGGCTTAACTGGAGATCCTTACTTTGGCACAATTATATAATAAGCTATGATTTTTGGCATTCTCTATAATATTTATTTATTTATATTATACTATTTATTTACACTCTATTATTTAACTTATTTAACTTAAACAATTTGACAAGAACAAAGCAAAAATTTTCCAAGAACTCGCTTAATCCCAAACTTTTAAATCGGACTCTAGTACAAAGTAACTAAAACAGGAACAAAACAGATTTTTTACTTATTTTTAACCTTTTTACTAGAAAACTGATTTACTGTGACATCTTTGGTTGAAAGTCTTCCTTCCGAGCAAAAACGTACAAAGCGACATACATTTTCGCTTCGTCAGGACTAATCCAAGAACAAAAAACATCCCTCTCATTGAAATGCTACAGCACTGGTTGTCTGTCCTCCTCCTTTGCTATGGTCTGATGCTGTTAACGTTTCGCTATGCTTTCGCTGGCTCATAAAGCGTTGGAAATTATGGAAATTAATTGAAATTCCAAGGATGCCATTTGCTCTTTTGCCCAAAACCAACAAATTACCATCATTATGCGTGGCACTAACCCCGCGCCAATCTGCCCTACGTTCAGGACCTCCACCTCCATGGCAAATGAGCTGAGGTTGAGCTACTGCCGCATTGAGTATTGCCTAATTTTAGGGGCAGTGCTAGGCAATACATAAACATTTGTATTTATTATGACTTTGTATGACGACTGCTAATGCATCAATGTATGTATGTAAGTATGTTTATGCATGTGCATTTTAATTAAGCTAATTAATACTTTATTGCTTATTGACTTTTATTAACTTCTGTTTCATTTTACTTTTTCTTTCTGTGAGTGAAAGACAATAAAAACATATTTTCGAGCTTTGCTCACCCACACACTTTTCCTCTCACATTCTCTTTTTATATTCTCCTCCTTCTTTCCTATACATACAAATATATGTATCTAGATGTGTGTGTGTGTGTGTGTAGCACAACAAAAAGTCATATTAAAAATCATTCGCTTGTGAAGATCAAAAGCATTCTTTTTCACCGAAATGCCAGGAAGAATGATGATGGCAGGAGAAATGCACGGAGTTGGGGGGTAAAAGTAAGTTAGCTGCCCTACCGCCTCTCCCAAGTATTCAACCAAAAATGCATGGCACACACAGAAATATACACTCACTCACATACACACACATATATATATATATATATATATATATACATTTATATATATAGATATACATATATAAAGCTCTGCCTACCTACACATATAAAGACAGAGGAGATGCCGTTTTAATCTTTTTATGCGCCGCGCTTATCTCTTACTCCCTGTCTCTCTCTCTCTCTCACACACACATTTGTAGCATATCTCGCTTTCTCCCTCTATCCGTATCCTGTATTTATTTATGGTTTTTCGCATTCAACCACCAACATATAAATATTGTACTCATCGCTCTGTGTGTGTGTGTTGTGTGTATGTGTGTGTGTGTGTGTGTGGTAGTATTTATTAAATATTATTGCTCTTATTTTGCGCTTTGGTTTACTCGGTCTTTTTTACTGCCCTCGAGCGGCTAGCGGGGAGGTATATGTGTGGCATTGGAGGAGAGCTGCCACGCAGGATGTAATTGCCTGCTGGTTGTCCTTATTGTAAATGTCCTCTTGTTGTCCTTGCCACATTTATTAATACTTATATCTACCATGAAATGAATAACGATTAATCAATAGGTTGAACGGATTTCAATTTTCGTTTCCCCACAAGATGATTAAACTTTTGAATTACTCTTAACAATATAATGCAAAATTATATTAATAATATTATTATTATAATATTACTGTAATCTTTTTTATTCCTGTTTAATTAAGAATGAATAGATCTATATACAAGACTAATGGAGAATTGAAGAAAACATGGTTATAATAAAATTACTTCTAAACACGAGTTTAGATTTAGTAAAAACTTACCCTATCGTTATCAACTGGTTCGTAAAAAGAATATATATAAATAACGAAAGGACATAGAATATATATATTATTAAAACAGTGATTACACAATAACTAGCTTTCCTGTATTGAGTCAAGTCAAAATTAAGTTGTGCCAGATCTGCTAGAACTGAAAATGAGCATTTTTACATTAGAGAAATTATATTTCAAGCTTTTTTTAATAAAACTCACATCAATTAATTACACACAATGGTAAGTATTAGCAATATTTCCGATTTTGAATTAACAACTCTCAATGTATTGAAGATCAGCTTCAAAAAACAAATTTTCTTGAGATATAATCCAGAATAATTATTGGGAAAAATAAAGAGCTCGACTTATCTTAAATTTCAAATGCCGATATTGTAGCGTATCCTAATTTAAAGATATATGTATATGTACATACGTATATATACCTTAATAAATACCGTAAGACGCCAACACATTTTGGGCTCTGTTTTTTGTAACGCACAGAGATAAACGTTTTCGACGCCATAAAGTATATATATTCCTGATGTATTACCATATGAGCTATGTGAATAAAAGTTTTATCATTCTTTTCATTGTTAGAATTTAATGAAGTAAAATTTATAATCATATGTAATATAACCTTTTTAATCCTTTTAACTGTTTTTGAAAGTACAAGATAGGAGCTGCACATAACTTTTCAATTTTAAAAACTGTAGACTATTAGGAGTTATATGCAGAGTTGATTCAAATTTCTATTATCAAGTTCTCGTTTACCAATATGTTGGAAAACTTCCGAAAAAAGATCAAACTTGGCCGTCAGGGATCAATCAAAATTAAAGACACAAACAATGAAAAAAGCTTAAAGATCGATGAAAAAATAGAAATGTAATTGAAACACAGGAAGGGAAAGAAAATAACTTAACACAAAAATAAATAATTTTGTCAAAATTTTATCAAAATATTTCTATGCAATATTTTTTAATGGAATAAAGGTTTTGTTGTAATTATATCGTTTAAAACCACTGAAAGGACCTCTTAAAATAATCTCTAGAAAGGTATTTCTCATGTGTTGCAATAAACAAAACCAAGTCCAGGGTATGTCGTAGCCTAACCAACTAAAAAAACATAAATGTATCTTTAAATGTCAAGGGCTTTCCTCAAATAGTTATAAGTTATCTAAGTGCTGACAAATCACTTTAAGGACAAACTAAAGTCGGTCAATGACAGCGACGATCAAACATTCTACAGATCCTACAAAGTTAAACCCGTTTTTTTTTTAAATGACAGCGTTTCACCATATTGATATTTTATGGTTTATATTAGACATAAAATTAAGCAAAATGTTTATTAACATTCAGGTTTCGCAAGAAAATTAAAATGAGAATATAAATTTGTAGTTATTCATTAACTTGGTTTTCATTTTTACCACATTAATCAAAAGTCAAATGGTACGGGAAGTCTTTGTGCATCCCCTAATCGTGGTTTGGACTTCAAGGTGCACCTGCATAATCACATTTTCCGCATTTCCTTAGACTTGTCCACGGTTGCCGCTAAATCGCAACTTGTTTGAGGACATAAATAAACCACCCCAACGATTTAGAAACGGTTGAGGGGTGCGTAGGCTTAACTATCCTCATCATCCTCATCAAGTGGCACAAATTACAGATCAAACATTGCAGTAAACAACAGGGTGAGGATGGAGGGGGTGGGGGGGATGGGATTTGACTATTTGTCAACGATGGTTGACAACATAACATTGGAAATTAAATAGCGTAATAAAAAGGGTGACTTAATTTGTTTTTGCCCAAAAGGCTGTAGAAGAGCTTGTTTAGCTGTGAACACGTGTTTGTCTTCTAATAAAATCCAACTCTCAATCCAATATATATTCCTTTTCCTGTTATTATCGTATTCTTTTTTTTTTTTTTTGGCTTTCCACTGTCTTTTTATTAGAAATTTGCTTGTGAATGTCAACCCTCTTGGCGAAACAATTAAGCGTATCATAAGATGAGCTGACGGCCACCAGTTATTCCGATTTGGATTCGGATTAGATTTAAGTAGCTGATAATATATAAAGTGACGCGTGACGAGTTGGCAACATGTTTGTTATTTATTAACAATTTCTCAGGCGGCATACGTTTATTTTTTTTTACTGGCCACAATAAAAAAGAGTCAGAAGGAGCCACAAGGACTTGAAGGAGAAGTGAATGTAATTAAAATTGTAATATGGATACTAAAATAAAGTAATTATTTTTGATCTACTAAAAAGAAATGAAACATTTGTAAATTAACTATTTTCTAGGGACTATAATCTCTGGAAGTTTTATTTTTTATTTAACGAGAGAGTTAATGTTATAAGTTTTATTTTAAAATATGAATAATAGCTTTTAAATTATGATTATTCTTTTATTCAAAAAAAAAAAATTAACCTTTTAGTTTTTAAACATATTTGTTATGAAAAATCCTTACTTTTTTATAATATACTTATGCCATAAGTTTTATTCTAAATAGAATGTAATAGAATAACAAAGTTAGCATTCCCTTGCAGATTGTCTCTGTATAATTTACCAGAACCATTAGGAAGTATACGAGGGCTGCAAATTATGTTTTGGGAATAGCAAGTAAGAACAAGCAATAGTACGTATGTATGTATTCAATGAATTCTTATACTACATAATATACACATTTCTACACATACCAAGTTACAAATTTTTGTTCCTAAGCTTGAGAAATGAAAAATTACCATGCAACAAATTTTATCGACTGACTGTCCCTATGGCAGCTATATGATATAGACGTCCGATTCTGATAAAACTTAATTGAAGTATTAATAAGTATTTTAAACTCACACATTTTAAATTTCGTGACATTCACTTAAAAAACAACAGAGTTATTGAGGTTAAACCTTATTCACTATCAATCGTTCCTATGGGAACTATATGATATAGTCATCCGATCGGGATGATGATTCCAATATATCTCTAGGAGAAGGAGCCGTTGATCTTTTCATGCTGATCAATAATATACATCATATATACTATATATAGTCGGAGATGCTTCCTTCTGTGCGTTGTAAACATCCGACCAAAATTAAAACACCATCAGCATGGGTATAATAAATAAATATTTTAAAAATTGATGGGAAGAAAAAAAATATAAGATGGAATCCAAATGTAATAAGTATTTAAAAAATAAATAAAATAATACGTTGATATTGAATCTGCGGATTATTGTATTCAAAATACAATGGATATTGTGTGAATGGATCTAATTTAAAAATCTGTTATATATAAATATATAATATAATAATATACATACATTATATATAATATAATAATATAATAATATTATATATAAGCAAAGTTCATGTCAGATCAACTTCTGGGATAACAATGTATCTTCAAATTGCAGCTACAAAATAATAATAAGTTAATCAAACTAATTGCACAGACAGAAAGACTTATACACACACACACACAGAAATAAAGCAACGGGAAAGAAGCAGCTTGGCAAATATTTGCCAGTTAACAGCTATAAATTCCGTAAATTGGCCACATCTTCTCTCCCTCGTTAACTGGCTCACAAACCTCACATCTTTATCTCTTTACTTTTGCACAAACCAAATCCTTTCACAATCTCTGTTCCCTGTTAAGTATGTTGTTAGCAGTGAAAAGGGTTGCTTCTGCTCCTGCTCCTGCTACAGCTTCCGCCCCCTCTACCTTGTCCTGTTTCTAGTGTTTCGTTGTCTGCGTTGGAATTTATGAGAAACTTTTGTGACATGAACATGTTAATTGCCGCTCTGCTTCATCCCACCCTTCGACTAAAGTCGTCCTGCCAATCTCTCCTCTCGATGTTTGCCGTTGCCAGGCTTGAGCAGAGGCTTAGAGTTTTGCTTGTTTTTACACAAAGTTCTTAAAAATTGACGCACGTTTTGTTTCGTTTGCTTTTTTAATTAAAAATTGTCTACCTCTGCATATCGGTTATGACCATTGACCATTGGTCAGTTAGTGCAACAGAAGTAACAGCTTTTTGTAAGCTGTCTAAATTGGATAAAGTACTTGGCGGTGACTTGGTAACAACAGCAAGAGGAATGAGCCAATGCAAATATACACAGATGTAACCAAAAATATTTCAACTTTATTCATTAGCCACACATAACCATTTACTTCAAATAAAAGTTTTGCCAAAGTTGAAAACAACATTGTACACCATTGTCTTTAAATCAGATCAATTTTTTTCAATATACGACTTAAAAAAGCAAAAAAAAAAAAAAAATCAAAACTATTTCCTTATAGCAAGATAATGTAAAAAACGGCGAGCAAAATGCTTTTACCTTAACGTAATCATATTCAAAAGTTGTTACAGTATTAAACATTTGTATTATTTTAATATACACTTAAACATATCTTGTAATAATATTTAATCCCAGCCAAATATTCTTTTGTACATATTTTTACAGGATTTCTTAAGACAAATAGCAATATTTTATATACACAGACTCATGTACATATGTATTAATGTATAATTAAAATTTCATTGAGTTCTAGGCAGATAATTCATTTTTTTTATCCAAGAACAAACACAAATTTAATGGTAATTTTACTTTTTAATTTTTTAACTTTTTCAAATTCTTCTTATATAAAATAATAAAAATAAAAAAAGATTAATCTGATATCCATAAACATTTTAAAACATCAACAAATTTGATCATCTTCAGCATCAGGCTTTATACTAACCAAACTTTTTTTTCAAGTTATTACAAAGTTTCTTAAGATAAATGATAATTTCTATATATAAATATATACGTTTTTTGTTAAGACTTCATTGAGTTTTAGTTAGTTGTTTTTAATTAAACTTCTTATGTCAGTATTTATTTGTAAATATTTGATTTGAAAACATATAAAATAAAAATTTACTTTTCATCATTTTCTTAGGGATATTTTTTAACTGAAAAATAAACTTTATAGTTATAGGACAACTTCTTAAGGATACTTTTGAACTGAAAAATGAACTTATTATATATTATAGTTATAGACAATATAAATAATCAAATTCATTTTACACTGATATGTAAATCCTATTCAGATTTTTACAAATATTTCACAACGTGAAATTAGCAATTTTCGTTGTCTTCTTCAGCATCAGTTTTAATCAAATCATTTCCAAAATAAGCTGTTATTGCAACTAGCCGTGTATCCAAAAAATTATGTTCCACCTCACATTGCTGGCCAGCTTCGCCGCTTAAAGCAATCACTTGTTTCATATTGGAATTGCGTGGCAGGAAGAAACCTATATTTGGTGACAGTATTCTTGCACAATGCATCAATTCGGAGGCACCCACTGGCAAAAGATTCTGCTCAATATTGAAATTTGTATGTTTAAAATATTCGGGTCCACCCCAGGGTGGACTTAAAAATACCATATTGGGCTGTAGCCGTGTACTCTTTGCAAATTGTAAGAAATCGGCATTGATGAATTCAATTTTGTGATCGACTTTATAGATTTTAGCATTATGCTTGGCCATTTCCAATTTCTTAGCATCAATATCAATAGCAATGACCCTTTCACAAGTGAAAGCAAATTGTATGGCATTGCCGCCACAACCACAGAAAGCATCCACAATTAAGTCACAGGCGAGACGGCGAGCTGTCTGTTTGGCTATTTTTTCTGGTGTTACTGAGAACCAACTTTCCCGATCCAAACGTATGCCTTGGTCGAAGCGGGAGAAAAGAGAGAAACGTTTAAACCAATATTTCAGTAAAGGATTCTCATCTCGCATGAATTGAGGTATTTTGCCCTGTTTACGGATCTTTTTTAACTTGCTTTTAGCCTTTTTTGTCAATTTCCCTTTTTGGATACCATGCAAAAGATTATCTTCGTTAGGCATGATTAATGGTGAATCTAAGTCGCTGTAGTTATACTGAAAGGATTCTTTTTGAGATCTGCGTTTAGGTTGGGTACCAAAGGCAGTAGGCAGACCCATTAGTTTCAACTGCTCATCGTCATCCGTGTAGGTGTATTCCTCAACAAGTTGCTCGATCTCTTCTTGGACTTCAACATTCTTAATTTCAAGATTGCTAAATATTTCTTCTACATCATCTAAATCCACATTATCATCTTGTAAAGATTGGCTCAAACAAATTTGGTAATTTTCAAAAGCACATGTATAGATATGCCAAAAATTGGCACTGACAACTGTTGAATGTTCCTCCCAAAGATCTTGCCAAATGGCTTTTTTTTCACTAGTGTCTGTATCAATCTGTTCTAGGAAATCTGGATTATCACAGTGCCACTTTTCTTCTAATAATTCGAGACCCTCGCCCTGCCAAAAGTCCGACCATCCCAAATTTCGAATTCGATCCCACTGGCTGCTCAAATCAACTTCTTTTCCATTTACAAAGTTTTGCCGGAATAGATAAAATTGTGGATTAGTCTCGGATGTGGTCAAATAGTGCAGGTTCATTTCTCAATTATTTCAAACTATCATTCTTAGCTCCAGCTTTCGTTGTAGCAATTCTCCAGCTAATTCAATACGTTGCGCATACCAGACATTTATAGCCGGCTTGTGCGATTTATGAAGATCCTCCAAATATTGTTTCTGCTGGACTTCGTTTAGGTGTTTGAGTGTCTCATGGATGCCACGAGTAGTTAGTGTGGGAGAGTTGGCCTTTTTTATATTACAAAGCACAACCTCACCCCGGATAACACAAAAGTTTCCGTGACCCAAGGGCTCCAAATTCACTTTGTCGTAGGTAAAGTTCAATAGCAGTATGGAAATAGCTCCTGTTGGCAGTCTATACTCCCTGAATTGAAGTTTTAATTATAGTTGTTTCAGTTTTAAAGATGTTTTGTGTTCATTCTTACTTTGGCATACGTTCAACGCACACGTTTTCTAACTGAAAAAGATCGGTCTCAGAGTTAAAACGTCCAATTACGGCAACTTTGCCGTAATGCAGATTTTGAAAATCCTTTTCCAATGCCAACTCCTCAACAAGCTGAGTTTTAAAATAATCACAGTATCTGGGTAGCTGATCTTCGGACTCTTGTTCAGAGGTCATTACAAAATACTATTTATTTATTTGTTTATTTTTGCAATTTATTTAGATCTGATAATTAACATAGAATGTTATTGCGAAATGTGAGTTACCACAAAACTGAATTTGCCAAACTATTATAGATGTGGCAGCGCTGAAAATTCGAAACAGTGAAGGTGAACAGCGATAGTTGTGCTTTTATAAATTTAAAGAAATCGATTCATCGTTAATGTTATCGATATTTCTTCCACCTTTACAAGCGGCATTAGTTTTTAGAAAATTTCTTAAAAGAATTGAAATATTTTAATTAAAAACTAAACTAAACTATTCCAAAATGTCATTTATGAACCCTGTAGATATGGTGGATGAAGATGCCGCCGATTTGCAGTTTCCTAAAGGTAAAGAATTTTGTGTGAACTAACCCGCCAATTTACAAGTGAAGTCCTCTGGATTGAACTTTAGTGATTTAGGGCCATATTTTCCCCTTCATATGCCGTATTGTCTAATTAATTGCAGTAAAACTTAAAGCAGATCAGGTGGAGAAAATACGCCCTGATGGCCAAACTCAGATGAAGGTAATTCTCTACAATCCTTTGACCCTTAACAGACAATTGGAAGATCTGAGTCAAAAACTACATGCAGAAGAGTCAAGATTGGAGACGATTAGTAGATGTGATAACGCCTCCACCAAGTGTTCAAGCTGTCGTTGCTCCTTGACGGAGCCATTCATTAAATGCTTCGAGTGCTTGGACATTTTGCTGTGTCTGCAATGTTTTGCCCGCGGCCGAGAATTGGCCACACATCGGAATAGTCATTCTTATATTATACAACGCGATGATATACAAGTATTCGCAGATGAAGCTGACTGGACAGCTGGTGATGAGCGTATGCTGTTGCAATCGTTGCGATCGCAGGGCTATGGTAATTGGGACGCAGTCTCTCAGTCCTTGGGTCATCGTTATACACCCGAAGATGTGAAGCGTCATTACCATGATTGCTACTTCGGTGGCATTTTTGAGCGTTTGCTTGGTCTAACGCATTCTCGTCAATCCTACCTGCCCGAACGTATGCCATATGTGGTCAAAATGAAATCTGTTGAACCACCCCGCCACGATGATATCTCATCCGTGCTGTTCAAACTTAATGCCGGTTATCGTTGTGCACGTGGTGATTTTGATACACCGTATGATACCTCGGCTGAGGGTCTTTTATCCATAATGATGGAACAGCAGAATCGTTTTGATGACGAAGAAGAGCGAAGTGCTTTGGAGCAAGATCTAAACGAGAAGATGAAGTGTGCATTGGTCAGGGCCTATAATAATCGATTAAGGTAAGGAAAACCATTTTATATATATATGCATATATACAGATATATATGGTGCATACAGATGTATGTGCTTTCCACCTTGTGTAGCAATAAACCCCTTTGAATATGTTTCATATATGTAATTCCATTTACAATTTTAATTCCAATCGTTTTAGAGAACGCCAGCGTCGTTATAAAGTTATGCGTGATCATGGTCTTATTATGCCCAATCGCACAGTCAGCTGGATATCGAAATATGTTGGTGCCTTTCCCAATGATTCAAGTTGTATGCGCTTTCTGGCATTTATGCAAATCTGTGAGCCCATACAGTTTGATATGTTGGTGGAATCTTTAAGCTATTGTCATGAGTTACACAGGCGACTCCATCGCCTCTATGAGCTGCGTCAACATGGTATTCGCACTCTATCGGGAGGAGCTCTCTATAGACGGCTGCTAAAGAAACGCCAGCAGATGCTTAAAGATTATAGCCGCCAGAGGCAAACAAATGTCCAAGATTGGCAGCAATTAGTTCAACATTATGAAAATAATCAAGGTTCTGAGAACTTACCCCTAGGCAGCAGTTCTAAAATTTATGTCCTTAATACACGACGAAAAGCCAGTCCCATTGAAATTGAAGGTATTCCAATTTATTTCTTACTCTTTTCGTGTAATATTTTGTTTACTTATTTCATTTACAGATTTGCCTGGTTATTCGAAACTAAGCTCTGGGGAGCGGCAACTTTGCAGTGTAGCTCGTATTGTGCCACAAGCATATTTGGATTATAAAACCCAACTTATTGCTGAACAGGCAAAATTAGGTGGACATTTGCGTCTGGCCGATGCTCGAAAGCTTATTAAAATTGATGTGAACAAGACTCGGCAGATTTATGATTTTCTCTTGGAAAATGGTCATCTAACCCGACCGCAAACATATGGATAGACTAAACCTAATTAATCTAATAAACTTCAATGTTCACTTGTAAATTGGCTTAAATGATTAGAAATCACATGATTTTCCTTCTCTCATCAATATAATTTTTATTTTTACCTGTTTTAGAGTTCGAAAGTGCCGAAACGCTGCTAATATCCGAAGTTCACATGTTGCTCGATCACCGAAAACGACAAAATGAATCTGCCGATGAAGAGCAAGAATTCTCCGATGTGTTTATGAAAACATATGCCTATACGGACAGTTTTCGCAAATTTAAAAATAAAGAGACCATCATGTCAGTGCGCAGGTGAGAAAGGCTTCCAAGAAATTGGCATTAGGTTTTTCATATTTTGTTTCCTTGCAGCTTACTAATGCAAAAGAAATTACATAAATTTGAATTGGCTGCACTGGGAAATTTGTGTCCGGAAGCCCCAGAAGAGGCCAAGGCATTGATACCTTCGCTAGAGGGTCGGTTTGAGGATGAGGAGTTACGTCAGATTTTGGATGATATCGGCACTAAACGTAGCTTACAGTACTAACACAGAACATAGAACATAATTTAAATTTTAAATAAGTAAATCATTTCCTATAACAATTTTATGTGTATAATTATCTAATTTAATAGATAATTCCTTCCGATTTTACACTTATATATTTACTCGAGGTATTTTTTAATTTTTTGAATCGAGTTTTGCGCGAAACATTTGCGATTTCGACCTATCGATTTGTTATCGATTCTAATCACATTTCTATACTAGATTCTTTCAACGTTTTGTTTACGACTTTAAAGTACACCATGAATAAGGATCAATCCAGCATGCAAATGGATCCACATTTGGCATTCCGGCTTTTGGCTGACGGAGCTGTCCTGGTCATAGCCGGTGTGCCGGTGGGCACTGAGTTTGGCATAGATCTCTGCTCTTATACTATTGGACCGGATTTTCGAGGCGTTAAAATGATTCCCCCTGGAATGCATTACGTGTGGTGTGCCTCTTGGGGACCTTACGGGGATGCCGCTCCACGAGTGGGATTTGTGCATTATTTCCACCCAAATGAGATTCTAGTAAGAGAATGGGACAATGAGCTTGAGGAACTACGAATGCGACAGATATCAGATCCAGAGGAGGAACGTCAACGTATTCGAAAAAATCTGGCCCAGTTAGAACGAGTGCTAGCACCCTATGACTATCGTTATGTTGGCCCATGGAAAGAACTGACGGGCACAGTAACAGAAGCATGTGTAAATCGGTGCCGTCCAGCTCATACCTCTGGCACTATACGTACCAATATTGAACTGCAGTCCTGCTCAGATGAAGACAGGCCACGTGGTTCGGGATCCTCCAAACGGAATACAGCCGCCAAACTTTTAATGGACGAGAGCGAACTGCTGCCCCAGTTAAAACCAGTAGAAGGAACAGCACCCCGTTTTACTGAGGTGCCTCAAAGGGTACCTGTAGATGCTTTGCCAGCTGATATCTCGCTTCATGCCATGGATTGCATTGCCGCAGTTGACACACTTTTAGAGAGATTTCCCAAAGATGATTCCTCCCCAGACGACAAGTTAATTGAAGAACTGCAACTGGCTTATGTGTTCTTTTTAGTTGGTTACTCTGTGGAGTCATTGGCACAGTGGCGCAAGTTGCTTGCTCTTCTTTCTCATTCCGAAACAGCGGTTGTTAAACATAAGTTATTCTATATGAAATACACCGAAGTCTTGGCGCATCAATTACCACATTTACCCGAGGAGCTAATGTGTCCAGGTCCACAAAACACAGTTTTCAAGGATGTCCGGGAATTGCTGGTTAACCTGCATGCTGGTGGTCTACGGGTTAGTGCGGAACGTTTAGCAAAACGTTTGGCTAAACAGTTGAATTGGATATTTGAAAATCTACTCGATGAGGATCCCGAAGAGCAACCAGTTGTCATTGAGTTACCCGAAATTGTAGAGAGCTCCTAGATTAGCCATAACTATTTCCAATAATGGATTCTACAAAGACTTTGTTCTATGTATATGTATGTATGTATATATTTCTAACAACTTTTTTACCGCACTGAACCTGAATAGGGTGTTTTAATAAATAAAATGAATTAAATTTTGAGAATTTCATCGATGAAATGTGACAACTAACGGTAAACATATACATTTTCCATTCGTAATGCTGATTTTGTTGTAAGAATCTTTTTCTAGTTAATTTATCTTAAGGAATGCTGCGTACGCAAATAGTGCCATAGGTCCCTGGCTGTACGTATGCTGACCATGAATTGGCACAATTTTGTCTCAATCAGGCAAAGAATGATAAATTTAGCACGCTTATCCTTTAGCAAAGACTGAAATGGATCATTGAAGAGCTGGTTAAAGAGACTGTGATTGACTAGATTATTAGAACTGCTGCTGCACCTCTTCATTATTTTCTGGTCCGCTTTCCACCACACTCCATAAATCCTCCGATTCCAGATATGCGCGAACTGTCATGGACCAAGCCTTATAATTGTCAAGACCTTTAAGTTTCTCAATTTGTAATTGAAGCGCCATTTCCTAGCTTCACCTGTGCAAGAGTCGTGTAACGTTTTACAACTAAATCGTTAGATACCTTTCTAGTTGCCTCTTCCAATTTCTGAAAATATAGAAATGCATATGCAATATGTCATTCATACATGTGCAGAAATGTGTATGTGCATGTGCAACTTGGAATGGGCCATTGGATGAGGGTTGGTTGTAATGTAAAACAATGGCCACTAGACCCAATTTGACTGCAGCTTTTGTTTAGCTGTGAGAGTGTTGGTCACATGACATTGAACTAAAGTGGACACTTGTGATTCTGACATTGGATTGGCATACTCCACATCGTCGCATTGCCACTGCAGTCGGTGGTTTAGGACGAATCCAACAAATAAAAAACATTGCGGAAATCGTACAATTTAAAATTGATTGGCATATTATGGCAAATGTTAGCATTTATCAATCAATAAAATGAAATCACAGTTTTATTTTTAAAGACTTTTAAGAATAAAATTTTTTGTTTTGCGGTTTCAATTGAAAAACTGTCTGTTTAAACTCGGTTTTTATACTTCAAAATATTATAAATTTTTAAATCCAAATTAATAGAATTTTGCAAAATTTCCCTTCAATTCAATTGATTTATATGCCCATGAATCAATTAAATTTTATTACTCTGTATCTATTAAACAGTTCCACCCTAAAACGCACAAAAATATCATATGCAAACTCAATTTGTCGATTTCGAAATACCCTGTACAAAATTTGCTTTCAGTTATGAATGAGCCTTATAAAACCCGATCAATACTTTCATTCAATGAGTACCGATACAGACAGATCTAATTCTGTTACTCTCAAAAGGACATGCCATATCAATTAAATATATTTACTTTATTAAGTATATGTATATGTAAATACTACATACCATATATAGTGTATATGTACATAGCGTTGCAAAAAACTGTACTCTGCCTGTTGCATATCCACTTAACCCTCGATTTACACGATAGATCGATTCCTTAAATAACCGTGTAAACCTAAAAAAAAATGTGGTATGGAAAAACCTTACTGTCCAAAAGTGAAATCATGTAAAAAAAATACCGTGGAAATCGAGGTGTACTTTTCGGCCCAAGCCGAAGTTCGTATACCCTTGCAGATTTTCTCTATATAATTCACCAGAAGCATTATTGTAAATTAAACATACCAAATTTACAAATTCAAAATTTTGAGCTTAAGAAAAAAAATTTTCATACATTTCTTTTTCTACCCATTGTTCCTATAGTAGCTATATGTTATAGTCAACCGATTCTAATAAAACTTGATTGAAGTATTGAGAAGTATAATAAACTCACAAATATCAAATTTCGTGGCATTCGGTTGAAAAACAACAGTGTTATTGAGGATATTCATGACCGATCGTTAATATGTGAGCTATATGATATAGTCGTCCGATCGGGATAATGCCTGCAGCAAAAGAGAGCCTAGTTGAAAATTTCAGCTCTATAGCTATTATGGTCTCGTAGGAGAAGCTGTTGATCCAGACAGACAGGGTCATATAGACTCGGCTATTCATGATGATCAAGAATATATATACTTTATATAGTCGGAGATGCTTTCATCTGTGCGTTGCAAACTTCTGACCAAAATTAATATACCCTCCGCAAGGGTCTAAAAATATCATTAATGAAAAAGAATTGACACAAACCATTTAGGTTTTTTGGTTTTTTTTTTTTTTTTTGTTTTTATGACTTTTATTTGAAATGAATACGAATGTCAGTTTTAGCTGCTTGTTGTTGTTGAATTTTGCCGTTGTCGCTTTCTGCTGCTGATTTATGGTTAATTAACTTTCCTGCACGGCTTTTCTCTCAGCAATATCGGCGAGTGTTAGTCGATTTTTTCTAATGCCATTTCCCAGGCAGCGCTTCATTTATCAAACAAAAAATGATTTTCTTTTTCTTTCTTTTTTTTTTGGCTGTTGGTATGAGCGCGTGCAAAAATTGTTGTTTCGTTTAGCAGGCGAGCAAAATTTGCTACCAATAAATGATTAATTTTTCGTTTTAGCTAAATAAATGATATTTTGTTGGATGTTCTTTAAAGTTGGGTGGAGGGGGGGAAAAGGTTTAATGGGGTTTTAGTTTATGTTTTAAATGCAAACAGTTTTGTCGCCGGATTTTCAGAGTTTAGCGGTAAGGGAGATGGCGCAACAGGGTTTTCTTTTTTCTTTGGAAAAATTCGATAAATTTCTACAAATTACATAAGTGGTAGGCATAGAAAATATACAAATATATATATATGGATACAATATATATATATATACCTTTTTTTTTTTGTTTCGATTTCGTTTTAGCAACTACAAATACTTTCCTATATTTATTAAATATGTATTTTGTGTTTAAAAAATGAATGTATTAGGAAAAAAGAAAAACGCATAATTCCAATATTTAACAAAACGAGAAGTACAGAAATTGTGTTCTTTTTTTGTAATAATACACACAGGCCAACAACAACGTTATCCGAGTTCTAAATGACAATTTAAACTTAAATACATATATTCAATTCACTTTAATTTTAAGCAGCTTTGGCTCAATTCTTGACTTAGAGATCATTTCTTTATTTTTACTGAAAGCACGTTTATAAACTTAATCGAATGAACCGATGAACTGAATTTTGTTTGAGGGAACCTTTTACCTTGTTTGGAACAACAGAAGTAGCAACTAGAATTAGAAGTGCATATGAACTAATTATAAATAAGCTACCTATTAGCGGAACATAAGTATTTTAAAAAGATCAAATCACTTTTACCTCTTTCAAGTGAGGAAGCCAATAAAAATTAATGATCCTTTACATCTAACCTAACCAGCTACATTATTCTCAGAACCGAAAGTGACATTCCTCCGGACATAAATTTTTTATACACCACATTTTATGCCAAATAATTTTTTTTTTATGCAAGATACTTCTGCATTTAAAGTTTTGGATAAAAAACGAGATGATAACATCTCAACTCTTCCGGTGTAAAGAAAGTCGAAATTTCGCAATTAAACATTTTAAAGTTATAGGACTCGGTTTCTATGGCATTAATCCTAAATAGAAATTTTCTGATTCAGTAGTTTAATCTACAATTTGTTGGCCTGTGTAATTATAAGGGGTCAGGATTGGAGGAGTGAGTGGAAATGTCATCTCAGGATGTGTTGTATATTTCAGAGTGGGTGTTGTGTGTGTGTAAGTTACATACATACAAATTGAAGCTTAAGAGAGAATTCGTTTTTGTTTCTTTGCTTTTAACTAACATCCTTTTTCTTTTCGTTTCCTGCAACTTTTCTTCTGCATTTTCTTTTACTTTTGTTACTTAATTGTTTTTTTTTCTTTTTGTTAAATTAATTGCTGTTTACTTTTCATGCATTTTCCTTACATTTCTTCTTGCTTTGCGCTTATTAAATTGTTTCTTTTACTTGGTTTTTTGTTTATTACTTTTCATCAATTATTTCATTCTCTTTTTCGTACTTAAAATTAAAGTGTGTTGTTGCTGCTGCTTGTATTTTTTTTCTTGTTTCGTTTTATAGTTTAAAAAATGAAATTTATCTTTATATATTTGATTTCTTGTTTCGATTTGAGTTTCAATTTGGAGTTTAATGAGAGTGTATGGTGGTGGTGGTGGTTGAGAGGGGGGGCAAATTTTGTGATTTATTTGTGGATGTGTGTAGAAATGAAGTTTTGTTTCTTTCGTTTTTTTGTTTTAATGTTATTTTTGCTTTTTGTTTTTTGCTTCTCATAATTAAATATAATATTTATTTAAATATAATATAATGCTTGTTTTTCTTTCTCGAATGCAAAAAAATTTCAAAATGTAGTACAGTTGCTTGTTGTTTGAAGGATGATGGAGAGAAGAAGTTCTTCTTGTAGTTGTAATAGTATTAGAGTTGGCGGCATAGCAGGAGAAGGAGAAGGTTGTGTTGGGCAGGAGGAGAGGGAGATGGGGGGAGGGAGGAATGGGAGAGAAGACTCAGCCAGTCTCACAAGCAATCGGCGGCTAAAACCTTCCGCCGCAGGCTTATATCCTATACCCATCTGAATGTTACTGTTTTGGTGTCGATTTCTCATCGCTGTCTCTGTGTGGGAGTAGTAGACCTGGTTTTGTGCTAAGTATATTGATTGTTGGTTGGTTTCCGCCGTTACTGATAGTCCTGGTGGTTCCTCTTCTTCTGTTTTCGTGTTGTATGCATATATATTATATGGTATTATATTTACTTTAGAAGGTATATAATGTGTTGTTTTTTGTTTCGTTTTCTCTTGTTGTTGTTGTTGTTTTTTGTTATTATTTTTTTTTTGTTTTGTTGTTTAAATGGAAGGGCGGGGGTTTACTTAAATTACGACACATCCTGATCTTCAACATCCTGAATTTCTCCCTTCGGTTCGCCATCACCTGCATTGGGATCTGTATCTTAGTTATATATTATTTTAGTATTCTGTTTAAACATATACGTGTGGTGTTTATATATTATTCAATTATTAATTCTTACCTTCTGCCTGCATATCGGACGTCCATAATGTGAGGTTGTCTCGCAGCAGCTGCATAATGAGTGTCGAGTCTTTGTAGCTCTCTTCGCTCAGTGTATCCAACTCGGCAATGGCATCATCGAAGGCGGCTTTCGCCAAGCGGCAAGCACGATCCGGCGAGTTGAGAATCTCATAGTAGAATACCTAGATGATATTAAGAAAGAGTTTTTTTCTGTTTGTTTATAAATTGAATCCATTATAATCATACCGAGAAGTTCAATGCCAGTCCCAAGCGAATTGGATGTGTTGGCGGCAGATCATTCATAGCTATGTCACTGGCGGCCTTATAGGCAATCAGCGAGTTTTCTGCAGCATCCTTACGATCGGATCCAGTGGCGAATTCAGCCAAATAGCGATGATAATCACCCTTCATCTTATAGTAGAATACTTTACTTTCGCCCGATGTGGCGCATGGAATGAGATGTTTCTCCAAGACATTCAATATATCCGAACAAATGTCGCGCAGCTCCTTCTCCACTTGACCCCGATAGGTTTTAATCATTTCCAATTTCTCCTCGGCACCCTTGTTCTCTTCCTTCTGTTCAATCGAGGTGATTATACGCCAGGAGGCACGACGAGCTCCAATAACATTCTTATATGCCACGGATAGCAAATTGCGCTCCTCCACTGTCAGTTCAACGTCCATGGAGGCGACCTTTTTCATGGCCTCAACCATTTCTAATAAAAATTAATAAAAAAAAAAAAACAAAAAATTTATGTGATCAGAATGGAATCGTAAAATCTTAATTGATTTTTCTAAACTTTTAAACCATATCCTGCCCTTATATATAGTTAAATATAATCTATAATAGTTTAGGAATTGTTAGCCAAACTTGCCTTAAATTTTTAAGCCCATGCCCTACATTTTTTTTTTTTTTTTCAAAATAAAAATTTGGTTTCCAGTTTGGGATTTAAAATTTTTAAAGATTAGCGGAAATTATCACGATATAATTTTCTAATTTAATCAAATTTGAATAAACCTTCAAAGAGTTTGCGTTGTCTGATATTTGCCTTATCTAGACACACCCAAGCAATAATTGATAAAAGAAATCCTCCGTGATATATGTTTTCTATGAATAACAAAAAAGTTGCGACTTATTACACTTTTAGACGGATTTTGTCATGCCAAAAAAGAGAGCAAGAGAGTGGTAATATAACTGATAACAACAAACAACGCGGCTTTCCTTCAAGCAAAATGAATGCAACAATGTCGCCGTCATCATCAGGCTAAAAATCGCGTCATGAATCACATGCAGGCGTCAACAGCAGCAGGAATATACATATATTAATAGGCAGCTGTAAATCGTAAAGCGATGTTGCTTCATTATGCGGGTGAGTATGTGTGTTTGCGTAGAGAGTTGATAACAAATAGCCCACAAATCAGAGCTCAAATATTGAAAACTGTATTTTTTTCCGCCTCTCTCAGCTGCTGACGTACTTTGCCCAACACTCACACCTAGCCTTACACACATAGGCATACATCTATTCTCCCCCCTCGCTCTTTCTCACTCATACACAGCGGGACATTTGTGTTGTTGTGGCACGTAGCTGTGAAAATTGGATATAAAAATGTTGTTGTTGGCATCTTGCGTGAATCATTTAATGTGTTTTCAGTTTTCGATTTTAATTTTTTTGCTTTTAGTTGTTTGCATTGGACGCACAACGATATTTCAAAGGCAACCAGCACTGCATTTCGCAACACTGGGAAGGCTACAAGGCCAGGGTTACCAGACATTAAGCAAGTGTAGATTGAACTTGAAAGAATAAAAGGGGATCCAAGGGAGAGATCCCCTTTTACATGTTGCTAATTGATAAGCATGCGCGTAAATGTCAATCAATAACTAAATGGAAAAAACCCCGAAATTCTCGTATTAAGACAAATCCAACAGAAACAAAAAAATCCACCCCCACCTTTACACTATTTACAATATTTAAGAGATGCCGTTGCTTAGTGGGTGTGTCTTGTGTGTTTTGTGCGTATGTGAGTGTACGTGTGATACAAAGGCGCAGCAGAGAAGCTAAAAAAGCATGCGCACATACCGTTAATAAAACAAAATGAACAAAAAATTGTAATTAGTCAAAGGGAAAATTCTAACAAAAACTAAGCCAGCGCGCACCAGTAACAGATGTGGCGGTAATAGCAGGCTACTGACTTCAACGAACTATCCACTAGTTTAATAGCGACCCGACCCATGTGCCACCCCGCCAATCATGGCTTCGTTTTTGTAGCATATTTGGCGACATTGACGTTCGCATCAACTAAACAACAAAAACGGTGTGCGACCTCGAAAAAAAATTCTAGATAGAACGTAAAGATGAAAGGAGAGGGGGTGGTGCAGGCAGCACCTGAGAAGGCACACTTAAAAAGGCTGACATTAATGTGTATGCGACTGTATGTGTGTGTGAAAGAGCATAAAAGTAGGAGAGGGGAAGCTGCAGGGAGGCAGACATTGCCGGTTGCAAGAGTATGTGTGTATTTGTTCCAGCATTTTGCCCAAGTGCGACAAGGCCAACGCCAAAAGCTTCGCAGCAGGCGAAAATAAGAAGACAAACATGTGATACACACAAATGTGAATGTGTCTGGACTGTGATACGAAAGTATGCAAGCCTGTGTGTATGTGTGCGCGTAGAGTCTGCTAATACTAATAGTTGATTGACTTCTTTGCAGAAGCAGAAGAAACATTAGCTCTTAGCTATAACAAAAGAAAGGCCGCTGTTAATGTTATGTCTGCTTTGTTTTTTAGACAATTATCAACAGAATTGCAAAAAATATTTTTCTGCTAACTGTTTTCAAGAGACTGTTCCGCATTAGCGTCTCATATAGAAGTATAGTTCACTATAGTCATCTCCTTTTAACATGTAGACATGCAATTGGTTTTTGTTTAGCGCGCGCTTTTTTCTTTTTGCAATTGCCCAAAAATGTTTCAAATAACGCCGTTAATGAGTTAAACTACTTTAGAATAGGTTCATATTTTCCTTAATTAATTGCAATTAAAAAAATATATGGAGAAAAAGCTCTCTCACATACACACAAATCGTAAGAGAGTATGAGTAATGCAAAAAGAAAAAAAATAGAGTTGCCAAGTCTTTCAAAAAAAAAAAAAAAAAAGATGAGAGAATTGAACCCTATGTAAAATTATTTGCATAAAAAACGAATTAAAGAATATCTACTAAAAGAGCCGGCAACTCTAAGCCGCACTAAGGGAGAGTAAAAGAGAGAAAGGGAGAGACACCATCGATTCATTCATCGATTTTTCACATGATGACGCGCCGCCTTCGGTCGGCGTCGCTGCTGCGCAAGAGCCAAAAAGCACATTTTCGGGTACCCCCGCATCCTTTTCACTACAATTTCCATTGATTCTGATTAAACATTTAACAATTATATTTGTGAACAAACAATCTATGCCCCTCTATATTTCCTTCTAGAAACCTACGCCTTGACAACTACAACGGCGGCAACGTCGTTTTCTACAAACAGCCCTTAGCAACGCTGAAAATGTTGCGCATTCGTCGTTCTCGTCGCCAAATACACAAAATTTTGATTTGGAAAAAGTATCCCCTATCCCCCATCCCCACCGCAACTTTCATTCTGTCTATATGAATTTTAAATACGCAATTTACGTTTTTCTTTAGCTCACTTTTCTTGGAACATTTCCTAAATGAAAAGAAGCCAAACGCAAAAACCACGCGAATTTTTGCCGGTAAAAATCAGGTTTTACATTTTTTCCCATTTCCTTTTGCTTTGCCGTTTCTTTCTTTAACTTCTACTGCTTCTTCTTCCCCTTCTTGTTCGTCGTCTCTTTTCGCTGAAACTTTACTCATCATGACGCTACGTCGGCTTTGCACGGTGGCGACGGCGGCACCTACACGAACGCCTTTTCTTTTTTTTTTTAAATTGAAAATTTTTCTTAATTTGATTCCCGGTTGGTTTTAAATTTTTCACTTTTCTTTTTTGAAATTCAATTTTCGGCAAATTTCAATGGCAACCATGCGATGGTAGCAACGGCGGCGGCGGCAACGACAATGACGACGGACCCCTCCCCAAATGAGACATTGGCGCTCCACTGGGCGAGAAAAAATTGTTCCCCCTCCGTTTTTTTTTTTTTTTTTTGACTTACCATCGTAGCGCTCAGCCTGTTCGGCCAATTTAGCCTTGTAGACATTGTTCTCGCGTTCAGTCATTGTGTATTTAAATATTAAATCCTTTGCTCAGTAAAATTAATCCACAGAAAATTACTTTAAATGCTCCCGGTACGTGCGGCGTCGATTTCTGCTTGCTTGCTGCCTGTTTCTTCGTCGCCTTCTTTTTCTGTACTCTTTTGACTTTGCTTTTTGTCTTCCACGTTCAGTGTTACCAGACACTTTCTAGGAAAGTCAGCTAGGTTGGCAACCTTGCTCATGTTAACAGCCTGTTACTTGTTTTAAATTTACACGTTAATTATATTAGATTCGATTTAAATAAGTGTATTAACTCATTGTAAATTTAATTTAAATTTTCCTCTCAGGGTTTATTAATAAGTATCCTTTTTTGTTGTGTATAATTATTCTATTTGTTAATTATATTTAAAGATGTACGATTTTTTTTGCAGTGCCTGTTGGCAGTCTACTAACTAGAAACTAACAGAGATTGGTAAATGTTAAGTAAGAAGTAGTGTGGCCGGACATTTGTACATCTTCAGTTCTTTATGCTGTTTAGTTTAAAAATAATATTTTTGATATATTAGTACTGTAACTTTTACAGTCCAATTCTGAACGAATCGATATTGATTTAAGTCACTTTGGGGAAATATGCTTCCATATAATATATCGATACTTTTAATGTCACCACTACTTACGAGCAGCATCTGTTTATGTGCAAACTAAAGGTTTCTTTTTCTAATTTTATAACGCTTGTAAAACTATGGTAAAATAGATCTGTTAAGAACTGTGTCAAAATGAGTTTGAATCTGGGTGGCTGGATACATAGCTTCACAGTGACTGATACTCAACAACACAAAGGAGGCTATACCATTTACAAAATAACATCAATTGTGCGTGTAAATGATTTTTTTTTTGCAATTAAACCATCTAATACTTCTACCCCGCTTAACAATTATCAGGTATTTCCACGCTCAGTACCACAAGCGTTGACTTGCCTGGTGGTATGGAAAAGATTCCATGAGATCAAACGATTGCATCGAGAGCTAAGCCGCCGGCATAAGCAACTTCAAATGCCAGGAAAACTACCTGTGCCGACGGACTCCAGTTATTTCAAACGTTTCGATGCAGTAGTAATACAGCGGCGCAAAGATTACATTTTGGAGCTAATGGATTTTGTAGCGCTACATCCGGCTCTGTATAAATGTAATACATTCACCCAATTCTTCAGCGAGAAGCTTTCGCCCCACGGTTCGCCATTGAAAAAAATGTATGTAGAGCGTACATTAAAAACTGCGGATGGCTATACGGAGAATGTAGCCGGAGCTATTGCTGACATATGCGACAAACTAGATTTGCCGTATGATCCTCTAGATGCAGGAGGGATCAATCCTCTGGATCCTAGATGTGATAAGGAGCAAATAAATATAGAGATAGATGGGAAGGATGAGGATGAGGAGCAGCACCGGGGTGGGATAGAGCACCCTAAACTCAGCATACTAACGCCCATGGCATCTGTGGAAGAGCCCCTAGAAGAAACAGAAAGCGATTATATCTATGAGGCCGCCCTTGAATTCAGTCATGCCGTCCAGGCGGAAGTCAATCTCGAATATTCGTTGGCCCATGAGCATTATAAAAGGGGCGTTGAACTCTTACTTCAAGGGTCAAAACTAGATTCAAATGAGGAACGGATATTCATAGCTAAAGCAAAAATATCAAAGTATTTAGCGCGTGCCGACGACATACAAACAAATTTTCTTCTTAATCCCCTAAAGAAATTGCCCTTTCAATTGTCACTGGATAGTCCTAGTGTGAAACAATTAGAATTACCTTGGAACCAACTGGCAAAATTTAAAGTACTGCGTGTAATTCAACAGAAAGTCATGTTGGTGCAGTGCGTTACCAAGCCTTACGAACCCTTGGCCATAATGAAGGGTATTGAAAAGCCTTCCAGCAATTCCCTGACGCAAAGCATCTTTTTGCCTCAGCAGGTTCCGTATATGACGCCGTTAGTCAATTATTTCCAATCGGAACAAAAAATATTTTTGCTTTTAAAGCAAGCAGAAGGTGGACGACTTTTTGATTATTTATCCAGCTATAGTCCCAAGTTAGGAAAGAATTTAGATGATTATGAGGAATTGTTTCCTAGAGAGGGACAGAAACATGTGCCGAAGGCTGATTCGAATCTCACTACAGAAAGCAATGTTGAAGATTTGGTTGATTGCTCTAAGCAGTTAATTAACTCTGTCTCATACAATTTGCAATCTTTAAAATGTGGAACCAATACCAGGTCTCCTTGTAAATCTTCTCAGCATTGCCGTTTGCCGGATTCATGTCTCCGACAATGGGCTTCCGAGTTAGCTATAGCTATAAATGGTCTTCACGGCAAGGGAATTATATTGCGTGACCTTCATATGTCCAATATTCTATTGGGTTCCAAGGGTCAATTAATGGTTACATATTTCTATCAGAACGAGGGATTAAGTTCCGATGATAATTATGTTCATAAGGCCTTGAGCTTGGATGCTTTGGAGCAACATTTTGTTGCTCCAGAGAGACCATTTACCTTCCGATCCGATTGGTGGAGCTACGGCGTGGTGCTCTATCAGCTATTGGTTGGCGTGGTAAGTATAAAATTATTGTAAAAATATGTCTTTGAATTAGAACTTTTTACCGTTTCTTAGACCTTTAAGTCGCTGCATCCTGGTCAATTGGAATTATATGGTTGTGTTCAATATCCAGGTGAATCTTTGGATATGTCGGACGAAGCGAAGGATTTGTTAGAACAGCTATTGCAGCTTCAGCCGGAGTTAAGATTGGACTATGAGCATATTATGAGGCATCCCTTCTTTGAGGGATTGGACTGGCAGGCGGTTGTAATCAATGGGACCCGGATGTAATTTCGTTAGATTTTTGATTCTTTAAGAATTTTTGTTTTGATTCTGTTTGAATTTTTGTTATTTTTGCATTATTTTTTTGTTGTTATTTGGTACAAAATGTTTATTGTTTATTTAAACTATAATTAATATTTATATATACATTGGAAAAAGTATTTCTAGTTTATACAAAAACCGCATACATTCTTATAAGTAATAATAATAACTTTGTAAAGCCAAACACAATGAACTAATTTATACAAATACATATATAAAAAAACGAATCTATTGTCTATCTGCACAACAGCTTGTCCATTTGTTAAAATGTTTATAACTACTATAATTAACCTAATTTAATTTTTTAGAGAAGCTGTGTTGCGCTCTTTCTCTAAATCATTTATCTAATTGCTAATAAGGCACATTTCGAATGCATCGGGGATATATATGTAAAGTTAACTTAAATTTTAGGTATGGCATATCTAGACAAGATAACCAAGTTTTATCATTAAGTTTTGGCAAGACTTGTTGGATTTTGCTGTAGTTGCAACTTAGAGATAATATTTAATGTAAATTAAAAGGAACCTAGAGAAATATGACAAAGATTATGATGGTATTTGCCAAATAATATACCAATACAAAAACCGGACGGTTTATAAATTTCAAAAATCCAAACAAATATCTTCCCACATAAAGCAGACAAACTGAAAAATATGTTCAACAAAAATCAAAAAAATAATGGTTATAAAGACCAAAACATTCAATTAAATTCAATGTCAAATTTTGACAAAAATCAGCCGTAGGTAATATGTATAGGTATTTTTTGGTTTTTACCCTTTGGCTTAAATATCTGTTAGTTAAATATAAATATACATATGTACTTTACATTCAGTTTTACAATAGTTTGAAATGCCGCACACAAAATGCCAAAAAAAATTGTTTTCAAAACGGTCGCTTGAAACGGCTGGAACTAGTTTGTGGCATGGGACAGCGTCTGTGTGGTATCTGATATTGCTGTCGTCGGTGTGTGAGCATTTCTTTTAGTGCAAAAAAGGCGGCAGGACATAGCTCTGAGCCTGTTGAGTTTGCGTAGGATCCTCACTTTTAATCACAGTTGCCAAACCGCTGTCATTATCATCACTGCCGGCACCATTACTACCGTTGCCAGCTCCCGATCCCACTGGTGCGGTGACATAATGTGCCTGAGCCTCCACAAGATGACAATTGCCAGGAGTAGTGACTTCCACTAAACCCGTTTGATGGCATTGAACTTGAACGTATTTAGCCTCTTCGGCGGTGAGATATTTGGTTCCATTTAGCTGTTGTTGATGGGAATGCTGCGGATGCTGCGTATTGACAGTAACCAAAGTGCCATCGGCCAACTGTTGTTGTTGACTGGCTTGCATATCCGTAGTCTGATAGTTACCCTCGGCATCCCCCGTTGTTGCGCCGCCATTACTGCTACCACCGCTGCCTGCGCCAGCTCCAACACCACCCTCTAAACGGGTAGGACTACCATAGTCAAAGTGCCGCATAGAAAATAATTGGGATTCATGAACGTAGGGTGCATATTGACCCGAATATGTGCCATAGGGACTAGCCGCGGGTGAGAGTAGGCTAAATTGTGGAGTCAGTTCGTAGGGTGTCTGATAGCTAGTCCAACTGTCCATGCTACCCGGAGGCGTTACCGTTGTTGTTTGCGGGAATGTTGCAAAAGGCGGCGCCAACGAACTGTTCAACGTTGCCGTCGGAGGAGTGCTGCTACTCGGCTTAATATATCCCGTTTTACGTGGCGGTTCGTGTTTCCGCCATTTGGCACGCCGATTCTGAAACCAAACCTGCACGCGGGATTCACTTAAATTCAGTTTCATGGCCAGCTCTTCTCGGGCAAAAACATCCGGATATGGAGCACGCTCGAAGGCACGCTCCAATTCCTCCAATTGATAAGCAGTGAATGTCGTTCTGCAAAACAGAATATTATTATAAATTATTAAAAGTCGAATATAAACAATTTTATTTGTAATAAGTAATTACTTAAAACCTAAATTATTAATTACGAAACTTTTTTAAAGTCCGTCTTTGTTTTTAGAAAAATGCCAAGTTATTATTATTATTAATTCATAATCGTTGAATTTAAACATAAAAAAAATAACATTTATATTAAATATTATAAATGAAAATATTTGAATTTTATATTTGTTTAAATCTGAGAGCAAAAAGTGTTTAGAAGCTATTTATATAAATCGGATAAAAGAAAGTTTCTGGAAAATCTACAAAATATTTCTAAAATTTGAAATAAAATTATTATTTTTCCAAATTTATATTATGTATATAATATATTATATATACATATATATAATAAAATATTGGATATTATCCAAGCAAGGATATTTCTAAAACAGATTTGAAAAGTTATAGCTCCCCAAACTAATATAAATATTTATAAAAAAAACATTATATATTTATTTCCATCTTAGTATTGTGCTCCCCTCTGTGGCGTTATCTACTATATTACTTATACGCCACAGGATCCAGAGTTTATTGTTTCATTACCCCTCACATAATTCCATTGATTTCCCGTCGTTAAATTAATTATTTACCTCGTTTTCTTCTTCTTTATGCCATTGGGATCGCCTTTTTTCTTATTATTGCTGTCCTTTTTGGGAGGAATGGGAACCACACCACCACCACCATTACCAGCACCGCCAACAACAACATTACCACCAATTGTAGGACTAGCTCCAGCTCCATTTCCAGCTGTGCCATTGGGTGTACCATTCGATGATGATGAACCTGATGAAGATGATGTAGAACCCGAATGAACTCCTTCCAATTGGCCACATATATCCTCTGGTTTTTTTTGATGCTTCCCCAGAGTTGTTGTTGATGATGAGGTTCCCGTTGATGTTGGAGTCGTTGAAGTATTTCCTCCTGCATTACCATTGATCAGTACTGGCGTTGAATCCGTCATTATGCCATTAGCATCGGCATGACTATGATGCACTGGACTATCGCCATAAAGATGGTGATGTTGATGTGAATGGGAATGTTGTTGATGCTGCAACTGCTGTGCCTCATATGCATCTTTTGGTGAATAGTCCAGTTTGCCATTCATAGAATGATAGTCCATAATTCCCACAAGTTGCTGTTGCTGCTGTTGTTTATGATGGTTAAGGATACCATTATGATGCGAATGAGGCTGAGGAGGTGGTGTGATTGCATAATGTTGCTGCTGCTGCTGCTGCTGCTGATGATGATGATGATCCATTAGCTTCTGTGGCGTTGAGATATATTCATATTTTTGGCTCGGTGAATAGCAGCCCATTTTAAAATCTAATTTTTGCACATAATTTGGAGAGCCACCGCCTCCTCCATTCGGTAAAATTGTATTGCAGTCAGGTAAACGTTGCTGTTGCTGCTGGCTGCATAACTCATGAACACTGCCCAGCATTGAGGGATGCATGGAGGCTCCCGGTGCAGTTGCTGTTGTTGGTAGCAGTGGTTTCGCACCCAACGGACTGAGGGGTCCGCCAGTGGCGAAATCTCCAAAGATTTGATCATCAAATGCACCGTGCTCCATTTTAAATTTAATGCACACTCTAGCACACACTTACACACACGCACACACACAGAAGACACTTTCGCGAAAATTTCTAATCCATTTAAACGAAAAGCGCACAAATATTTAAATTCAATTAATTGATTCTTTTTTTCGTGGCAAATGAATTAATTGCCTTTTGCTTTTCTATGATACTTTTATTATTATTATTTTGTTTTTTTTTATTCTTCCTTTTTTGGCTCTCCTTCGGTTTGTCTGTCTCTGTTGTCAACCGCTCAAGTCTTTCTTCTTAATTGAAGACCACAACGGACGATGATTGCCTTTTTATACCACCGCCAGTGCCTGCCCGACTGAGCTTGCCTTTTCGACCAATCAGAAACGAGTAATGGCCATTGAGAGAGCGGGATAACGACCTAGCAATGGCCATTGAGTGAGAGGGATGGCATAGTATTACACGTTCTCGCTGGTTGATGCTGGCGCGTGTGACTGGATTTTGACTTTGGAGGGGTGTGGCTGATTCGGTCGGTGTCCAGTTTGAATGACTCTCTGCTGGGTTCACAAATGCTACCAGCAGAATAACAGCTGGGAAAATATTTATGGCCAAAAGGCAGTCGTTCCTCCTGGGTCCTGGGAAAGGAGTTTTGTTTATGTTAATATTTAGGAACTTTTCATATACAATGGAAAGTTATATAAGTTCTGGCAGTTTGTTATAGAAAAATCTCAGCTATTTAAAAACAAAAAAAAAACTGAAATATAGTTTATTATTTTTTTAAGTTCGAATCGAATCTTAATGGAGTTAAAGCATAACTAGCGTACTACCAATTGATAGTTATTTATTTATTTAAAACTTATATTAAATTAAGAAATTTATAAGGATGAGATAATACCTGTAGTTTTTTAAAACTTTCATTTTTGGCAATGTTTTTGAGAGAGAGCTTTAGCTTAAATTAAGTCTTTATATTTAAAATGCTTTTAAATTAAAGTAATTTACGAATGTTATAAACATTGTTGGACAGTATCATAAAATATATAATAATTCCTCTAATATTATCTTATATAATTAAACATTCAAATTATTTTGCTATCCTAACCAAATTTTTGAACACATGTTCCGCTATCCATTAACTTATCCACATAATCGAAATAGCTATACATTGTTCAAAGTCGTACAAATGTCCATCATATCGTCTATATCGCAATGTTCTAATTGGAAACGCTGTCCGGCAGACGTACTTATGAGGGCTCAGAAAAGGTATCGCTAAGGATGAGAGTTGAAGAGCAAACTATATGGAAAGGGATGCTCTCAACCACCACCCGTTAAGGATCGGATCGGTTTGTTATATACTGGCACGCTTGCGACCTTCTCAACATTTCAACGTTCTTAAAGCGCGTGTCACCCCCTTGTCGTGTGTGTGACCTTTTGGTTAAATGCTGGTACTTTTGATCTAGGTGACTGTGGTGGGACACACTAAGTTGGAACGTAGTTAAATTCTATACGTCACGGGCCAGTAAATTTAGTTAGAGGTGAAGATTTCATTGCGAATTTGAATAGTGAATATGCAAAATATGTGGGTATAGAGATAGATAATGAATGGTATGGCATGAGGTTGGAGAAATTAGTCAAATATTCGATAGAGATTTATATATAATCTTAACGAGTTAATAGGGACTTAGCTATTTTTTTGAAACAGTTTCAATTCATTCCAAGACTTCTTCCCACAATATCACCCAATAAGCCCGCATTGATCACCCAAAATCAAACAAAACAAAACTTTAGCTTCTCCCCAAAAATGTCCTTCATAAACTAAAAGGATCAACATGTTTTTCCCAGCAATAAGAAAATTCTATAGAAATAGTATAGAAAACCGAAAAAAATCTCTCACCATTCGATACTTTTGCAGGTTTTAAAAATGCGGGCAGCGGAAACGGAATCCGTATGAAATTGGTTATGGGTTCGGGGGTTTTAAAACGGGAATGAGAATGGATCGACTTGACACACGCGATCGGCAAAATTAAAACAGAAAATACACCCCAACTGGGTTGCTGCCCGAAGACCGGGGACTTCTTGCGTGTGAATAAAATCGAATATATAGGAAATGAAAAACATTTTTTGCATTTTGCGATTACGTCAATTATGTGGGCTTCTTTGGCATTTAAAGGATATCCGAAGGGAGGGTCTTGTGTCTGATGACTATGTGTTTGATAGCATCTTCAGGAGATCAAGAAGTTAATTACGAACTCGAAACGCGCTCTGACTTTTGAACTTACGCCTATGAAGGTAATTGAAAAATGTTTTTTAAAGGGTATTGATAATAAGATGAGATCTTCATTAGCATTAAGCAGACAGGGGAGAAAATATAAGGGTTCTTAATAAGATACTCTTTATAAGAATTTTTCTCTTAAGTACTAATGTAGGTGTTAACATATACATATTTGTATGTATATACATATATACAAACATAAGTACATACATCCATGTGTACAGATTGATCTTAGTTTTCTTTTGTTATAATGTTTTATTATTATTTTGCAAGAGATTAAAGGATCATTTATATATTTATAATATTTTCTATCCCAAAAACTTAGTTCATTCATATTTTTAGGTTTTACTTCGTTTATACTATTTTCTTATAGTTGTCATCACTAAAACTTTCATCGTACAATAAATGAACGTTGGTACAGTTGTCGCAAATATAAGACACAAAACAATGTGCGGTCCTAAGCTGGTTTCATTTCTATATTTTGTTGTTGTTGAATATTTTGAGATCATATTTTTTCCATAACCATTGAGATATACATACATACATATGTATACATGAACGTAAGTACAGAGACGGCATAGAGTGAAACACACTTGTTCAACATTTGACAGCCATTCCGCATCATCATCATCATCATCAGCAGCAGCAGCATTATCACATTGTATTACGATGTTTGTATGGATGTATGTACATATATAGACGACTACAACAGAACCGACATTTTTTTTTCAGTATTCGTTTTTTTTTGTTATGCATTTTTCTATACCCCAAAGTATTCGGCGATTGTGATCTGCGCCAAACAGAATTCCAATATGGCGTAGAACACACACACACACACACGTACACTCACATATACAAGAATACGCACTCACTTACTCACATGCACGCACACACATATGCATATGTACATACACGGCGAAGAGTGTCAGAGTGTCCACCCATACAGTTGCATTCAATTAAGCTTCGTTAAGATCAATTTAAAATCCCGCATAAAATATCAAATAGTTTTTTTTGTGTTGTTTGTACTTTAGTTCCATTTCTGCTAGCTATTCGGTCTGGTCTTGGGCTTCATCATTTCGAAATTTCCCGTTGTCCCCACTGCTACCCACTGCATCATTACATACTAAGAGTAGACATAGATGTATAGTTCTCGTTTTTCTGTCTTTCTTCTCAGTTTGCCATAGAGAACATTATGGACTTTAAGTCAGTAACAATCTCCATATTCTCCAATGCCTCCTCCAATCCTCTCATCTTGTATTGTCGCTAAAAGATAAACGTTTCCCCTTTTTTACATGATACGTTGAGAATGAGACGGATGTCGGACCCTGCTGATCTTTGACCCAACTGATCGTCAGATCAAAAAACAAAAAAACAAGAGTAAAACCATTTTGTGTTTACTTTGGAATTTCGCAATTGCTTCGCTTAGATATTTTTTATGGATTTTTCTCGTATTTATTTGTAAATATAAATGAAAAATATTTTGATTCTTTCAAATCGAGTCGGAACAGTTCTGATATTTCCTTAGTACCAATTATTGTGAAGCGCACACCTTTACCATTGTCCCTTACTGCTTGCAGAATTTTATAACTGCTTAAATAAATGAATTTATCTTGAATTTCCTACAGGTTTTTTTCTTACTCGTTGATACATCAAAATCATATTTAAGCAACAAATTACCTTAAAATTATTTACAAATATTAATCCATTTCAAGATTATACACACATATGTCTAAAAGATAACAAGAATATTGTTTTATTTTAATTAAAAAAAGCAATCTGCGGGGCAGGATTAAGAAAAAGTTTATTGGTTATTACTAGATAATAGCAAATATAAATGGATATTACTAGATAATAGCAAATATAAATTAATAATGTTAAACATATTTTTCTTGCTGAATAATTACAAACATTACGTTTGTTTATTAAACATTTTTAATTTACCTAAATTAAATCTCTGTCAATTAGTCCTTGAGCCAAAGTGTTTAATTAAAATGTGGCCAAACAAGTCAGAAAATCAAATCAATTACTATTAGAACAATTTGATTTGTTTCATTAAAGCAGCTAAATGAAGACAATTCGATTCGAGTGCAAAACGATTTCCACGTCCATTTCCACTTTCAATAATTCTAATCTATTTAGCCCAAGCCCAAATGGACGGAATGCCAACGAAAGAGATAGACAGAACGAAAAAGCGAGAACAAAAATACACACCCCCAACTTAATTATCAGCGATCAAAAGGCAACGATAACAACACCAAAACAATCAATTGATACAATTCCATTCATAAAAATCAAATCGAAACTGCAAGCAAAAAAAATCACAGATTCAGCTGATTGGCAGTGGTAGCAAGTGGGCAGGCCCATCAATTGGTCGTATGCAGTGGGGTGCGGGATCGGACTGCTTGTTTAATGAAATAATGAGCCTGAGCCAGGAATCAATTTTCAAATTGCCGGCCGGCCGGCAAAATAATAATAATAAAAAAAACTGTCTCTCAGAAACACACAGGGAGAGCGAGGGAGACAAATTGATATCCATGGATTTACCAACATATCATATCAGTCGGTCGACCTTGTACAATTTTATTTAATTACAAACAATTAAAGTCGCAGCACAAGCCAATGCGACGCCCACAACATATACACAAACATCAGTAATGAAATAACAGTAACCAGAAGGAGGTGACAAAGAAAAATTAAAATTTCATTTAAATTAAACACTTGATATTTAACATTTGATTTTCATTCATATTGATGCCTTTGTCAGTGAGCTACACTCTTTGAAACACCAAGTTTGTTACGCAAATATGGCTACGTGATCCATTTTAAACCCCTTTTTCTTCTAAAAATTCTCCAAATTGTATAATGGTATTTCAATCAAATTATGTTCAAGCGATTTATCTTTTTATATACCCTTGCAGAGGGTCTAATAAAATTGATCAGATGTTTGTAACGCATAAAAAATAAACGTTTCGGACCCTATAAAGTATAAATATTCTTGATCAGCATAGCCGAATCGATATGATCCGTCTGTGCGTCTGCCAGTCTGTCTGTTTCTTCATATCTTTTGTAATTTAAATTTTGACCTTCGTGAATAAAAGTCAATGATTCTGTTCAATGATCATTTATGTAAATCAAATTTACGTAGTAGTCGGATCGGAGAACTATAACGTTTAGATCAGACCAAAAGTAGTTCTGTTCAAAACAGTTCTTGTAAAAAAAACTGTTTTGTTTTTTTGAGATACATACCTGAACCAAAAATACAGATGCTAATTCTACTTTTTCACCATGCCAGTTAGTTTGAATCAGATCGGATAACAAATACCGACATAAATCAAATTCCCATATTCTTTTTTCAACACGACCTAAGTTAGTTTCTTTGGCATTTTCTGTTTATTTTTTCTAAATTTTCTTTCAGATTTCCTTAGCCAATTATCAAGCCTTTATGTTTTGGCCGGTGCCAGACTATTTTTATGGAAATCTTAGTATTTAATTACTTTCTGTTAATGGAAAAATAAGTATAAAATATTGATTCTGAAATCATTGAAATTAATTTTTGTAACTACTTCATATCATTTTCAGAGCAATGTGATCATCAAAAATCGTCCATTCGAGAAAAGGGTATGTAAATAGTGGCCATGTTAAGCCGTCTCTTTTTCCCCCCTCCCTAGTACAATATCGATTTCATTTTAGTAATTTTTCAACGGAATCCTTTTATGTTGCTTTTATTTTGTACTTCCTTTCTCTTTCTTACACAGCTGTCTTAAATGGCGCCTTCTTCTGGACTTACAATTGTCGGCAATTAATTTGAATTACGCTCACTGGGTTGCGATTTTTGTCGAGAGTGCCCAGCCTAGCCAGTGAGCCAATTATAAGGGCCAAGCCAAGCCAAACAGTTGACATCTTCAGTTCAATTATATCTGTCTGAGTGCTGCTCCGATCTATAGTACAAAATTGTTGTCGACTGAGCTTGTCTTTAATTTATTGGCGTCCACTTTCTTTCACTTTTTTGATTATGTACGCAATTGTCATGTGAATTATACGATTAGGAGCCTAAAAATTCTTGAGTAAAATATATTATAAATATGTTATGCAACTACATATATACGTATGGATATGTTCTCTTATAGGGTAGGACTCTCATCAGAAAAGTCATATTTTTTAACTTTATATCAGACCTTTATCTAAAACATTCAGTTGGCTATTAGCATACCATAGAAATTTCGGTGCCTAATATAATAATAGAATAGTCCCATCATTATGAAATTGTATTTTAATACACACTTAACACTAGTCTGTGAAACGATACGAAATCATAATAAATAATTGATATATTAATTCGTCGGTGGCGTATACGTGACATGTGCAAACATGACAGTAGTAGTGAAGTAGAACTGTGTTACTATATACACAATATAGTATGTATGTGTTATTAATATATTTTATATGAAGAATTTAATGTTTTCTACTGAAAATATAAAAAAGCATTATTCCATAAAGAATTTTACGTATTGCCGAATTTAACTAACAACAATATATTCCGAAATATGTATGTACGCACTAGTCGGAGACGGTGCCAAGCTGTGGAAAAATGCTTATGACTACGGGGATCGACATGGGGAAGAGAGAGATGGTGATGGGCAGGGAATGAAAGGGAGGTTATGGGACGTACATATGACATGCGGGCAAGTTTTTAAATTGATCTTAACGAAGCTTAATTGATTGCCCATGTATTGGTGTGTTTGTGTACTTTGTGCAGGAGCCCCATGATTACGACCGCGACTGAGTGTGGTAACACTGAAAGAAATTGTTTTAAAAATGTGGGTTAATAAGTCGGATAGTTTCACAAATATTTTGCTGAGTGTACTCACTTGTGTTGGCTACATAAACTAATGAAATATAAGGATTAAAGATTTCTGATTTGAAGCTAAACTATACGATAATCTGAATTCATATATAAAGTTATAAAATTAATAAATTATAGCACATATTGATTCAATAATTAAAACTATGTACAACCTAACTATAAACTTCTTTATTGTTATTTTTTTTTAGAATTTTAAAGTTTCACCTGTACATATAAGAATTTTTATTATTATATTTGAAAACATTATAAAAAATTTAATTAATACCAGAACCTTGAAATGATAGGTTTTATAAGCAACATAACTCCAAAGTTGAAGAAATCGTAGTTATTGTACATCATCAGAATCTACAAGGAGGTTTAAAATTAATATTAAAAATAAGAAACCTTTCTAAAGAGAGAAAAAAAAGAAAGGATTTCAAAAATTTCTAGTTTTATTTGGTGATTTCACATTGTAATTGATTCAATCTAGAAACTCTGGACAACTTAAAGCATAAAAGAATTTGCTAAGTAGTTAATCGATTGTAACATGATGACTGCAGTGGGTTCAGGATGAAGGGTGGTGGATTAAGTTACTTAGGCATTGGCAAAGTCAATACCCTTCTGGATGTTCTTCTTCAGTTCAGGAATGGCTGCCTCCAGCAACTTCTTCTCATAGTCATTGAGCTTGGGCAGACCCAAGTTTTCTTGCAGGCCATTCTTGCCCAACACCAAGGGGGTGGAGAAGAAGGTAGCCTCGGTTATGTTTGATTGGACGTATGAGCACTCAATCACATTCTTGTCGCCATTGAGACCCTTGAGAAGAGAGCCAGCGAAACGGGCACCAGCATAGGCCATTGAAAGTGTGGCAGAACCGGCACCAGCCTTGGCCTTAACCACCTCAGTTCCGGCCTCCTGAATGCGCACGGTCAACTTTTCAATAGCATCTTGATTACCCTTGAATTGAGGCTGGCTCTGGGAGAGCACTGGCAGAATGGTAACGCCAGAATGACCACCGATTACGGGAATCTGCACGGTCTGGGGATCCACACCCAAGGCATGACCAATGAAGGCACGGGCACGCACCACATCCAAAGTGGAGACACCGAACAAACGCTTGGGATCATAGACACCAGCCTGAAATAGCAAAAATAACATAAATATTCAGAGTTAATTTTAAGAGAATTGTGGACTTGCCTTCTTCAGAATCTCAGCAGCAATTGGCACGCAAGTGTTCACTGGATTTGTAATGATGGCCACTAGGGCTTTGGGGCAGTTCTTGGCAATGGAGTTGGAAATGTCCTTAATAATACCAGCATTGACATTGAACAGATCATCACGAGTCATGCCCGGCTTGCGGGGTACGCCAGCGGGGATGACCACAACATCGGATCCTGTAAGACAATAACCCAAAGAGGGGATAACAATCATTTCCATTTGACTTTTGAGCTTTGATAATAAGTCAAGTGAACGCCCTCTCTTCAAATCGTGATTACGTGCACGACCAATTCAATTCGGTGTTATCTTATCATATTCTCTTTCCCGTTCAAGAAGTCATGCAAATCACATGAGAAGACCCTTGGAATTAATACTCCTATACATCTTTTGAAGTCTATTCTTTTTTAAAACTTAGTTCCCATTCTTCGCTCATAACCTCACTTCTTGGGGTCCTCTACTCACCCTTGAGGGAATCAGCCAACTGATCGGCTCCAATGAATCCAGCTGTCTTGCTCTTGGTGTCAATGTGGGACAAATCGGCAGCCACTCCGGGTGTATGAACAATATCATATAGGGACAAATCAGTGACCAAGGGATTCTGCTTCAACAGGAGCGACAGAGGCTGGCCAATGCCGCCAGCAGCTCCGCAGACGGTCACCTTGTAGTTGTTCTACAAATTGAAAAAGAAAATAATACAACGCAAATTAACATGTACTGTCTAAGCTATGATTAAATTAAACAATTACGTATATTATATTTCCTATATTTCTTCTTCAATGCATTTTTTATTATTACGTAAACGCGGAATGAAAATGCATAGAGATGAAGTTTAAGTTAATTAGATTTACCTGCTGGCTGACAGAGAACTGTCGCACACCTTGTAAGGCTAGTTGTTTGGTTACTTGCTTCAGCATTTTTCTTTATTTTTGTTTTAATTTATTTATAAAGAATTAAATATTAAAGAATTTAACCAACAGCAGCCAAGAGCCAAATACCCACAAAAGCCAACGCAAAATATGTGCAAAAAGCTTTATCCATATGGGGTTGTTGTTGTAGCTTGTGGTAGGTGGACAGAACTGCTAACTTGCTTAAATCTTTCTGCCGCTGGTGTGGGAGACTGTGTCGTCATCAATGTACCTTATTTAAAAAGGAAAAACAAAACTTTAACAAAACATTTTACAATTTTCTAAATAGTTTCAAGAAGATCAAGAAAAACCCGCTGACTATGCATATATACGCTTATATTCCTTACGATTTCAATATTACTATTATATATCATCTGAGATGGTCTCAAAACAATTCTATAGTTAAATTTAAATTTTTATATAGTTTAATTTTAACGACTTACAGTTAATGACGTGCATACAGTTAATAAATTAGATTTGACGCCCCTCTTGCTGTTTAACGTAGGAGGACAGAACTGCCAACTATATGCAGTGTGAATGTAGGTGAGCGCGGTATTAACACAAGTAGAGCTTTTATTTGAACTGCAAGCAAGCTTTTCTGTTAGTCTATTTTTTTTTGATCGCAATTTGCCAATAACAATATAACTTTAGGGATAAATATCTGTATATATAAATACGTATATATAAAGGAGATTAAAATTCTTGCAAACGTAACTCAACTTGCAGAGCTATGCAGGCTTTTCGCTCCTCCTTAAGGGCATTGGCTAGCATAATTTTTTTATGCTCTAGCAATGCATTTTCCCTTGTATAGTGTTCAATAATTTTCTCATAATCCGTTTCAGTAGAAGCAGGAGTATTGGAATGTAGTAAAGCAGAGGAATTATGTACACCAGTAGATACTGATTTTAATTGTTGCTGATCGTATAATTGTTTGAGTCGAAAAACCTCATTCCGTTCGGTTAAGATGCGTGCCTTTAGTTCATTTTGCCATCCCATCAATTCATCATATTCGATTTGTAGACGTAAAAGTTCATCTCGTTGAGGATTTGATTTTGGTAAAAGCACATATCCGGACATAGAATCTATGGAGAAATCGGGTATTGGTGAAGACCCAGACCCAGCAGCTGATTCAATTTTTCGTTCTTCGTTGACAATTAAAGTGAGTGAAGGTGCGGAAACCGGTACCACTGTTGTTTGAGAATCTGTGGTATCATGACTTGTTGAAGTTGGATGGAATAATGCTGCTGTTGTCGTTGTTGTTTTGGCTGGCTGGTTTGCCTGAGTGCTATCCAATTCTTCTATAGACTTTTCCTGTTTCTTTTCAAAACTACGTAGTTTACGTTTTAATTGAGTTATTATACGCTGAACCTCCCACAGTTGTTCCTCTCGTTTTTTGGTTATAAAACCAGCATTCATTTCACTATGTATTTGAGCCAAGAGACTGTCCTGTTTCTTTAATTCCACTTGTATTTCCTCCGGCTGTTCTGGCAGATTCGGACTGGATGAAGTAAGCGGAGGTACATACCTGTAGAATAAAACAAAAAGTAAAGCAATTTAATTTCCATTAAAAGAATCCACAGAATTAATATTTTCCCCGTGCCTAAAGCAATTAAAGAGATGCATTTTGGCCTTTCCATTGTTTTCTTAAAGACTCATAGCTCAAGTGAGCAGATAAAACACATCTAAATATAAAAAGATCGCTTTTTGACCCTAATCTTATCTTAACTGACGTATTTATCATTTTGATATTGTTTACTTACTTTATCAGGGTGACATCTGAAAATAGGCTATGGCAATTACACAGAAGAGCCACCATTAGCCGATGTGACATCTGAAGAGTGGGACTCAACAACATGGCTAGAGATTGAGCATTTAGTTTATTAAATCGTTCCTTCTTGATGACCGCCTCAAAGTGCAGTATTGTCCACGCCAATAACGTGCGATTACATTTGGGCAACTGTTCGATTAATTCTTGGAACTCGGATGACTGATTCCTTTGTTTCGAATGTGAGGCAATCATCTCAAACCGATCCACCAAATCTGTAGTCAATACTGGCTCGGGCAGTTCCTTAAAGAATAATTTTAAGAGACTGCAGGCGGTGGGTAAATTCATTTCATCCACATCCTTATCATATTCTCGATTATTATATAATCGTTTATAATGCAGGAGTTGGGACCTTATCGGTTCAACCTTGTAAATTTGTTCGCATTTTAGAGAGTTCTCTTGCAGATAATCAATGCAATCCCGTACTACTAATGGTAAATCGATGCCATCATGACAACGCGAACGTTCCGTAGCTAAACTAATGGATACACCAAATACAGGATAACCTAAGGCCAAATCCTGTTCTGCAGATTCTTCGTCCTCCTGTATTTGCTGGGATTGTTGGGATTTGCTAAGCTTTTTACTTTTTTCTTTTTTCTCCGACTTCTCCTTCTTGTCCTTTTCTTTGCGCTCTTTGTCCTTCTTTTTCTCCTCTTTATCTTTGTCCTTAGATTTGTTATGAGTCGATGAGCTAGGCTCTTCATCCTTTTCTTTCTCAGCTGCCATTTTGTCCTTGTCACGGGATTTCTCTCGCTTCTCCTTGCTCTTAGAGCTGGTAAACTTAAAAGTCTTTGATTTTTTAGATTTGGAGGGGCTTCTATGAAACAAAAACATTTTAAGCCGAGACTTTACGAATATTATTGGATAAGACTCACTTGGTATCCAGAGTGTCCTCTTCTGGTGAGCTCTCTCCTTCTAATGCCGCATAACCACGATCCTTGCCTTTTTCCTTTTTGTCCTTACGCCGAAGTAAATCCTTTTTACTGGGCTTATCATCGCCTTCACTGTCTACAATTAAATAAATTAATAAAATATTGACCACAAAGAGTTTGTTTTCCTCCTACAGTCGCTTTCTTCTTTGCTTTTCTTTGATTTGGCATCAGATGCTTGTGATGCATATAGTCCGGGAAACTCATCCTCGGGACTATCGAAATCCATTATCGCCACAAAGAAAGTTTTTGTTTAATAAACAAAAGAAGCAACTACAAAAAAACAAACTCTAATCAATAAACAAAAACAAATGTGAGGGCAGGCAACAGGAGAGCTGCCAACTTGATTTATTTAGCCAACGGTTATGACCAATTCACTTTGGGGGAATGTTAGTCACTTGTTGAAATTTAAAATATTTAGTTTGTTTATTTTTTAAATAAACAATATGTAACTGGATAAAGTAATATCAGAAATACGTAGATATATACATATGTCTATAACTATACGAAAAACAGTGACACCATGCAAACGGCCTCAATGTTGCCATTGTGAATGGCCTTTATTATTAACGGGTTGCCGTCCTTGTTTACAATCGATAGCTTTTTATCATCTGAACACACAGATTTAATAATAACAAATAGTAAAGTATTAAAATGCATCTAAGCCAACAGCAGCGCGATCACCTGTCGCTGCTGCAGCGACCGGCCAATGAAGTGGTAGAGCTATGCAAGGCAGCCTTTGAATATCTACTGACGGGACCAAATCCTGATCGTTTTCAATTGATTGCTAAAAACTATTCCACTGCATCCACTTCATCTGCAAGAGAAGTTGACCCAGCTACAGTTCAGCGTGCAGTAGAGGCACTGATTTCTTTGCTTATCCATGTGACAACACGGGCTATCGGCAGTGGTCTCGACATGCAAGATTTATTACGTCAAACATTTCCTCAACTCAGTGGGGAAGTTATCGATGTCCTGGATCAGTTTGTCACCAGTAAGCGCAGTTTTATTGAGGGCTCTATTAAATCTGCCAATATACGTTCCTATCGCTTGATTAATCTTGATTGGCGATTGGAAGTGCGCACCGCATCCAGAAGTTTGCTGGATCAATGCCAAATCTTGGTAACGATGAGATTATATCTACACACCGAACCCAAAAACGAAAATCGTGAACTCTTGGAAATGGATCTCAAAGATAGAAGCGAAGAGGAAGTTAAGGCTATGCAAGAAGATGAGAGATTACACCGCAAGGATATGTTGGTTCAAACCGATGTGAGTAGTTTAGTTCAAATGATTAAAACACTCGAAGATGCCCTTAATGAATCAAAGACACGACGTATACGCAATATTGTAGATGCTTTACATTGAAAAAAGTATGTACGTAAATATATATATATATATAAATTATTCCATTTTTTCTATAAAACTTAAGCTCTACATTGGACCAATTAATTATAAAATCTAAATAAAAACATTTATCAAGTAACTGCATTTATACTAACCCTGGAGGAAAGCAAATTCTAAAACAGAGTCGGAAAGATTTGTGTGTACAAATGTAGGTAAGTACTGCTGTGTACAAATTTTTTTATTTACGCTAATTTATTACAAAATTATAACTAATGCAATTCTTATGAATTCAACGCCTCTTGCGCTGCTGCTTTGAGTGCCACTTTCTTCGCCTGGCGATTTGCCTTTTTCTCCTCGGGTGTCTTTCTCAAGGCTTTTACGCGGCGTGTCTGTATGGAACCTGTTTGTTGTTTGCCCAAATGGACACGTCCCTTGGTATTGCCAAGAGTATCGAAACTGATGTTCTTCTTCTTACTCTTATTAATTGTTTTGGGCTGTTTACGAGCCAATTTATATAAGTCCTCGGATGCTATTTTTGTGCGACGTATAGAAAAGTCGGCGGATGGACCAATCTCCTCCAGCTCTATTCTTGGAGTTTTTTGCCCCGATTTTTTCAACAAAATCTTATAGGAACGCATTAAAATGTTCATGTCATCCGTTACAGTAAAGCTGAGGACGTGCTCAATACCCTGGAGACGAATAGATTCTACTTTCTCCCTCTGAAAAGTGTCAATAAACAAATTCCTAAGACGGCGTAGTTCCTCGGACTGCGCCCATTTGGGTCCATTGAAAACGAGGCAGGGTTTTACACAGGTGCCAATCTTTTCATTCTTAAACTCTGAAATTGCCTGATAACGCTTAATGCCAAGCTCGAACATGTCCAGGACCTCGTTCTCAAAGACTCGTCCTAATACAATGTTATCGGGGCGCTTCTTGGAGGTGGAGCCAAAGGAAAACAAAGCGGCATCGTTCTTCATGGTCAAACTAAAATGTGAGCCTTAGGTTAATTTAAATTGAATAGTAAAAATTGGATTCTCTAATGGATAGAAACCTACAACTCCAGGGAGGTTGGATCATCAAAGGGCGTAATATCATTTTTTCGATTTAGTACCTTGACTAAAGGTTTCTTCAATTGTTGCAAATCTTTCATACAGAGTTTCACATTACCGCCACATTTACGTCCATCCAGGAAAAGCATAGTTCGGGCAGATTCAATCAATTGCGGCTCTCGGGCTAACAGAACCTTTTTGCCCTTTCGTGTTTTCGGTTTCCTGTAAAGCAAAGAATAAAGTTGAAGGCAAAGTACGTTTTACATTAGATTTTCTTACCGGATACGTAAAAGCGACATTTTCTTTTAAAAACCAAGAATCAGTTTAATATTAAAATTAAAAACACTAAAGCGGTGCACGTGTGAATGCGTCGCGTTAGATATGGCAAATATGTGGGTATCGATTTTATCGAGTATCGATACACATATACGTTTCTAAAATTAAAAATATTTAATCAATCAACATTTTTTTATTATTATATGTAAATATTAATAGCGCAAATCAAATAATATATGCTATTTTTGTTCAAATGGATGAAGATGATTAATTTTTTAAAATCATTTTTGATAGGTTGGCAGTCTTCGCCGTCAGCTGGCGGGCAGGCAACAGTTGTTTTATTTGTAAATTAAAAATCATTTTCCCATGTTATGAAGCAAAGATGCTTCGAAATGGAAAAAAACAAGCCACAGTGCTTTGTCAATGCTTAATAAAGCAAATAACAAGGCAAACACATAAACGCATGACAACAGCTAGTACAAAAATGAAAACGGAAAAGGGTGCAAAAAGTGGGAGCGAGCTGCCGACACTAGATGAGACTTTAAATGCTCATTATTTGTCTAGAACCTTAGGTATAGAACTATCAATGCTTTAAAAACGGAAAAATTTATATTTCTAATTTGCATCCCTAGGCAGCAGTTACCGCGTCTGGGCCAATGCATTGGATAAACACCCCGAGTTAAAAACATTGAAGCGCAAAGATTTCATTAAATCTTATGATACCCTGAAATCTTTAGAATATAGTGTAGATGAAATCATCACACGACCTATGATCATCTATTATGGAGCTTCGACATTGTCCAATCGTCACAATGTTCTATTAGAATGTGGATTCCAAGAAGTTACCATTCAAACTTTGGCCAAATACGTGACTTTAATCAATAAACCCATCAATCTGCTCAAATCTTACCGTTATATACCTTACGATGTAAACGTGGTTAAACGTTTGATTGATTGCTTTTCTTGGGATGAGATACCAGAGCAAGAGATTGCCTCAACCGATGAAGGCATTACTCTTAAGGCGCTTCGGCAAAATTTACTGAACGCCTATCTTCGCCAACGTCTCCAAATGGATGAGACTGACTTGCAAAAGCTATGGCGAGTGTACTCTCGGGTACGGCACAAGAGTTTTCAATCTGTTCAGACTATCATAGAGCTGTTAACAACAGAATTAAAATTTCCTTTGGAACGTGTAAGGAAAAATAGTTTTTTACTCCATGCCGATGCCGAGAATGTGAAACGAATTTTAAAGGAAATTCCATTTATTAATAATCAAGACATACGCGAAATAGGATACAAGAGACCAAAGATTCTAATGTCGACTTGTGATGGACTAAAGCAGACATTGCAACATGTACGCTCGTTTGGCATTGGTGAGGATTCTGTGTTGCGTTGTCTTGAGATCTTAACCCTTGGACCTGATACAGTGTTGGAACGTCTAAGAGATCTTAATGAAATTGAACAGTTTCAAGTATTGGGTTCAAATCCGCGAGTTCTAAGATTAGTTCACTATCAGAATAAGGCACGCCTGCGATTGGATTACCTCAATCAGTTGAAAGTCAGATGCGCCTCATTACACATTTTATCTTGTGGCTCAGAAGCTTTCGCCAAGTAAGTGAAGGAGTCCAACATTTTGTTAATTACATAACTTAAATTGAAACCTTTTTTTGGATTTGACAGATTTGCTCGCGACGGTTCAGATCGTACTAAAGGACGCGATATTGTGGTATATTTGGGTAATGTGTTGCTAAAGGATGAACAAATCTTGCGAAATTTACTCTCACGTCATCCCAATTGGTGTCACATCCCATTGGTTCATGTAAAACAATGTTTCGAGTTCTTATTAAGCAAGAAATTTCAACGGGAGGACATCTTTCAGAACATACATCTACTTTTATATCCCATGTAAGTGAAAATGTTTTATTAATATTTCCTTAATTTATATCGATTGTTTGCTTTTGTTTTTAGTAAACGAATTGAGGAGAAACTTGTTCTCCTTCAGACGGCAGAGGCTCTAGAAGAGCTCCAGCTGCCGGCATCAAATGTCCATTCACTTAGTAATACTGAGACTTTAACTTTGGCTTTATACTTAATTGAATCGGAATTTCATTTCACTGGTGATGGCATATGGACTGAACAGCATGCCCATCATGTTGAGAACTTTAATAATCTATTACCCGATTTCCCAGAGAGCCTTAACAAGGTTTATAAATATGGCGTAAAACCATCTACTGAAAAATCTGTCGTCGAGGAGTATTTATGATGATGCCAAATGAAAATCAAACATACTTACTATATAAGTATGAGTTGTAAATTAATTTGATTTTTGTTAAATATATTGAAATTTTATGAAAAGGAAACAAATTGTTTCATAAACCCAACATATTATAATAAGGGAATACAATGTTTATCATACTACAAGTTAATCGTGTAAAACTATAGCCTCAATTTTAATCTATTTTATATTTTAATGATCATAGCTAATCTTTCTCATCGTCTTTATATACTTCATCGCTATGAATAATTTTAATAGAATTATATTTAATGGAAACTTCACGGGTCTTCTTCAATACATCTTGATAGGCAGCTGTTAAAGGCTTTTGTACCGCTTCTTCATATTTATAATCCTCATCCTACAATACAACATTTTGTCAATATATAATTAAAGTGCTCTCGAATTCTCTTACCAATTCATAAGTACGATCTGCATCCAAATCTCCCTTATATGCCACAAATGGTAAATTAATCTGCTTGGGTTCCTTTGTAATTGGTTTTAGCCACTCTGAGGGTTGATTATACCATTCTGTGATGAGATTACATGGAATATGACCCGCGGGCATTTTGAATTGCCGCGCAACCACAAAAGCCTCGATGCTGGAATTTCGGGATGCTGATGGCTTAAAGAGGCACACATCCTTGAAGAAACGCTGCAATTGTGCGTATACACTGCTTATATCACCTGCCCGATAGATTTTTCCTACAAAAGATCCGCCCTCCTCCAATATGTAAGTGGCAATGCTGAGTGCAGCCAGTAAAAGTTGCCCCTGCATATAGGCATCACGATCGTGCTGTCCCATTACATCCGGTGCCCCATCTGTAATAACGAGTTGAGCTTTTTGCCCCTCGAAATATTCAATAATAGCCTCAGCGGTGGATTCTTTGGTGATATCGGCCCTGAGCTGTTTTACTCCATCGATTGGTGCCATCCCCTGCATGTCAACAGCAATGATTTTTACTTTCTCCCGATCCTCTGGGGAAAGCGGTACATACATATGCTTCGATAACACTTGAGACCAGCTGCCAGGAGCGGCACAAAGATCCACTGCCCGTGTAACGCCTGGAGTATAAACATTATAAATGGAAATTACAAATTAATTTAAGCCAGGCATATACATGTTAATTTGTACCATCTAGCAAGTGAAACGTTTCCTCTGCTTGGAGCAATTTAAATGCACTTCTGGCTCTCCAGCCTTGTTGCTTTGCGAGACGATAGAATATGTCTCGCTTATCCTTCGAGGTCTTGCCCATTTTGTGAATCAAAACCCACGGTAAATCAGCTGTTGCAACACATTAGAGATGAGCACTACGAGTGAAGACTACACGCTGTCTGTTTTGATAACTATCGATAACACAAGGATTAGATATTAAGAATGCAAAGATGTTTCTATTTTTATAATTGCAAATTTGGTACAAACTATTATATCAAAAGGATTTACATATTTGATTACAAAAGACTAAATGGCACTGTAACTGGCGATTGTTGTTGCATTGTGAGAAAGCCGTCTAAATGACAATATTTTGGATATATTTCATCTGCAATTACCAAAACGCACTATTTACAGTTCTTCAGACCCGCGTGGTTCGATTTTAACAAGTTCTACGTCAAAAATGAGTACAGAATTGGGTGGTATTTTCCCGCCACCGGCTCCACTAGCTCCGTAGCCTAATTCTGGGGGAATCGTTAGTGTACGGCGTTCTCCCTCACACATGCCCTTAATTCCTTGATCCCATCCTTTAATTACTTGCCGGGCTCCCAATGTAAAAGAAAAGGGTGTGCCACGATTGTAACTACTGTCAAATTCGGTTCCATCTTGCAGAGTGCCCTGTTAAACAAGATGGTGATGGTTGTTGAGATAGACCAGCCATTGCCATTGGATTTCTATCACTTACTTTGTAATGGACATGCACCAAATCATTGGTCTTGGCCTTGCGTTGACAGTTTTCTGTGCGCTTCTTGATTCCTATCTTAACCTTGGGCGAATCAGCTAAAACAGCACCCGCAAACAAGGTACAGACCAACAATAAAGTAGCCAATTGCATTATTTTTTTTTTTTAAGACCAAGAAAAACGTATGTGAAAAGCCGGGAGTGAAGGTTCGATTGACAAAAACTGATAAGAGTAATTGTAAGTTTCGATTAACTTATCGAAACAAAATCATTCATGTGTTTAAAACTTTGGCGGGCACTTGTTGACTAAAATTTTCGCATTTTATTGTATTATTGATAATTATAGATATTGCTTCGACTTACAGACACATTAAAGCTGATTTAACATAAGATTTATTATACATGCGGACTTTATACTTGCTAAGCTTTTAAAAATTATTAGATTTTGCCAAAGAAAAGCAGAGAAAAGCCATTTATAAATATGCAACAGATTATACAAATACAATATACAAATATATATAAAGAGATATCAAATGTACGATTATATCACAATAAAACAGGAATACATACAATTTTTTTTAATAAAAAAAACTTTGTAACTTTCAAAAGCAAAATAACTAGATATATCCTATATAAATTACGATTTATACTGACTATGACTATTCTATATGTATACAGCGTAGATAAGGATTTGATTAGCTAATCGATCGAATGAGTTGATCTCGATTTCTTTTGGTTTTTCTGCAATCAATTATCATTCGATAGATTTGTGATTTTGGTTGCATATACATTGGCCACCTTGTATATAAATTCGTATTGCTCCTTAGTCTGAACCGCGCTGGCTCTTCCTCTTCGCACATAATATACCAATTGTGGAATGTCGACCGAACGTTTCGGTGTCTCAAGGCTACGAATGGCCATGTCCGATGCTATAATCGTCCCAGTTCGTCCCGTACCTGGAGAGCAGTGAATAGTTAACGGTCTGGAGAAATGGGGGAGAAAAACAAATAGAAAACACAGAATACAATTAAACAAGGCATGCATTTATTTTTTTCGTGAGCCACATACCCTTGCTGTTGACGTCCTGAAGCCTTTCCGGCATTTACATTGTTTCCATTAATCTCATTGCTACCGCCTGCTTCTGATTCATCCTTATCCTTTTGCTTCTGTTCCTGTTGCTGGTCTTCCAGACAATACGTTTTGAGAGAGGACCGTGCCTCTAACAACATTGCGATAATTGGTGCCTCATCCAGAGGCACACCTGTCTCTGGCCATGTATACCAATAGTGAGTCAACTCACGGCACTCCTCACCCTCCACATGCTTAAGCATAAGCGTGGAAATGGCATACTTGTCCTTGACCTCACGATTTTTAATTGTCACCTGGTAATCGCCATAACTGCTGTGATTATCCAATGTGGATGGTGGTAAATATTCGGCGCATCTCTCAATGCCATTCTCGGTGAGATCAGTGGCCTGGATAATAACACGCGATTGTTGCTCCCAGATCATGCGCCAGAAATCTGCAGTTGTGCTTTCTAGCGGCGCCTGGCAGGCTATATAATAATTTGGAGCATCTCGTGGGCCCTGCACAGGGGGTAGGAAAGAGTGAGAGAAGTGGGCATAAGCATGAGTAATGATATAACCATTAATTAAAACTTATTACGTCTGTTTCTTGTGTGTGTTTGTGGTTGTGTATGTGTACGCGTGTGTGAATGTATCCGTCAGTCAGTTAATGGCCCTGCGTTTCTGATAAATGTTCACTGACGAAGCTCTTACCTATATACATACATACATACATACATACTTGCTCTTTTGGCTGTATCTGTATCTCTATAGAAATGTATAGAAATCACGATCACGGCATGCTTATGCTTAGGTTATCGCCAGGTGGGCGTCTCTTCTCATAGAGCAATCGCCTCAACTATTAAAGTTTTGTTATAAACGATTTTTGCCCCACCGCACTTGAGTTCAACGGCTATTTTAACGATACGCTTCAATGCACTTGGACAATTGCTTAAGCCTGCTCCTTAATTGTTTATTTGTGCCAATGCCCCAACCATAACTGGTTATACCCAATCTACAGTGAATCTGCATGTTTTCAATTTATGTATACAAACATATGTACATATATAAAATGAAATTTGCATCAATACCTCATATCGATTATAACCCTTTAAAATTGGTTTATCAGTGCAATTTAAATATATGGCAAGGGTATAGACAAAGTCGCTAAGTTTTTACAGGATTCGCAAAAGATTGCTCGTGAAATCTTTTTGTTACTATAAGTGCTATTTTTTGTTGTTGTTTAAATCTATATATGTACATATGTATCTTATTTATATATTTTACAAACTTTCCCTTATTGTCGTAATTATTTTAAATAGTTTTTTTGCGCTTCGCTCATTTGCTTACGATAGAAAAGAAGTTGAACATTATTTCATAGTTTGCATAGCTAGACTAATCTCATGAGGCGTATAATTTTATGCCAGGCGCCATGTTTAATGGCCCCACCAGTGTCTTCATGCAAGGCTAAGCCAGAGCTCAGACAACAGATCCGAACCACTCCCACATTTACATTAGGTAGTTTCGTTTTGTATATGAAAACATACATACATATGTACATATGTATATACATGTACATAGTATGTATGTATGTATGTATGTATGTTTAGATGATGTGAGAAAGTAAGACTTCCACATTATTGTTGTACAAATACAGATAGATGGATATATTCAGCTTACCCGCACATAATTGGCATTTATATATTCCGTTTTGTCATCATCGTTTTGACGCTGGAGCACTACACGCGTCTCAGGAAGCGGTATGACATTGGCATAGCTATACCGCAAAGTTATTCGAGATCGTTGTGAGTCATGATCATCAACAATTCAATTGTGAATTGTTGTGGGCGAAAGCAGGAAGAGATGATAATAACGAATTGAAACGAATTAAATTGCAATTTATGGAAATTAATTGTGAATAACTCACCGATTTTTATCCTCACATCCAGTTGGCACCTCATCCGCACGTGCAATAATCTGAGGTACATCGCGAAACTCTTCAAATATTGTTGAACGTTGTGTCACAAATTTGGCCAGTTCATGGGCTGATAATAAATTGTGGCGCAGTGATGGATCATCAAAGGCAGCATTACCATATGTCCGCTTAGATGCTCTCAAATCCCGACCATTTTTACCGCGACGCACACTGCCCAAAACGGATACGTTATCCAGAGAGTAAGCATCGAGGCTGACAGGACGACATCTCTGGCCATAGGACATTTGTTTCTGGCGCTTACGCATCAGATAGAGGAATGCCACTAAAAGGATGAGGGCCACTACACCAATAACACTCACTGTAATAGCTATAATCACATTAACATCTGTGCCTTGGGAATTAGGTTGAGGATGCGAGGATTGGATGGCATCCATCTCCAATTCATTGGATATAGTGGGCATAAGTGTGGGATTGGGGACATTATCAGGAACGGTGGCAGACGAAGGGACAGGAGCCATTGTCGATGTTGTTGTAATTTCCGGTAGCATGTTGGTAGTGGTATTTGGTAAGGGAGTGGTTGAAGTTGTTGTACTTCTGCTGGTTGAATCGTCCAATAAACTTATTATCGGGGGTGCATTTGTTGTAGCCATTGGAGTTTTGCCGTCTAAAACATGTTCTTCATCCACCTGTTGCCTTTTAAGTTCATCATCATCATTCAAGTTAACATCGTCATCATCTGCAATATCTTCATCGTAATGCTCTGTTACTACTTTTGTTGTTTTCGTTGTTGTAGCTGTCGTGTTTTCCACATTATTCCTTTCAGTTGTCGATAAGTTAGTTGCACCTGCTATACTGTTAGGAATATTATTTTCACCTGCTGGAGCTATGTAAGCTGCCTCTGTTAAGTTTTGCACTCTGTTATCAATTATTTCAGTTGTTGTTGCTATGCTTGTTGTTTTCGTTGTTGTTGCTGTCGATGCTTCTGTCACTTTTAAATTATTATTATTGGTTTCCTCAGCTGTTTCACTAGTTGTTCTAGCAGTTGTTGTAGGTATTTTATCAGCTTCTTTTAAATTTTTCACTGTAGTTATTTCCACTTCATTGCTAATTTGAACAATTTCCTTTGGTGTTGACGGCGACGTCGCGGCCACCGTTATTGTGCTCAACTCGGCTGTTGCTTGCGGACTGACTTGGTTATCTTTATTCGTTGAGACACTTGCGCTTGTAGTGACGTCATAAGCCTCTGCCTGCGTTGTTTTCATTGCCATTTCAGTGGTTGTTGTTTTTGTTGTTGTATGCGGCATGTGGGTGTGGGTGGAGATGTTTACTGTGTAATCGGTTACAGCTGGGGTCTCTGTTGTTGTTGTTGTGGTTGTTGTTGTTGTTGCTGTTGTCGTTGCTGTTGTTTCTGTTAGGTCTAACATTTTGGCTGCTGTTAAATATAAATCATTTGAAGTTTGTGTTGTTGCATTAGAAACCGTTAATTTAAGATCATTTGTAGTTTCTGTTGCAGCAGTAGATGGCGCTAAATTCAAATGGTTTAAATAAACTGTTGCTGCTGCTGTTGTTGTTTCTACATGGTCCTGTAAATCTGTCGTTTCTAACCGTTGAACGACTAGTTCCTTTGTAAAGTCTGATTTAGCACTTGTAGTTTCAATTTCTGTTAAATTAAGCTTAGATTGTGGTTCTAATGTTTTTGATTCTGTGGTATTTGAAGCTTTAGTTGTTGAGCCGGGGTTCTTGGGTACAGTAAATTCCAAATCATTTAACGCAGCTGACTCCGTGGTTGTGGTTGCTTTTTCTATTGATTCGTGCTTCCTAACTGGCATCACATCCAAATCATTAAATGCTGCTGACTCTGTGGAAGTAGTTGATTCTGATACTAAATCAGTCTTTTCAGATAAATTAAAGTTAAAATTATTCGATGTTGCCATTGTAGTACTTTCAGTAGGACTTGTTGTTTTGGTTGTAGTTAACGTTTGAACTACTAGTTCCATTTTTAAGTCTGTCTTAGCTGTCGAATTCTCAGACACTGATTCTGATTCTATTAAATTAAGATTAGTTTCCGGTTTTAGCCCCTCTGTCGTTGATTCCGTAGTAGTCGTGGCTTTCACTGTTAATTCTGATTCTTTAGCTAAATCGTTTGAAATAGTTGTTGCTGACATTTCTGTAAGTTTTGTGACCAACTCTTGAACAAGTGGTTCTTCTGAATGGCTTGTGTTAGTTGGAGGGTTAGCAGTTACAGTTCCAGTATCTGTTAAGTTAGGCTTAGCTGCATCTGCTTCTTCATCGACCCCATTTTCAAGTAATTTTAAATCACTCAGAGATTCTGTTGTCTCTTCGATTGCTTGAGTTGCTGCTTCAGTTGCATCTAACGTCGTACTAACAATAAATTCAGTTCGATTCTCTTGCATAATTCTCTCAATGTGTTGCCAATCTAAAAGATTCTTTTCATTATACTGCTCTGATACATTTTTCATCCTGCTGATTTCTTGTTGCTCAATATCGTTGGGTAATATGGTTTCAGTGGTTGTTGAAGTTGTTGATATCTTGGGCACTGATTTCATCATGGCTGCCAGTCCCCAAACTTCTGGACTCAATTGTTGGGCATTTGTTGAATTTTCACTTATAAATTTGGCTCGTTTTTCAGGCATTTGATGCCCTTGGACGGCAGTCGTTGTTTTTGACTCCTCATCTATGGCATTTTCATGAGATGCTGCTTGTGCAGACATTGCTGTAGATCTAACTGTGGTAGTACTGGTGGTCAAGGTCAAGGGTTGCAGCTTCATGGGAGTCACAGAAGGGGTTCTTTCTGTGGAGGTAGCACCAGAAGAATCCATGAAAATTTGCATAGACCGCCCTTGGTCGAAAGAACGCGGTGTTGTAGTTGCATTAACAATTATTGGTATACTTTCCGCAGTCGTTGAAACGAAAGGAATCGTTAGTTTTGACTCCTGATCGGTATTCTTTTTTTCGGACAATGTAGTTTCTGGTCGAAAATTTTCGACCTGTTGAGTATCTTCTGTTACCATTACCATCTCGCTCTCACTTTCAGTGCTAACAACAATGTCAGGGTCAATTGTTGTTATTTCTTTTGTGGTCTTAGGTATTTCTTTGTCCACCATTTCTATTTCCATTTCCACACTGGTCACATTTTTGTAAGGGATTTCGATTTCTCTCTTCGTTTTCGCAATGGAACGTGCCTGTGTTAAAATAATAGCCCAGGCGAGCAACAAACATGAGGCCTGCACCCAGCGCATGTTGCCGTCTTAGTCTCTCACCCTGGTTCAGTTCTACACGTTTTGGGTTCGTGGCTTTTGAGCGCAGCTTACAAATATTTCAGTACTTATTGTTGTTATTGGATTTTGTTATTTTGTTTTATGTTGTTGATTCTCGTTTGTTGTTTTTGTTGTCATGTGCCCATTTTTACAATACAATTTTCGATTTCATTACTAAATGCACTTTTTAAGTCAATGCATTCGTTTCGTTTTGGAATGAACCATTTTTTAATAGAACGCCTGGAAAAATAAAAATGGGTAATAAATATATTAATAAACAATTTCTTGGCCACTTCAGTTTTTGCAAAACTTATAAAGTTATTGACCCTACTAAGACATTATACATATTCTAGCTGGCTTATCTTTATAACTATTTACTTTCACTATCACTAAATGAAAAAGTAAGTAACCAAAAAAAAATAAAATATAATGAAGATATTAAGCCCAAACGAAACAAAAGCTAAAAAGTTCATCGAACGCCCTCACTTAGTATGCCAAAAATAGCTTTCCCTATATAGATGCAATAGCAGAGGTTCATTCAATCCAACAGGCTTTCCTAGTCCATAAAGTTCATTCAACTGCAATTTCATGGATATAGCCCATCAGGGTCCTTCCGCAGCACAATAACCCATCAAAAGTTGTTCATGCTTCAACAAAACCAACAAACAACGGGCCAATAATAACTATTCCATATACCTCATAACTATGTAAAAAAAAAAAAGAGGTGGCGGTGGCTATTTATGTACTATATGTACATATGTACATTGGCTTCCATTCACCATGGTTGCGTTTGCTTTGTTATCTACCTTATTTTTTTTTTTTTTCACCCGATGTCATGTCATTAATGCATGCTATGAAAACAGAAAAATGGTAAAGGCAAAGAGGGTGGGCCTAAGTGTGGGGGTATTCCCCAACTACAATGGACAAACCCCCTCCCCCCAATGGCAATTAAGTTAATGCAATAAGCCAGGATTTTGGTGGTAGTTCCTGGTGTTAATTATGAGGGACTGAGACTCACTGTCAGGTGTGGCGCCAATCCTTAAAAAAGAAATGGAGGTGGTACAGTTCTCGGTTCTCTCTTAAACATACTTTTGATTTGGTCAAAGCAATCGAAATTCTTTTAACTTTTTATATTTTTTTGTAATTGAAGTTTATATACAGGATAATTTTAAGCAGATCTATATACATATATACAAACATATAAGTAGGATGAATGTATAATTATATATATGTACATATATCTTCATAAGAACAAGTATATATCTATGGATAACCACAATTAAAAGCTTAATTTATCGGTTATTAATATTTATTTGTAAAATCGAAGCAGTTATTTTTATTCAACTTAAAATTACCGAATGACTAATACATGAACATGTTATATTGTGATGTGAATAACTTGCGCCCATTTGTTGATAAGATTTGTTTGCTTAAGCAAAACATATACACACAACTACACTGCAAAACACACACAACCACACGCCCATACAGCACATACACAACACCCACAAATACTAAAGAGTTTTGTAACTTTTTTTTTTTTTTTGAATGTCAACGTTATTTGCTGATAAGATTTAATGGCAAACGGTAAATCGTTTTCAATGAGGGTAGTAAGAATCGTTATGCCCCCTATCTATATGCCCCTAGAATTTTGATTTTTTGTCCAGTAATGCGGTAAAGGCCACCAAATGTCTGCCATCTGTTGACTTACTCGTTGCGTAAATATTGCCAAGTTAAAGATAAAAAGTAACTTTTAAAACTGCATCTACACAGTCAGATGAGGACAGACACATCATTTTATGAAAGCAATCAGTTTTTTTTTATTAATTTGACCATGGTTAAAACTCTAACAAAATGCTTCAAAATGTTCTTTAGGCCATAAAAGAATTTAATTTAAAAGCAGTTCTTATACTATAAACTAAATGCATCAAAATGTTCTTTATGAAATAAAAGAATTTAATATAAAACATGTTGCATACTTTTAGGTTGGCGATGAAACAACTTTTAGTATGTAAGCTTTTAGGCTTAAGCGTGCAACTGTTAATATTTTCCCATAGAAATCAATGGAAACGCGAACCCTTCTCATCGCATAATCAAACTTGATCTGTAAGATGCAATTACGAAATAAGAGCCACAACATAAATGAACCATAGCCATGGGCAATTTGAACAGCTCAAATTGTTTTTATATTTTTATTTAACCCAAATCAAAACAGGTTTATCATAATATCATGTAAACAACGGACCAACTTTTCAAGTGCAATCATTTCCGCTTCAGCACTTAGCGATTAAGAAGAAGTTGCAATGTCTTAGAATCGAGCAATAAAAATAGATAGTTCACTATGTATCTACGTATGTATGTATGTATATGAATTGCATACAGTGTTGGCCTGAGTGTTAAACCAGTTTTTGCGGACCAATAATGATCACGATCTCGTCTGGTTGCGCTTTAGCATTACTTTACTTCGATTTCGATTTGTAATTATGATTTCACTTGCATTTCTAAAGTAAGAGAGTGAATGTTAATATGAATGAAAATGGAGATACAGATGCAAAGAGAAGATGCAAAGAGATTTATTAGCATCATCAATTCAAAAGTTAAAGTCTTAGCCTAAGGCATTTCAGATCTATGATAATGAGCTTGTGACGATGATCTTAATCGATCTTACTACGTTTGATTAATGAACAAAATGCCAGGAAAGAAAAGAGATATTTCTTTTTCAAGTGTTAGCTACATATTATATCTATTCAATTCTAAACAAAACAAATATAAACAACCTCCAGCCACTTTAATTCAATTCGTATTTAATTGAACTAGCCTAATCTCTTTTTCCATTCGTTCTACCACTATGAGAATTTATGATTACATCTTTTATTTTGACCCAAATAATAAATTACACACGCAAAATCCAGAGAAGTTTTTAAAAAATACTTGGAATTTCGTAGCAACAACAAAAATTAACTATTTAATAAAGCAAACAGTTAGCTTTACTTAGTTCAACGTAAAATCTTAACTTATTTTTTCGCTACGTTGAGTCTTCCAGAGAACTATCAGAAACTGGGTCTTTGGCCACAAAAGATGGCTATCGGTAATAAATAGCGAGACCGAAACTTTTGACGGCACCCAAAGTCAACCAAGTGTAAGGAAAAATATTTCAAGTGCCGGTACCGGTACCAGGCAGGCGATAATTATTGTGGAGGATTGGTCTCAAATTAAACAGAATTCTTTATACAAATATTATTTATATTATGTTGGAAATTGAGAGAAAAAAAAAACAGCGAATAAGTCAAAGTGAAAAAAATGAAATTGATCGTTTCCTAAGCATTTTTAATTTTTATTAACTTTTGAATATACCTACCAAATAAATTCTCATATTTTACAAAGCAAAAGTTTTGCATTTCAAATTAAAAATGGTTTATTATGGATTCATTTAATTTTCTATTTTTATTTTCACACATATTTCTTTTACATCTTTCCCACTCTTTTTCTTTCATATTGACCCATTCGAATTAATTTTGTTGATGACTCATTTGCATGCCATTCGTGTATATGTATGCATATATATATATATAATTTTTGTCGGTGGCCCCATATTTTGATGTTATTTTATTAATCCAAATTGTTAAGCCCGAAGCTGAACTTTCAACGTAATTAAAATAGAAAAAAAAGAAATCGAAAACGAAATCACAATTCATCATTCGCTTTTCGAAAATAGCCAAAAAAAGCAAAAACAAACTAAAAGAAACATCAATTTTGACCTTGTTGGCCCTGGCATTGGCGTTTATTGAACCAGGCAGCGGCTGCTATCGAAATCGCTAATGAGCTACATATGTATATAAATATGTACATATGTATGTATGTATATAAATGTGTACATACATAATTATATACATATTTGTATGTATGTATGTATATAATAATGACGTGGTGCACTAGAAACATTTATTTTCATTTCAAAAAGTCATGTGGGAATAAATTGAATTGGGCAAATGTGATAACAAAATCCAGAATTAAAGTAATTCTGGGAAAAATCCGTTCTTTTTTAAGGCTTAATGATGAAACACAAAAGTTTCAAAATCAACTTATGTATGTATAATAAATATTGAGGCCATTTTAATACATAAAGCTTGATTTTATGATATGTATTTAAAGGTTCTAGTAAATATTTTCCAATTTATTGCCCAAAAATGTAATTGCATATCTTAGTTATTTATGAAATTTGTTCTTTAGATACCATCATTAAAATCATCCCCTGTAAGGCTAACAATAAGAATAAATGTTCGCCCCAAATTACAATAATGTCAACAAATGGGGTAGAAATATTAATAACATTCATTTATCAGATAACGCCAACGCAAAATGCAACTTAGCGTTAAGTAAATCAACTGGACAAACTTCCTATAACAAATTGTATTGTTCAGTAATCTGTATATGTACGTATCTTTTATGTTGCAAGCAATTAATATAATGGCCAAAGCATATATAGCCATATGTCAGTTGCATGATTGCCCCTAATGCAATTGGACAAATAAGACAAATGTGTGCCCCAAGTAAAGTATGGACAAAAAAAGAAAAAAGCTAGCAAATGTAAATCATGTTTTGGTATTGCTCACATCGCTTTTGTTATGGTTGTTTTGGGGTCACCAAGCTTTCGTTTTGGTACAGTCGTAACAAAAACACAATTCCTTATATATACGAACGTACATATATGTATGTATGTACCTACATATATATTTATCCAAGTCATGTATATAATGTCTCGCTCTTTGTTAACTTTGATTGCATTTTATTTACTCATATTTGACAAATTGATAAATTTGCTTTGACAATATATATTTTACGCCTTTATTAAGGCAAATTTGTGATCCAATGATCATGCCACAAACTACAATTAAGTGGCCTTTTCAGTAGGAAATAGTATGACTAAAGACTTGCATAAACTAGTTTATATTGAATTAAGGTGGCGCTTTTATAAAGCAATTGAAGGGCACATTTTGTTCCATTTACGCAATTCCTTTGGTCTTCTTTTTTGGTTTATTTTGCTGCCCTTTTCTTTATTTACCTGGTCGAAAACATAAAATTTAACAAACAATTTTAATGTCACGAATACGATTGACAAGCATTTTGGCCCAAATGGCTATTGCCACGAGGAGAAGCTACTGTCTGTCTGTCCCTCGGTATTTGTGGCTAACCAAAAGCTGTAACAACAATTGTTGTTTTTACTAGTTTTTCGTCTCTATCCGTCTCTCTCTCTCTATTTGCTTGTGTTACTGTTTGTCTCTCGCTTTTAGTTACGGGCATAAAATTACAGCCATGGAGAGCGCAGTCGCAGCGATGGCATTAAAGCTGAACCAAATTGAGGTTATTCCACTAGCCAAAAAAACAAATGATGAGTTAACATTTTGATGCTTGCTCCCTTTTGCACTTTGTAAGTATGTATGTAATATATATACGTATGTAACTAACTACACACATATGTATATAGATAGGTATGTATGTATGTGTGTTCCTGTGAACAGAGATGAATATTGCACAGAGGGAGAGGTGACAAATGCAACAGTGGTGCAAAGTTAATTCAAAAAGCGTCTATGAAAACTATAGAGGACAAAGAAATATGTAACATTTGTAAATGAGCTAAACTAATAAATTAAATTAGAATGGAAAGATTTACAGATGCAAGCATTTCTTACTTATTTCAATGTAAACATTTCGAAATTGGAACTGGAATCAGGAATGTTTTTTTTTTAGTTGAAATAAACTGTTAAATAAAAAAGTGAATTAATTAAATACTACTAATAGATACATATCGCCGAATACCTGAATTAAAATACATAATTAAATCAGATGATTAAACTGAATACTTAAAAAGTTAATAAATACCAAATTTTAAATTTATTGTGTACCATGGCGTATAAGCAATTTAAATTGTTAATTGTGTATACATGTGTATGTATGTATGTATGTATGTATGTATGTATGTATGTATGTATGTATGTATGTACATATATCATCAATGTGAAGAAAATATGAGGACCCAATCGCTTTCGCAAATATGTACATATTATTTAAAAAATAATTTATTATTAAAATTTTAAAAATTAATTAATTGATTGAGAGCAATTAAAAAATTTGTATAATATACATATATATATGTACATATATTTGTTTAATTTATAGTATGTATTTAAAAATCAAAAGCAATTTTAGTTTTAACCAAATAAATTCGTTTCTCTTTTACTGTTTCAATATATGTCATACATACATATTGTGTATATGTATGTACATATATTATACACATACGCATCAACTGCATCTTTTACTGATGTTTATGAGTCATACGAGTTCATTCATGTCAGTTTCATTGTGTTGGGTCTGGAATGGAGACTGTTACGTAGGTACATATACATACAAACATACGTATAAAATGTATATGTATGTATGTCTGTATGTATTGTTAGTATATGACACCCACCATCAAAAAGGGCACTCCACACAACTAGTCGATGTGGAGAGATCGGCAAACAATGCAAAAAAAAAGAAGCAAAAATGAAATGAAATTACAGCAGAGTTGGCAAATTTTGCGCAAGGTAGTAAAGTGGAGTGATCTAAGCATTTTACTTAGCAGATGCCACCGAAGCAACTTCATGGTTCAATGGTAGCAACGAAAACCACATTGGTCTTTAAAAGAAAGCAAAAGTGGGCGCAGCATCACAAGCAGCACTTTTACTTTTCACTTGGGCAGAAAAAATGTATGTATGTAAGTTTCTACCATTTCCATGGTTAATTTTCACAGCAGCAACAGCAGCGGCAGCTGAAAACGTTGACAGACAACAAGTTTTCCCCCGGCTGCCATTTCAGAGTGTTAATGATCGAGAGACAGGAGATAGACACGATTCCCCGACTCTCTAGCCGGTTAATGTGGGCGTTGGAGTCTCTCTCTCTCTCACTCGTTTTTAATAAAATGGAATTATATAATTAGAGCTCTTTTCCCAGCAGGGGGTATTATAATATCTGGAAACTTTTCAATTTAGACACGTTAAATTATATTAGGCAATAGATATTATACTGCTAACATACATATGTATGTACATACATACTAACATATGCATATGTATGCATGTATTAATTGAAAACTTAATGGGGATTTTCTAAAGTTGGAACTTAATTCCGGCATTATATTTGTTCATTAGCACTTTGAGTTACTTGTGGAATAAAACCCAAATTATTTCTTAAATGCTTTTTAGAATTTTCTTTGAAGTTTTTTTTTATTCTGAAGATATTTTAAGAGAATGTGATTAGATAAAAAGTTTATTGCATCCTCTTTAAAAATCTTTGAAAATATTGACTTTATCTCAATTAAAATTAAACAAGGGTATTTTAGAAATATAAGCAAATTGTGAGAATATTTAAAGTTGATTTGTTATGCTTAATATTTGCATTGTTATTTAATTAATAACCTAATTTTTCTTAATTTATTTTCTAAGTTATATAACAAAATTTCAGGGTATTTAGCTTACGTCTTTAAATTTATTGTTATTTTTAAACTTCTTTGTAGTTCGTAAACTTTAAATTTCAGGGTATTTTATTTTCATCTTTGAATAAATTAGTTTCTCTTGTTTTTTTAAAAATATTCATTTAAATAATATTTTGACTTTCATTTCTCCCACGCTTAAACAGAAAGTCAAGTTGTAACTTTTCCAACAATTTATTTTTCTTTGTTCTTCTGTTTTCTTTTTTTTTATTTTTTTGTCAAATTAGTGGGATAATTATTGTTTAATCGAAAGTATTTTTTTGGGGCAATTTGTCTTTCTTTGGTTTCTTTTCATTTTGTACTTCTATCTATTTTTGGTATTTTTTTTTTCGTCTTACTCGTTTTTAGGTCAACATGCAAATTTGTCATTGCCATTGGTAAGCGTTAATTGAGTTTATTATTTATATAAATATATACATATATACATACATACATACATATGTATATAACTTTGTTTTATTATTTATCTGTGGATTATTTATTTTAAGCATTAAATTGGCAAACAAACAGCAAAGTTCAAGGTTTTAATTAGCATTCAATTGCTAAAACTAACTAAGAATAATAAACAATTTATTATTATTATTATTAAGAGCATTGAAATCGATTTGAGGATTTTATATTAATCAGCTGCCTAGTTTCAGTTTTAATCAACTGACAAGTTTTCTATTGTCCGATCAAGTTTACGATTTAAGTGCGCAATAAGTTTTTTTTTGTTCAAATTTGAATTTTGTATGTGGATATAATGTGCAAATGTCTGGCATAAACAAATTGAATATAAATTAATTAACGTTTTTATATAAGAAACAGTAAGAGCAACAATTATTAGATGGGTTGTAGGGGTTTTTTTTTTGCCGCCCGAAAACAGGTTTTGTACTTTTATGAGCATTTCACTGGAATCGTCATTAATATTGGAAATTTTTTTTCTAATAATAAACCCTAAAAAAATGCCCATTTCTATGCAAAATAGTAAAAAAGTATTCTTAAGTAAATGTAATTTATCAAATTATGAATTGTAATCATACGCTGTTAGTTTTTAAACAAAACGACTAACAATATTACTTTCAGATACTGCTTCTTCTAAGTAGAGAAAAATAAATACTACTTTCGAATTCCATACATTGATAAGAGGGTATCCTTAAGGGGCTATTCTGGTCTAAGTGCTTGACTTAAGGTAATTTTTCAAATTTTATGAAATAAGAGAAAACATTTTGTTGGCACATTATATTTCTCAAAATTTAATTAAAAATTCATTAAAAATATTTTACCCTGTAGTGCCCAAGACTTCTAAAGGGCTTAGCTGCATAAAACTTCGTTCTGATTATAAAACAAATTCTACAAATTTTTAACTTTACATTTTCTTATCGTAATAGTTTCTTGCTAAATGAAAATTTTGGGCAATAAGGGTTAAAAAGATATAATCTGGTGATCACGATAGTTTTAGTTTTTGTAATCCGAAATGAATAAGTTAAAAACTACATATGTATATACATATAAGAAACTAGTGCTGCAATTTTTAGCTCCTGCTTCAAAAAAATAATTAGAAAACAAGAGGATCAATAATTACAGAAAACAAAAAAATAGATTTTTTCAATTTTTGGACCAGAATACACCCTTAAAAAAATGCATAAATTATTTAACATAATTTTCATTTAAATAATAAAATTCGGGAATGGAATCAAAATATCCATTATACAAAGATTCAAATAAATATCATGCTTATGAAAACTTTAGGTAGTATGTATTGGGAAAGTCATGAACTAATTGATAAAAAAAATACTATGCCAGATTGTAGCACACTTTAGTAAACAAGTTAAAAAAACAACACGTTTTCTTATTGAAAAAAAGTTGTTTTTAAGTATTTACATACATACATATATAATTTAGACTAGATTAATGTACTATCTTCCAACTAACCAATGAGTATCAATAGGTATCATCTATGGTTCACTAACCAAATGGAAAATAGCATAAACAAAAGAGGCACTACTAAATTCATAGCTCTCTTTTACACATACAAATTTATGCATACATCGTACATATACATACATACATACATACATCCGCACATACATCTGTACACTAATATGCTATGAGCGAGAGGTAAACAAAAACAACATTATTAAGAATGTATGAACTCTGAGTACACACACACAACACATATACATTTGCAGTAAAATACTAAAACACATGCTCTCATTTATGCCAACATCTGTGGGCTATATATGTATGTATGTATGTACATATACATACACACGCATACACAACAAATACAAAGAGAAATGAAAACCTTAGTTAAGTTAAATGGTTTTTTATTTTTTTTTTTTTTTTTTTTTGGTTTGAATTTTAGTAAAAACTAGTTCACAGGCTGCCTTGAGCTACTGTACCAGTATACCACAAGTCAATCTATTTCCTGTCACATATAAATACATGCATACATACATACATACATACGTAAGTATGTATGTACATACGAAGTGTATTCAAACTGTTTACAGTTTGACCAACTCATAAATGGAAACACACAGGCTTTATAAACATACATATGTATATACATATGTACATACATACATACACGTGTATGTAACTAGAGATTTCATTTTGCACCACATTGTTTCAGCTGTGAGAATTTAGAGAGAAAGTGATTTACTGGGGGCATAATATTTTAAAGGGACTAGTATCTTGGGTCTATAATATTTTATTTCTTTGAGAAAAAGTTGATTCTATAAAAATTGTTTCAATAATTTCAATAATCGATCGTTACATAGCTGAAGTAGTCCCTGCCCACTTGGAGTGTATCCTGTATCAATAAGAAATATTTCATAAAGTCAAACTCCTTTGAAATTGCCATTAATTGATACATACATACATACATATATAGGTAAATATAACTTAAATTCCCTTTGTCTCTATGTGTACAGTGTATAATAACCTTTACACTGCTAATCACCTCATCAGGATGCTCTCCTGATATCCTCCAAATAATAAAATTAAGAAAATTAAATAATAGAATTAAAAAACATATATTTCCTTTAAACTTTGCATTAAAATTCTCAACTATTGGAATTTAATTGTAAATGGATAATGGATGGTATGAGTTTCTTTAAATTAGTCCAGTTTAAATACAACTCTAGGTCGCTTAGTAAAAGTTTAATTAGTTTGCTTTAAAAGTACCAAATAAAGTAAATAAATAATATTATTTTTTTTATATTTTTTCTAATAAATTATAAACATTAATTATGATAGAAATTGAAGTATAAATTAATATTTAGATTTTACATTTTTCCTAATAATTACGTAAAAAATAATATGATAGAAATTGAATATGCATTTATTAATATTAATATTTTATATTTTTTTCAAATAAATACTAATAATATGTATGTATGATTGAAAAATTAAATATTAATTGATTAAATTATTAATCTTTAATAATTTTTGTTCAAGAATTTCTTTAAATTATGCCAGTTTAAAAACGTTTCCTTAAATAAAGTGAACTAACTTTAAAACGCTTAATTATAAATTTATAACTTTTAAGGCTTTTATTTATTCCTTTTAAACAAAAATATATAAAAATGTTTAATGGTTACCCCTCATTTGGACCACGAAGATTTAAAACATTGTCATAAATATGTAACTTAAAAATTTAGATCCATTTTATTTTATTTTAAAAACTTTTAACGTAACCCTCGCATATGCATGTGTATATACATACATACATATGTAGAGTGAACGTATATATACATACTATGTACATATGTATGTATCTTTTTATATACGAATTCTGCCTGACCCAAAGTTAAGTTGTAATTCTGCTCGTAATTCAATTAAATTCAATCAGTGGCCAAAAGTGCTTGGCCGATTGCTGTTGGTTTGCGTTGTGTGGCAAGATTCTAGAATTGAATTAATATTACAATTAGTTGGATCTTGATTGTGTAATTGCAAAAATTTATAGCATATTCAAAAGGAAAATAAACACATACATACATACATACATACATATGTATATGAAAACTTCTGGTAGGAAATTATCACAGGGGAGTATTACATTGCAGATGAATTATAAGCAAAATTGTTTCTATATTTCTCCGTTTAACTTTTAAAAGGAACTAATTTTCCGATATAGTATACGAGTAGTATGGTATAGCATAGTTTATTATGGAGTGGTATAGGTTTATACTATACAGTATATATGTATATACGTATACAAAGTAGAATTTTAATCACCTCGATTCCATATAAATTATCAAACATTTTTTCTTAAGAGATCTGCCTTTTAAACCTGAGTCAACTTACATTAAAATAAATACATATTTTATAAATTTTAATATTGTCAATGAATGAACAAATTTTACAAATTTAAGTTGCAAGTTAAGGTTTTTTGTATGCATTTATTTGCAATCTGTTCTTGAGGATAATGACCATTTTAAATAATGCAAAAGTTATTTGAAAATCGTTTTTAATAATTTCGTTAAAAAATGTAAATAATTTTCTATGCCAATTTCTATTAAACGAATCGATTCTGGTCTCGTTTGATCTAGATAATTGAAGTTTTATGGAATTCTTATAATGAATTCTAAAATTATTATTAGTTTGTTTAAACCCTGAACCGATCTTTGTCTTTGTTTTAAAATAACGTCAAAGAAAACAAAAATTGTCATAATCAAATTTGCGGTACAGATTAACTTCCATATATGTATAAGATCTATCATACATACATATATTTGTCCATACATACGTGATTGGCTTTGATTCCAATTATGGTAAATAATAGATTAGCACTTCCTAATCTCTGATTAGTTCAATCTTAAGTAGAACTCCCCTACAACGTTTGTGATAATATTTTTTCAGCAAAAGATATAAATAATTTAATTTAATAATAAAGAATAGTCACGTAAGTTTTCAAAGATTCTGTTTAAAAGGTTGTTGACTAGAGTGAGGTTACTTTAAATGACCCTAATAACATTATCATTCCCAATAACAATATATAGTATAGGTACATATGTATATACTATATATGTGAGTTCACAGGTTACAATACTTTGTAGGAAATTTCTTGAGCAAAAAAACAGAAAAAAGAAAAAATAAATGTTCATTGACATTTTCATTCTGTTTGTGTCAACAAAGCAATTAAAGTTTCTTTAATTGAATTAAGTGAAGCGCATATGTGGAAGTGTAGCTATATACATATATATGCACTTGCACATACATACATACTTATGTATGTATGTACATACAGGAAAGGAGATAAAAGTTAAGCCGCAATTGCAATTCAATTAAAACTTTTTTGCTAATGGACAAACTGTCATTTAGGTAAATGTTATATGGGTTCAGGCCAAAGCATTTTCCATTTTTCTTCTTTTATTTGCAAAATGTATGGAAAAAACGAAACCCAAGTTGGTGTTTTTCTAGTAGTTACCCAGATAAACAGTTGCACCCAGAAACCAAACGATAAAAACGATAAAAATGAGAAGAAAACGAAAAAAAACAGGTAAAAGCAGCATAAAGAACAAAAGATATAAGTACCTGAAGAACATATGTACATACATATATATACATACATAGATATGAATATGGAAGAGATAGGTATCATATATATCTATATGTACATACATATGTCTGTATATATATAAATATTTGTAAGTATATGTGCATAGGTCAGGTCTCTGGGTCTGCAGGGCAAACTTAATTAACATACAAGTCAAGTCAAATGTCTGTGTTCAAGTCTTTTATTCTGATCCGATTGTGATTCTTTTGTTATTAGTTTTTTTTCTTCATTTTGTAGCTGACATTTTCTGAGGAAACGTTTTATTTATTTTTTTTTTTTTTTTTGACTCATCGAATTTCAATAAACGACAATTTGCTTTGCATTTCAATCCAAATGGTGAATCAATTTTGGTGGTCAGTAACGGGCCAAAAAGGAGAAGACAATAGACAATCGAAAACGGTATCTGAAATCTGTTCAAATTTGCTTTAAAAACCACATAAAAATATTATATCATCTTGCCTATCAGACCTTCCTAAAAAAGACAGTTTATACAGGATAGTGAAAACTCTAGTTGTATTATAGTATGATTATTTTTGGATCATAATTAGAATCTGGATAACAATAATTAAAGTAGGAAATTATATATTTATCATATTATTATGTAATTTGAATTATTTTACCGCTTTATTCAAAGGAAAACAATTTTACTTTAAGTTTTCTTTTAACTTGTTCTTGTCTCAATGAAGAAACCAACTTTTCTAGATTAACCCTAGAAAAATGTTTAAGCTAATCTAATAAATATTTTAAATTTATAAAAAAAATCCAGTTAGTCTTCTGCATCTTCTGGATATATAGAATCCTGATTGTTCATATTTTCCTATGTATATAAAAATAAACTTTCATTACGTAAGCTATTTTAAAACTATTTTCGAATTAGTGATCAAACGGAATGTTAGATGATAAGATATTTGTTTTTTGTTCTTATGAATTTTTCATTTTAAAGAAAATAACTAAGGTAAATTGTCTACTTGTCTGCCTCAGGGTTCTGATCTTATCAATTCTAATTGAAATAGCTTTTCCTGGCATGGGGGGTATACATAAATTTTCCAAGTACAATTGCTACGTTTGCCGTTTTCCATTGTTTTTTCATCATCTCCAGTTGAATCTTTTTCTTAGTAGTTATGCATATATATATATATAGTACTTGATTCCCTCTCGTATGTGTATATACATAGTACATGTACAAGTTATTCAATTCGCAATAGATAAACAGACACGTCTCGAGGAAAAGCAAACTGAACGTGACTCACACAGATCACAGCGGTTTTCAAGCATGTTTTTTGACTCTTCTTAGTGTCTGGTTCTTCTTCTTTTGTTTTCAGAGTTTCTACCTCAAATTTTGTATTCAAAAAGCCAAGCCAAGCCAATAGGGCACACAGTCGATCTGTATGTATGAATGAATGGATGAATGTTGTTTCCAATGCATTTCAGATGGCGGATACAGGTTTTTTTTTTCTTCTTTTTGTTTGTCTCGGCATTCCATGGAAACCACACTTCTTTGGGAAGATATATACATATGTATATGTATGTATATACCTATCGTGGGTAACATATGTAATGTGAAAATCACTTGTCGTTTCATCATCGTTAGCACAGCAAAACTTCATTTGGCATTCAAAACGTTCAACATTATCCAACGATTTATGCTGTGTATATATTGCATTTTGCATTTGCACCTTTAATTAAAAGTCTTAGGTACAAATCTCGTCAAGTCGAGCCAAGTCAGGCCAACTGAAGGTCTTTCGATTTACACTTTTTTTCTTTTTACACTTAAGTTGTCTGTCTCCCTCTCACGTTGCAACGGCAAACGGCAACTGCATTCCCTTGGAGCTAACTTTAACCATTAAAAGGCCTTTTGTTTTATGTTTTATGACCTTCCTTTGGTCGTAACGAACGATTCCACGTGATGACGGCAAGAATCTCTGATGGGGGTCCAACAACATGGAGTCAAGTCCATGAATTGCAATTGCAAAATGTTTAACAATTGAAATTTAAATTATTTAATTAACACTATAATTATTCATTCGTAGTATAGAATCGACATTGTTACGGATCTTCAAAATTAACCATTATTTAATAGGTTTTGTTTTTAGTTGAAGAATAAACCAAGTTTTAAGCCATTCAAAAAGGGAATTTAAATGGTAGTTTTTAGTTTAGTTTCCTAGTAGTTTCTACTAGACTATGAAATGTTTCATTTAATTTTTAACTGTTTAGCAGTTTAATTATAATTTTTAAGTATGCTAAGTTATTTTCAATGAAAACACATGTTTAAATATACCTTTATATCTAGCGTATCCGGTTAAGAAAACAAACTTTAGGTTAAAAAAAAAGATATATTATTTAAGTAAAGGTTTAGTATTTTTCATAGTATTTAGTGATTTGAATAGATCGCAATTAATATTACTTAAGGCGGATATTGCCTAGAATATGTACATAGATATAGCTATCTATTCAAATGTATTTGTAGCATATTTCATACATATTTCCATAAGACTTAAACAAAATGTATTGACAATTTACATTAATAACAACAATTCTGTATATAAATAAATAATTGCCATCTAAAATTTCGACATGTGCAAAATTAAAATAAATAATGAAATAATTTTCCTTGTGGAATCTAGTCACAAAAAATAATAATAACCAAAAACAACTACATACATACAAAAACAATAATAATAAAAAAAAAAAGTGGCTAAAATGAACGGAATGATGTTGAAAGTCGTTTTGCAAGTTTTGGCCACTGTCCGAGCACAAGCTCAGCTCTTGTCTCTCGGACTCTGCTCTCTTTGAGCGAACCCAAAGCTTGGATTAGGTACAAAGCTCAAAACTCAAAAGTGTTCAAAAGGGGGGGATGGGGAGAGGTGCGAGAAATAGAAGAACCTTACCATAAATGATTTTGAACTTTTGCTTCTTATGAGTCGCGAATTGTTGGTTCCAAATGCAAATTGCAATTCTCAGCGATTTTTCTTTTCCGCTCTCTTCACACTTCTTTATTGTAATTTCTTTTACATATATTTTCACACTTTCTCATTACATATACAAACAAACAATTGGATAATTGCAATCATTATTCGAATTGCCAATTGTCAATAAATTTTTAATTGTAAATTACAATGCACTGCCTAAATTCGTTTCACTAATTTGCACTTTACTTTGTTTTCCATTTCGACACGCTCACTTGTTGCTCTTTTTCGTTATTCGCACTCGTTTTCCACCTAACAAAATAGAACGTACGCAAAATTCTTCGGTTCTTTTTTGTTCTTTTATTTTTTGGTATTATATTTGTATAATTATTTATTAGATGCCACAACAATAATCGAACGACGACGACGACGCGGCATTTTATAAACAAATTGGCATATGGAGCAGTAGCGGAGCAACAACGTCCGTTCCGTTCAACAGCGCTCACTGAAATGGGAGAGACGTGAGAAATTGAGATTCGACTAACTGCGGATACGCCAGCTGCGCATGTCCACAACGTGCATTAGGGTGGCCCATAGAACTTGCCTATGATCTTGAATTTTTTTTAGTACAATGAGGGAAATGTGTAAAATAAGTAAATTAATTTTATTTTTTAATAAATAAATAAAAAAATCTAATGGTAATTGCAAACATTTTTTTAAAGTGACAATGAAACGATAATTAACAGTAATTGTTAGAAAGAATTAGTTCGAATACCTAAAAAATACTTTTTTTTTACCAAAAAAATTGACCATCGACTATCATAATAGACTAAATTTTGAAACTGATTAATTCAACCTTTATTTTAATTTTAAATTACTTTTATTCTCAATGATCAATTAATTTTTTTGAAAGGTATTTGGATAACAAAGACTTAGATAAGTACCGCTAATTAATTTAAATTATAAATTCGAATTAAATAAAAAATGCTTGTCTTGTGAAAAAAATACTTATCTGAAACTTTCTAATTAAATCTTAATTTTCATTTCAAGTTACTTTTATTTATAACCACAACGATCAATTAATTTTTTGAGTGCTTTAAAAAATGCTTTGGCCCACTGTGCATAAACCTGTTTCCCATCATCTCTTATAATTTTTGTGTTTATTTCTTTATATATATATTTTTGTTTGCCAAACAAAATGCTTAAGTGCAACAGCTGCGACGTCAACGTCGCTGCAACAGGAAATTGTTTAGCAGCAGCAGAGATTTATGTTTTTTTTTTTGTTTTCAATGTTTAATAAAGGGCGTTTCTCATAGATTAGGCAACAAGACAAAAGACGCCTCCGCCTCTCAAATGATATTTAATTATAAATTTGTTTTTGTACAAAACAATTAAACACCCACTTTAAATTGGCTCTCACCACATCCCCCCTTCCCTCATACTGTCCATGTCCGTGTCTGGCACATGGCATACATACGCCCCAGTCCGGTGCCTGGTTCCATCTCGATGATAATTCAATTATAACTAAATTTCAATGCAACATTTATTTTCCACTTAGTGAAAGTAAATTAAGTTGGAGGTGGAGTTTTACACAAAAAATAAAAAGTGAAATTTTATATCACGCAAATATTTATTGATCAACTACAGAAGACTGTCATGTTGCCAATCAATAAGGTTTAATTGCGGCTTAAAACGCTTCAAGGGACCTGCAAAAAGAGAGAGAAATGAACATTAGTAAAGAAAAATTTTAAATTAAAATGATCATTTATAATACATATATTTAAAAAAAAGAAACTATTTTTTAATAAACACATGAAAAGAAAATAGATTTTGAGTATACAAAATTTGTTAATAGCAAACCAACTTGTAGTTTTGTCAAATCCAATAACTTTTTATATCTTGCATTATAATTATTACACGATTATTCTTTTATGAATAAATAAATTTTTTTTTTTTTACTATTGTTTTTTTAGCGACTTTTTCTAAACATTTTTCAAAACGGGTTATATAACTTAAGTCAAACCGTTTTTATGTAAACTGATTATTATAAAAATTAACCCACATCATATCTAACATATTATTTAAAAGGAAATGCTTAGGTATTTGTTAATTTAAAAATCAATTATGCATTTTTAAACGGAATTTTTAGGCACAAAAAACACAATTATAGTTTAAAGTACTGTACAATAAATTCTTTTCAAAAACGGCTTTTAAAGTTTTCGATTAATTATAAAAAAAGGAAAAGACACCTGTCAAACATACAGCATACACAATCTTCTGGAAAAGCTCCTTAACGCGAAGCGTTCTATCTATCTATCTATATATTTACATATACATATATACATATGCACATACATATGTATATACATTATTGTTATCCCTTATTATATAAATATGTCCAAACAAATTAAATCTTTGAAAAATTTGGCGCCAAGATGGTGTTTCCCTTAGAAATGAAATTACTCTTTTTTTTAAGTTGCTGTTCCAAAATTTCTGATCTAAGAGAATCTAGAATATATGAAAATAACTGAAAGCCCTCTCCAAGGGCTACCGTGAGGCAAACTAAATTTTTTACTCAATTTGTTTTGCGTTTTGCTTTAAGTGATCTATGTAGTATGAATTTTTCATTTCCATCGAAAAGCATTATTATTATTATTAATATTTCTATTGTTATAGCATTTAGTTGTGAGTAAAATAGGAAATGACTTTAGGGAAAGTTTCTAGAAAAAGATGTTAAAAATTTTCTGAAAAATCAAAGATGAGTTATCATAATTGTCATATGTGTATGTATGTATATCCTTATATGGATTATTGCATTCCCAGCTATTATATTAATAACTCATATTTATCTAAATGTTATTTATGAACACTTACTAATCAAGGCATAACGTTGCTCTTTTTTTAGGGCCAAATAATCAATATTGGGACCCGTTAAATGCTGGGCAAATTCAAAATCTGTTCCAGTTCCATTTCCACCATTATTTGCCAGTTCTGGTATCCAAATCTCCTCAAGTGATGATTCTATAGTCAACAACAATTGTTTGAATTCACGCTGGAGTGACGCTGCCAAGTTATCCACATCACAATAGTCACCACCATCACCGATACCACCACCATCTTGATCTGCAGCACCATCAGCAACTTGCAGCAGGGCCTTGCATGTTTCATGCACCACCTGTTGCTGTTGGCCAATTTTCATGATGTGATTGTGCAGCGCATCGATGAGCGCAATGTCTTCAAAGGGGTTGCCTGGCTTCAGGCTGAGCAGTTTGCGTTCGTGTTTGCGTCGATTTTTGCTTGAACGGAAGGTTTTCCTAGATGATAGTGTATGGAAGAAAAGCAGGGAGATGCAGACAATAATGTTACACTCTAAAGCAAAAATAGAAAACCATAAGAGGTGATGACTAGACTAGTTACCCTGTGCCGCGAGAACTGGCGCTGTGACGAGATGAATGCATGCTACTAGTATCTGACATTAAATCCGACTCATCTATAATCAGATCTTCATTACCACGAGCCGCCTGCTGCTGACGTACGTCTAGAAGTCGCGTTTTATATGTAACGAAAAGGCTATGATCCGATTCCAAGGAGCTTTGCAATTGTTTTACATAAGCCACCAGCGATGGAATGACCTTAGTAGCTAAAAAGAGTAAAAGTGGGATTAGAATTTTATTTATTTATTCCATTTTGCGCCACCCACCTAAAGTATTGCCGCCTGCCAAGCGAGCATCAAAGATGGCTCTTCCATATAGATGTCCCTCTAATAGAACATCCAATTGCTTATTCCAATCTTGAACATAATCTTTAACCAGTTCGTAGGCTTCCAAATGTCTACCATGTTGCTGCAAAGGTCCAACCATTGACATGGCCACCTGTGCCATTGGTTCATTCAATAACTTTGCCAAAATTAGGACACGCTGCCAGTCCAGAATGTGCTTGGCACTCATTAAGGCCTGCTGAAGCTGTCCTCCACGCTCGTACATTAGACTGGCATTCTCCAATTTCCCTTGCGATCTCAATTGATCGGCATATGCCACACATATCTTTTGATGGAATTCTTTTTGATTTCGATAGCACTTCAATCCTAATACAAATAGGCTATGTTTTTTAATAAACTCCAAGGCTTCATCATGGTAATCCTTGCCACACTGAGATAGATGATCCAATGCCTTTGCATATCGTTTTAAGTGATCATCGATTTTAAATTTTCTATAATCTTGTGGTAGAGCTTTTAGCTCATTGAGATATGGTAGAAACTCTTTTGGATCCTTCTGTGATTTTTGGGCCACAAATAGAACTAGACCAAAATCATATAAGCCCAGGGCCACATTATACAAATCATTCACATCGACCATATAGAGAAGATATTTTAACATTTCCTCGGCCATATTAGAGTTTTTTTGCTTTTCGCGCCATATCAGGAGGAGAGCATCTTCAAGGTGATCCAATTTAACATAGCTTGTGATTATGGGTAAACGATAGCGATTTATTTCCTCCTGTCCAGTTGCCGATTCCATATGTTGACATAGCAATTTACTAATGTATTCCACTTTATTTTGAACTTTATAATCGGTTGGATAATTGGATTCCTGTTTATGACTCTCATAATTGCTAGAATACATTCCACGGGAGAAATCTTCGTTTTGCAATTCGCTAAGAAATAGGCACAACCATTGACTCTGTTTAATCTCATCGAGAAATATTTCAACAGATGCCACAAATTCCTTGACATTATGATCACATATAATATTCAGATTGATACGCTGTTTGCGCAACATTTGCATCGCTGCCTGATATTGATGTTTTTGAAGGAGAGCCCCAACCAGATCCAAAGCCAAAACACGTGGACATATGGCCTCTAGATTTCCACGTGGCATTTGCAGGACTACACGTGCCTCATTGACAATGGCAGTAACCAGTTTTCCACCTCTTTCAATATTGCGTGATTGAACAAGACGATGATCTCTTAAATGGACAAAATGTAATCCATTTAATTGTGTATAAGCCAAATAATTTCCCACCACACAAAACGAGGTGACATCTTCAGCAATACGTCTGCCATCCAAGTGAAGGAATTGCTGCGATCGTAGCGAAATGAGACCAGCTAAAAACCAGTGGGAGTGAGAGAGAGAGAATGGGATGAGAGGAAAGTTCAAATGATTTTACCTGTTAACTTACCTGTGCTATCGCTATTAAGATTAAAATATTCAATATAATCGGCAGGATGGGCCAACTGGACGCAGGTCCGTTCCACTTTCATGGTATTATCTGGTTTTACGGATATCTCATAGGTATGAGCATTCTGTATAGTCTGGATATAGAACTCATCCATTGCACTGGCTCCAATACTAATGGCATTTACAATACCATTAATCTTAAGGGAACTATGTATCTTATAGTGTCCATCATTGGCTAGCTCGTCTTGTTCAATGTCCGGTTCCTTGTTGATTAATAAAATCCTTGTACAATTGCCTACACTGTGAGTGGCCAGAAGATAATCACAATTGAAATTGATCAAATTGGCCAATTGTAAATGGATTAAATCTTTACTAGGCTTCAAATGTATAACCGGTGGAGGATCTATTGATAATTGCTGTAACGGCTGATAGATATAGATGGACTTGTGACTGGTATAGACACACAAGGTGGAATCTAGCCATGTTATGGAATTTATATAGTCGGTAAATTCGATAACACGTTGACACATGGGCGGAGGAATGATTGCCTTGGCAAAGTCCGAGAGAAGCAATCGTTTGCCATCAACAACAGCCACCAGTCCCTTTTCAAATCGATCTATGGCAAATGACCAGCGATGTATCAATTGTTTTCCACTATCCAAACACACATGAAGTTCAAGCTCCGAACCCAAACGTGTATCCCAATGGAAGAAGGCCAAGGGATCTTGCTCGTCATCATAGACCAAAACTTGTTTTAAATACCAATAATAATTTCCTATGGTATACAAATAGATTCTCTGGGATAAATCCGAGCCGACCCTTTTAGTTCTAATGGCCAATACGTCAGATCCCTCATTCCATTTGAGTTGTAAGACTTTCTCCTCATCTAGGTCAAAGGGCAAAGTAAGCTCCCTATGTCTAAGGCCATTTTTTTCGAATAATGCAATATATGATTTATTGGGTAACCTTTGGGGTATGGCCAGCCAGTTGCCCGATGGACGCCATGATATATTTTCCCGTAGTTGGTTAGCATTCTCTGCAGAGAATTTTAGTTTTCCCTCACAGTCGTATACTTTAAAGGTGCGTCCCTTTGCTGCCGAAACATATGAGACCGCAAAATAGGCTCCATCTCCGCGCCAGGTGACATGGACACTTCCATCGTCATCTTCATTGCGTGTGCTATCCTCTGATTTTTCTTTTGCTGCCGCCTTCCCTGCCGTTCCATGGAACTGTGTCTCTTTTTTACCCCAGCCAACATTGACAAATTCTTGATCCTTGGCCAAATCCTGGTCCAACTCCTGTTCTCCAATTAGATCGTAGGTGCAGGTCATTACAACCACATTGTGCGCTTTGGTTATAAAAACTACCACCTCTTGATTGGGTGACCAGGACATGCATTCAATGCCCACATCGCAAAAGGTTCCTTCTCTGGTTTCCAAAGTATCCGGTTCAATGATAAGCACTTCGCCACCACCAGTTGCCACACATATTTGGCCATCTAACTGCAGATATTCTGCACTGACTATATCCGGCAAATCGGCTATGACTTTGGTTTCACATTTTCCTTGGGCATTTTCCGCTTCCACACGAAAAATGTTATTAGATGTCACCACATAGGTAATGCCCTTGATCTCACCCCTGTGCGTCTCAGCGGACTGTATTAACAATTGCTTAGCCTGGCTTATTTCGGCATTCAGCTCCCTACAATATTGCAATTTGAGATTCCGCATTATCACCGGATTGCAAATTCACGTGGTCGAAAACAATAACACTTATTGCTGTATTATTATATTTATTGGCGTATAGAGTAGCGTAGCCGTTTAACAACCAATAAAATGAAAATATTTTAATTTTAGTTTCTTCTTTTTAATATTAATAATAATAATAATAATTTCACGTGGTCGAAAACAATAACAACAAATTAATTGTTGTTGCTCTGTTAAGTTGGTTCTGTTAAGTTTCATTTGGTTCTGTTAAACTCACGAAGCTCTGTTAAACTCATAAAGCTCCGTTACGCTCATAAAGCACTGTTAAAACTTATTTGGTTCTGCTAAACTCACGAAGCTCTGTCAAAACTCATTAAGCTCTGTTAATACTCTTTAGAGCTGGCAATAACGATGGCATTGTTCATGAATTTTACTATCGATAGTTGCTCAGAAAAATTCTGTTAACTTAGCAGCCTTGTTAAATAGTGTGACCAGCTTCCAAGTTGTAGCGTTGCCAATGTGTAGCTTGGTTATACACATCATGTGTCTGTGTTTGTGAGCGACTAATGAAATAAAAGAAAAACAAGTGAATTGTGCATTAAAATCGAACAATTATTTGTGCAAAATGCAGTAAACGTGAATTTCGCTGCGGTTATGCGTCAGCAGAGGACCAAAATTAAACAACGAGCCTGCAAACGAAGTGAGCGTGAGCGGAACGCGACGTGTGTATGTAGAAAATTCCATAAAACCAGCAGCAGCAGTTAGTGCCAGTGCCCCTCATTGTTGTTGCTTTCGTGAAGAAGGCGTGCGTTGCTGTGTTTGTGTGTGCAGCTTGTGAGTGTGTTAGTGCGTGCGAGTGTGTCTTGTACAAATGTTTATAAATAAAATATTTTATAATATTTTTGAAATGAAATGTGCATTAGCGCTTGTTGTTGTCTGAAGCAGATTGCTTAATGCGCCAGCAGATGCAGCGGCAGCGGAGCCAACGTAACGACAGCGTGGAATGCCAACACTAAAGCAATAGGAAAAGGGTACAGCAGGAAGAGGAACGGGAACGGGAACGGGAACAGGAACAGGAACAAGGTAAGGTGTCTGAAATTGTTATGAAAACTTTAAGCTCCTCTCTCTTTCACTTTGTCTCTGTGGCGCCCAACGCCCTTTTTAAGCGTCGCGCTGTCTGCTTCCTGGATATATGTGTGTGTGTGTGCTTGTGTGAATATGTGTGCGTGAAAGTGATATAAAAGGATAAAAATGTAACCGAAATAGAAGGGGGAAACCTTGACTGTTAAAATAGACAAACGAAAGTCAGTTAGTCTGACATTATGTATATAAAGAATTCCTTTAAAAAATAAACAAAATTAAATATGGATACATATATGACAAGCAGCTTAAGGCTTGAGTTGCATTTGGCATCATTTTTGCTTTTGTTCCAATTATCATTTGTCTTGAGGTCAACTTAATTTAAAATTTGTATTCAAAATGAAAGCAAAAACAAAATTTTATAATAACAAAACAAACTACGCATTTTTTGTTTGTGTGTTTTATTTATTTTTTTGTGTTAAATAAAAACACGTTTTACAACTCTGAGCTGAGCAGTGGCTGACTGAGGCTGCGACGCGCGATTCTATTATGTTGTTGCGGAATAGCAAACGAGGCTCCAAACACAAATACACACAAATGCGCCAAATAAAAACATACAAAGATACAGAAATACATACATATGTATGCATATATCTACACAGCCGCACCATGAATGACCACCTACAACAACAACAAAAACAATAGCAGCAACAATAATTAACGGCAATAAACGAAGCGTAGCCAGTGCCGTGTCTATGGATTTCCGTTTGTAGTAATAGTTTGTTGCTATTGTTGTATTTGCTGCTACTGTTGGTCAGAGTTGTGCGTAGTCGGCAAAAATATTTGTATGACGTCACACAGTTGGCTCAAGCGCCACACGAAAACCTTTTGCTCTCTCTCTCTCTTGTTCTCCATTTGGTTGAATATACAGGGTGCTCCTCTTAAACATTTTCCAAATTTTAACTTTAGATTAGGGAGGGATTAGTAAAAAGTGTTTAAATATAAAAGTGTAGTTCATTTTTTTATGCAATTAAATAAATCCTTTTATTTAATAGAATTCCCACGGGCTACGCCCATGCGCGTGGGCGTTGGTATGTTCGAACGGCTTCGTGCATTTGGCTTTCCGTATATATGTATGTACATATGTGTGTGTGTGTATGTGTGAGGTCAGTATTGCGTGAACTTTTCATGGTTTTTTCTTCAGTTTTGCATCGGTTCCGTTACTCTGACTCTGGTCTCATTTTGATAAATTTTTGGTTGTTGTTAATACAACTACTGCTGTCATAACATTACTATCTCTATCAGTTTCACTTGCGCTAATTACATTTTTTTGCGTGTGGTCTGATTGGGACACCAATTGGAATTTACTTGCCTTAGCTGACGGAGGTCATTTATGAATGTCACTACCCCCCATACCAAACCCCAAATTGAGGTAGACGGTCATGTGTTCTATATGTACATACAGTATATACAGTATTTTTCCAGGGGGAGCAAACTGTGAATGGGCTATTCCTGGTTTCTCTCTGCGAACCTACTTGGTGCCTCTGTTTGCTTTTTGCCCGTTGTCAAGTTGTAAATATTCATGGCGTATATTTAATTATGCTTATCTTTTTAATCATTTTCGGGGGGGTTATTGCTTGCACCTGCAACTACATACTCTTATCTGTCTCAATTTGGCAAAAGTTCTGCTCGCATTCCAATTCTGTTAGTTCGCTTGCACTTATCTTTGTCGTCGTCGCTCTCTCTTTCTCGCTTGTTCACTCTTTCTCTATCTTTGACTTCGTGCAAATAAATTTATTCTTTTCCATTTGTTTGTTTACGTTATTTTTGCACTTTTTCACAGCTGAAAAATATTTTTAGTTCGCGTTGCACAGTGTGAATAAAGAATACAAAAATAAATTTAAACTGAAAATAATGTTACCGAATAGATATTAAACGAAACTCATTATAACTAACGGTTATATAATATAAATTTTAAAATTTAATAAAAAGGGCGATCGTAAGGTAAAAGTAAAAAAAAAAAAATAGAAACAAGCGATTCAATCAAATTAAAATAAATATGAACAGCGAATGTTTTGCCAATCTTTGGGTATATATATGTTTGATTCGATATTATGCTAGCAAATTCTGTTATGTTTTTGATATATTATGTTATATGTATATTCAAGGCCACGTTTTTTTTTTGCTTGTTTTAAAAGTTTTCGTTTTAGACCCACTGTAAATCGCTTGGTTTATTGTTGTTGCTGCTGTTCTTTGCGATTCCGAAAATTCCTGGGGGTTTCAATTTCTCTATTCACATTTAACTGCTAAAATGCAAACTCAAAGTTTTGCTAATTATCCATGCAAAGTGGAAAATATCACGAACGAATTGCAACTGTAACAGACAAATGACACGAAGCAAACTAAAATGAGAATATTTCCAATTCGTAAAAATTATTAATAACTAAAAGTCAATAAAACTGTACATATATGGGTTTGTTTGTTTTTTTGTTTGTATGTATGTACATATGTATCATTGACCAAATTTTGATTTAGATTTTTTTTCAGGCGCAAAAAGCCGGGCCATTAAAAAATTTTGGTCAAAACGACAAAGAAAAAAAAAGTGATCCAAACCTAACATAACCAAAACTAGGCATATGAATTGAGCAACTTTGTGTTGCTTTGCTAATGGTTAATTATGCTTTGGCAATTAATACGCCTAATAAATAAGAAACGGAAACGAGAGGGGAGTAGCAACTTCGTATCAACTCAATGCAACAAGTGTAAATTTATCGCATGCGAGAGAAAGAAAATGAAGCCGGTCTTAAAGTTGGCTTACGCTCGCACACACTCTCTCACTCGAACTCTTTTCTCTCTGTCTGTTAGTTAGCAGACTCATGAATGAGAAATCTGTTATTGATTTAAATTTTAACAATTTTTTTTTTCTTGATTTAGTTTGAAAGTTGCAATCAATGTTACAGCGCACGCGACGGATTATTACATCGTCATCGTAAAGAAGCTTAGCCGCGCATGTGCAATATCAGTCTCATTTCCATTTCGTTTCATGCGAGATGCTATTAAGCTTCGTGTGCCAAATAATCTTTGAGCATTGAGCAATTAATTGGCAATAAATAAAAAAAATTAATGATACTCTGTGTGATGCAATTTAAAAAGAAAATAAATAACAAAACAAAGAAAAGCAAAAAGTGTGAATAACTTGTAATACATACATATATAATTATTATAAATATGCAAAATATTTTTATGCCCCCCGAGGAAGTGAATTATGGAAATTAGTAAAATTAACATGTAAAAAGCTACCAAAAAAATTGCCAAAATGCAAACAATAAATTACAGATTCACATTCGCGAGAGATTCCTGTAAACCGTGAACATTTTTTTTTGTTATTTCCATATTTTAATAAAAAGTAAATAAGTTTATTTTGGATGTGTGATGTGATTTCATTTGATTTTTTGATGTTGATGGCGCAATGACCTTTCCTTTACCCCCCTATCTCACCACAATATCACCTCACTTTGGCTCTTTAGTTTTTTAATTATAGGTTTCGGTTTCATTTTCAAACTGTTCAGTAATATGATCAACGAATTATAATGTTGCATCAGGAATTAGTGATGATGATCGCAAATGACTACAAAATGAATATATTGATCAAGGTTTTTGTCTCGAAGTCTATTTCCTACCGTATATATAGGAATTCGGTTTAGTTTACATTTACAATTTGATTTAATTTGGAATTGTTAATATGATTAAAAAAAATTCCATTAAATACTAAATAATTAAATAATAATTTTTAGATCAAGGGTTTTACTTTTATATCTTTATTTAGGGATTAAATACATATATCGAGTTACACATCTAACTATATATGTATATATATTAAAAAAAATTTTTATTTTTTTATGACTATATTCGAATGAATGTATAAATGTTTTATACAAAATTTTTAATTTTTAAACCTTATCAAACATAATGCAGATTAATATTCGTATTAGATAAAAATATTTTACTTAAATATTCAATCTATTTTTCATAATGTTTCCGTTTTTCTTCTTTTTTCTTTCTGTAATTGTCTTCTTCGTTTCTCCAACGGACTAAACTCAACTTTACATTTTAATCTACACCTCCCCCCTCCCCTGTTATCCAACCTTTCAAGATAAAATTGCATGAATCATTAGTAAAGTTTTTTTTTTTTGTTGTTTTTGCTTATTTTTTACCTCTATTTCAATTTTACAATTGATTTGCACGCTAATTTTGGCCAACATGCAGACAATCGAGACAGTCGTAGGCTGTAGTTTAGGCGCTAGGTTTTTTTTTTTTTTTTTTTTTTTGTTTGCTGATTTTGTTCCCCCATTTTCAATTTTCCATCGCATTAGTCATCAATGGTCGACGTCGTCTCTGGGTCTTAAAATTGTAACTAGTTTTCGCGACTTTGTGGCGTGCAAGCAAAACTAATCCATAAAAACATCATGATTGCGATCATGATGATGATGATGATCATTATCATCCTGAGAGAGCCGGCTGGACCAAGTGAAAGTGGACAACAAGGCGCGCGGCTCGCGTCCGAAATTCGAAAAGCTCTTTAACTGTAGACGCGTGAAACAATTTTTTTCTTCGTGTTTTCTTGTAGTCTTACTTACATAGTTTTTAATGTATGTATGTATGTATGTATGTATGTATGTATGTATGTATGTATGTATGTATGTATGTATGTATGTATGTATGTTCCTATGTATGTATGGTTGTGTACAAGCACATACATATTTTCCAGCCACTTATTCAATTTGCCATTCACTGCACATATCGAACCCCTTCACCTTCGCCACTATTGCCCTACCTCCTCTTTTAAAACTCTTCTTCTTTCATGCGAAAGTCAATGGCGCATTTCATTTTCCAATTGCGCGCATTTCATTTTTCACTTGTTTTCGTCTTCTCTTTTAGATGTCTCTTCTGCTTTGGCCTGGTCTTGGCCCATTCCTCTCTCTTTTTCTTTCTCCTTTTCTCAATTGTACCTGTTACTTAGTCGTTGAAAGGGGTATATTTAATCAACTAAAAAACTTAACAATAAAGTTAATTAAAATATTTACAATATTGTGTGACTTCTAATTAATTTAGCTTGTATATATATTCCCTCGAATTGATCATTTCTATTGATTAATTCAGCATATTATTATTTATTAATGATTATGGCACTATATTGATAAGAGCATAGAAAAAAAGGTTTTATGAGAAAAACTCATTTGTTTTATTATACATACGAATGCCCCATGGATACATATATACATATGTATATCAAATTTTGACGCAGAAGTCTCTCTAGTATAAATTTTTATATCAATCTTTATCTCATTTGTGTATTTAGATACAAAAAAATTTTAATCAGTTCTACGCTAAAATTTATCGCGACAGGTTTGCTCAATATTTCATTTAGTAAAAATATATATGTATATATTAAATTATAGTTATTAATTAATTGTTGAATTGTTACATAACAGCAAAGAGAATAAATTTACTATAACTGAATGGGTATACACAAGTCGATTCACTTTTTGTAACAAAAGAAAATGCAGCAACTTGTTTATTTTTTTTTAATTGCAAAATTATTAATTAATGTTAAGTGGAAGTAAACAAAGTGAGGGTTTGGCAAGCCGCTGCAACACCCTACAAAAAAGAGGCAAAAAGAAACAAAAAAAAAAGACTAAAAACAACCAAAAAAAAAACTTTCACTCTTTTTTTTCTTGCCAAAATGAATGATGTATACATAAATATAATATGCAACAGGTAAAGCCAACTGAAGCCGTTGGCTATCGTAAACGAGAGGCAACTTACATATATGTATGTATACCCCTTCACTGATTCCCCCCGTCCCATATCTTTTTAACCAGCCTGAGGATATCCGCCGCACACCACCTCACACGCATTTCGGACCTGCAACATTGTTTCATTTTTTCGGTTTTGGTTTTTTATATTTTATATTTGTTTATGATCTTATTGTTGTTGTTGTTATTGTTATAGACCTGTTGTGTCATACATTTCTTTTGTTGATAGTTTTGCCGTTGAGATTTTGCTATTGTTTATGTTTAATTAGTTTGTTTTTTGTGTGTCCATGAGCGAAAAGGGTGGAGAGGGGGGATGGGCCTGCCCAGGGCCAGGCGAATTGTGTTCAAACAAACTAACGTAATTTTTCTGTCTTTCGAGTTTTTCTTTTGACTTTATCTCTCGATTCCCCTATCATTCGCGCTCTCGCTCTCACATCTTCGTTTCTAGATCCAAGATTACTTGATCACTTTCCACGTGCTCGATCTTGTTTTCTATTTGCATAGTTAATTATGCGTTTTAAAATAATAATAAAAAAGAAAAAATTCAGCTTGACATACCGAAAAGTTCTCTGCTAGAAAGGGAAAAGTTAGCGGTTGGAGGCGTTTGCCAGCAACAACTTTGGAAATCGGATAATTAATTCAATTGACTGAAGACAAAACAAGTTTACATAAATGCCGACGAATAGTTTTTTGTTTTTTCTAAAAGGGCAATGAGCCATTTTCCCAGTTGGGTCTTGGTATCTCAAATTCTTAACCACTATGATTCATAAAAATAAAAAACTAAATTAAAGTATCTTAAATTAAGCAAGTTTTGGAGCGTTAAAGAAGAAATTTATATATATACATATGTATGTTTTATTTAATATATATTTTAATTAATATATGTACATATGTATATGTTGTTTAACATACATTTCTGCACTACTTTTTTTTTTGCAGACATTTGAATTTTATATTACCGGCTCTATACTATTACTCTCCTATCTTTCAAATCGAATCAAATATCTCTCTCTTTCTCGCTCTCTTTCTCGCACTCTGTTTCTATTAAATTAAGCAAAGTCTAAGTCTCACTTTTCGTATCATGTTCCAGATTTCATCTTATTCCATCTGTCCCATTTTCACTAAAATATTCACGTACGCGCATGGAAAATTGTTTCAAATCTTCCAACTGAAACAGAAGGAAAGGCTAAAAAAAAAAACATGACAGAAGAAGAAGAGACAATAAGCTTTCAGCATAGCATTCCCACGCCCAAATTATTTTGCACAATATGTTGTACAGCAGCAGCAACAACAATACCAGTAAATTTCAATTCAATTCAAGCGACGTGTTTTCCCAACCCCAAAAAAAAAAAAAAAAAAACTGAAAGAAAAGAAATGAAAGAGACAGCAAAAAAGAAACTACCAAGAAAAATAGCTTTACATTTTACTGCTTTTGGCTTTGTTGAACTAACTAAATTTGTTCAACTTTTTTTTTGCCCCAAGTGAATCTTAAACAAAAATGTGGCAAATTTTTTCTCGACTCTGGCAAAAAGCAATTATTATTATTTTTATACCCTTGCAGAGGGTATAATAATATTGGTCAGAAGTTTGCAATGCACAGAAGAAAGAATCTCTGTCTATACATATAAAGTATATATATTCCTGATTAGCATAAATTGACGAGTCTATCTGGATCAACCGCTTCCTCCTCTCTTATAGCTACAGAGCTAAATGAAGGAGCGCGAAATTTGATATTTGTATGTATAGAAATATGTCTATTGAGATGTAACAGAATACTATATATATACCATAGCTTGTTCTTATTTGCTCTCGTATACACCCTCATGGTTCTCGTAAATTATGTAAAGGCAAGCTGCAAGGGTATACAAACTTCGGCATGGCCCATTCTTCTAGTTATTGTTGGTATTATTACCCCATTCATCACTCCCTCTTATTCTGTCAATTATTTTAACTTTTTTTTTTCTAAGAGTCTATCAATGTAATGACAAATATGGAGCACAAAAGTTTCATTTTTTTTTCTTATTTTTTCTATTCTGTTATACAAAAAGTGAAAAAATTGCCAACTCTTTTTGTCTCGGATTCTCAATTGATTTTTACTGTTTGCTATTCTCTACGCTTCATTTTACTTTTTTTTTTGTTGAGAAAGAGAGGAAATGAAAGAGAAAGAAAAAACAATTTTAATTAGTATTATTACAAAGAAAAACAATTTTGCAGTGAATTGAACAGAGAGATCAGCATTAGCCTCATTTCAACTAGGGCAACTAATTGTTATGGCCAAAAAAAAAAAAAAAAATAAAGGGAAAAAAAACAATGACTATGACTTCCATTCAAACAATTTTCCATGGATTTTTTGACATCAATGGGCGTGGCGTGGTGGTGAGATTCTAGATCTTTTGTTGGTTTTGTTAAATTGTATTCTATTACATTATAGAAATTGCAAATTGGAGGAATGACCATTATGTTTAGAATGCGATTATATATGTATTATTAATTAAAGAATCAATCAAAGATGTCACTGAAAGGTAATGACATTGACACGTTTTAATGCATTGAATGTATCAAAAGATCAATTCGTTGGGGTCTTGTTGGGATCGAAATCACATCACATAATTTATATACCCAAAATGAAATAAAAAAAACTTTATTAAATCGGCTGTCTTATTGTGAAAGTGAAATCAATGTGAATATGGTGGAACAACGAATATGGTGACAACAATTAAAATAACTTGCGATGGAGTTTTCATCCAATCCAATTCATATCTTATGCCCACAACTGGAGATACTGGATCAGCTGGACAAGCAACCACTGCTGCTGCTGGTGGTGGTAGATCCTTATCAACATCATCATCATCCGCCAAATTGGTGGCAAATCTTTTAAATTCGGAAAGTGATAATTCTCAGACAAGTCAAAATTCTGTTAAACGAACTCATCATCGGAGTCAGGATTTACGTAAACGTTATTATTTTGGTAGCAAGGATATATATTGGTGTAAACAAAGTTTAAATACTGGACTAACACGTAGTGCCAGCAGTTTGACCCACAAGGAAGCCATTTATAGTGGTTCCGGAGGTACTACTAGTGGGATTCCTCCCATTATTGCCAAAGCTCGTCGTAAACCCTTACAATTATGTAGTAGCAGTAGTTTGAGTGCTGCTTATGCTCCAACTAAGCGAAAAGAATTCTATTTTTGTGATAAATATGCACCAACAACAACACCAACAACAACAGCATCATCATCATCATTATTATCAGGAATAGCAGCCGGAGGAGGAGCAGGTGGAAAAACTATTGGAAAGAGTCTAATTCAATCATCGTCACGCTCCCCAACTACATCTCCATCACCAACCCAGTCACAGCCAATCGATCGGGCATATTTATTGAACTTTTTACGATCTGCCCAACGCAAATTTCAAGTAGCCAAAGTAAAAACGGAGCCAACTAACAATAACACCAAAGAAAAATCAATCAGAGGAAAATCTCAAAGTCGGAAAACACAAAATCAAAACAACAGCAACAGCAACAGCAACAGTAGCAGTATCTCTTTGCCCCCGATTATACGCACTGACGATTGGTTTGGTTAGTATATTAATTCAACTGAAGACGATGTGTTATGTTGCAATAATAATACATATTAAATTACCCACACCCTGAACATCCACAAATCCATTCACCTGACATTGATGCAGTGTTTTGGATTATACATTTGGCCGACATTTGTGGCATAAAAAACAAAAAAAAAGTTATTAACAAATCTTTACAGCCGACTTGGATATACCCTATATTAAGTATAGAGGTATTCTGTAAACTTGATCTTTGTTAAACCTTATTGAATTTTTAACTGTCTTCACCAAACTTTGCCAAATTTCAATGCCTTTACACTAAAACTAGTTGAGAATTACAACTAAATGCAGTAAAAGAACAGGGAACACTTGCCAACTAAAAATCAAGACCTTTATTTTTCATAAACGTAATTTATAGATATTTTTCTGATATTTATTGTCAGAGTTTATCAAAGTTTAATAAATTGATACATTTTAGCCAATGGAATATACGATATATATATTGTAAAGGCGAAAGACGGAAAGGCCAAGATTTTAAATAAATTACGCTCGAATTGTCTAATTCCAGTTGTTTTTAGCTTTCCTTAATAAATAGTATAGTCCATTAGGTCAGAACTCTGATAGGAACGTACTCCTTTTAAGTCCTTTGATCTGCCTAAAAGTGACGTTAACGTTTGATTAATTCGGAGATATCTCTTTACTTCTATACTAGAACTGAGCTCTTTGTGAATGTCCAGTTAACGGTTTTAACTGTTTTTTCTTTGTTCTACATTATTCAACTAATTCATGGCCAACAGGGTCTAAGGGCGACGACACAAATATCCTGGCAATGTAATTAAGTAGACCATATCATCTATAGCTTTTAACCTTCTTTTTGCATGCTTGGTTTGCCTGTAACTTGGCTTCCTTCTTCCTGTGTCTGTGTCTTTGCGGTTTTTTTTCCTGCTATTCATTCACCTTTCTCTTCTTTATTGCACCACACATGCAATATGCAAATTGCTGGCCAAAACTCCCCCAAAATACCCACGCCATCATTCACGAAAGCCCTCCCCATGGTTTTTTGTTTTTATTTTTTTTTGCTGTCTGTCGTCATTTCTCTCCACAAGTAACTAACTAACTAACCAACCAACAGACAGACAGACTGACTGACTAACTGACTGACTGACTAACTAAGGTTACACTTTCCAGCTCGAAACTAAACAATGAGCAAACCAGTCGAGGAAGAGGTGGCAAAAGAAGAGCGAAAAAGAAACTGTTGACTGACTTTTATGCAGAAAATGTAAAAACAAAAAAAGATGACTACCCTGTGTGTGTGTGTGTGTAGATGTGTATGTGTATTTGTAGCACCTCCTTCTCTTATTCATTCTGCTATATCTATTCTCTCCTCTCT
>JAECWJ010000596.1:907500-979478 GCA_018150375.1 Drosophila sturtevanti
TTTAATTGTGATATAATTGAGCTTTATATATATCAAATATATTAAATTTAATTCTTGGCTTGAGGAATTTTAAGATTTTTATTTATTGGGGTCATGAAATGATAATTGTCAGTTATCGTGCGACCCTGTCTCAGTTTAATGGATAACTGGCTGACTCATAATACATATATATATGTATGTGTGTATGTATGTATGTATGTATATTCGTATTATATAAATAATTGAATAACAATGGAATAAAGGAGAAGGACAAGGAAAAGTTTGATCTTCGGACTCTGTCAAAGAGTCAAGGTCAAATATTTCAAGTCAATCCACAATTTGTTCTCAATGAAATATTCTTATTGTTGTTTTTTGATACCCTTGCAGAGGGTATATTAATTTTGGTCAGAATTTTGTAACGTACAGAAATGAAGCATCTTCCTTCAACTATATAATGTATTCATATTCTTGATTATCATGAATAGACGAGTCTATCTAGCTGCAGGCGATGTATATCTCGGAATCATTCCAATCGGACGACTATATCACATAGCTCTCATAGGATTGATCGGTTCTTAATACTTCAACCAAGTTTTATCAAAATGGGTTGACTATATCATATAGCTGCCATAGGAACAAACAGTTCAAATAAATTTGTTGTTTTGCTATGTATTGAAAATGTGTATAGACTTTTAGCAGAATCGGTCGATGACTATATGCTATAGCTTGTTCATATTTTTCCCGAAATATAAATAGCAGCCCTCGTATACTCCTTAATGGTTCTGGTAAATTATATAGAGACAATCTGCAAGGGTATATGAACTTCGTCATAACCGAAGTTAGTTCATCCTTCTAGTTTTCTTTATCAGTTAACTTAGCTGTTTGACCCACGAGGCGAGGGTGTATGCAAGGGGAGATGATGATGGAACTTATTAATTTCACACAATTGCCAACAATAACTGAACGGTATACATAACTAACTATATATAGCGTGACTTCATAGTTAATGGCAAACAGGAAGCCAACCGCGCCAACCGATGACTAAAACATGCAAGCAATTTTCATATTTTTTTTTGATTCAAAGAGTCATGTTCAATTTATTTACCACCTGATAGATGAAAATCAACAACAACAAGAATACAAAAAGAAAAAGACAACAATAGCAACAACAACAATAACAATAATAAAAACACCCAATTTTTGAACTCGAAACCAAACTCTCATTGTTTTGTTTAATAATTGCAACTAATGCATGACATGACTTTGTACAATGGAATAGACCACAACGGATGTGGCTTATAATCAGTCAATTTTTTTTATGTTGTTGTTGTTGCTGTTTGTTTGTTGGTTTTATGTGTTTCTTGTAGTTTTGTTTGCTTCTCCAAAAACCTTTCACACTTCAAAATCAGACAAGACTCCCACGATAAATCCGTTTGCCTTGTGTTCTTTACTGACAAGAATGAGAATGAGAAAACAGAAAACATTTCCGCTAAGCCAAAAATACAAAAAAAAAAAAAAACGAAATATATATATACATATATACATATGTATATACAAAATTTACATAAAATCAAAAAACGAAAAATAAAAAATAAACAACTTTGACAATTAAATGTTTATTCCAGCAGATGAGTAATTTTTACACATGAGAGGGAGAGAGAGAGGGTAACCCCATAAATTCATGCAAATATATGTTATAGCTTCAAGTGATCTTTAAAAGATATTGGTTTTTTTTTGTTAAAGAATTTCTATTGATGATCTTGAAAATATGGACAGGAAACACTTAAAGGCTTCAAATACAAAAGAAAAATCAGTTGAGATAATTCGACATTTTTCTTTCCCTTTCTAAATCAATCAATTAGTTAATGTTGGCATTATTCTTTGCCATGACAAACAAAGAATGATGAATAATTTTTAATTTTTTGATTGATTGACCTTAAACAAAATAAATTATTAGCATTGGATTGTCCTTTGATTCAAAAGTGAACAATAGCAATTGAAATTTGTTTTTAAAAATCTAAGAGGAAATAATTTTATGAGAAATAGCACTTTTAACTGACTTACATAGGTTTTATTTTTCCGAATTCGGAAATTAGATTAAAAAATTTTAAACATTCTGAATGTTGTTTCCTTTTTCTTTTTTTAGAATTAAAGGAACTCATTTGAGTGAGTTTTCATTTGGCCAAGTTCTCCATCGGGAAGTTCAAAATTAATAGGAGGTTCTTTCAAATTTGTCTAAAAATATGTTTAAATTTGGAAAAAATTTGTATCATGATGAAAAGAACATGCAAAACTGATTATTAAATGAGACTTTTAGACAAAATTCAAAATGCTCGCTCTCATCGTTTTCGAATTTCAATTCTAAAGTTTCCTCTTGTAGTGGTAAACTGATATCAAAAACGTTTTTGTTTTTAAAATTCATGGAATTCTCTTTGGCTTGTGTTAACAAAAAAATTAACTAAATTAACTTCATTGTTAATGAAAATGTTTGTTTTGCATTTCTGTTTCATGATTTGAACTTGCTTAAATATATAACAATTTAACAATTGTTCATATAAAATTTGAGTTTAAGCTATAGGAAAAAAAATTTCAACTCTTTAAAACATAATTTGACTGAAGGGAATCAGAAAAGTAGAACGCGAATTGAATGCATTCAAGTTGATTTTAATGCTTTATGCTAAATAAGGTATGTCCTTGTTCGATCACATATTCTACAAATATATACATATTTTGTTAATTTTAAACCATTTTTCCTGGACAAAATTGTAAATAAACTCCCCCATAAAAGATATGAATAAATTTGTGTTTGAAATGGAATGAATGATAAAATTGGCAGAGTATTCAAATAGTGTTCGATATACTAATAAAGTTGTTCAGTATCACACTAAAGAAGCCCTAAAATTCACTAAAAATAAATATTTATAAATAAAACTATTCAGTTTTATAATCAATTTTTAGATGAAACAAAAATGAATGCAAAAAATAAATAGAACACAAGTTGTAAATATTTTTAAAATTACTTACGTACATATAAAATGTTTAATTTGAACAAATTAACCGGAAAACCATATAAAATGATATCTTTAAAAGGCTTTAATCATTTAAAGATTATATTCTATCATAAATTTAATAACTTATTTCTCATCGAGTGACCAAATCTTTGTGTCCCTCTACTAAAACGAAAATAAGTACTCGATATACTTACACAATAAACTGACTTCCTTTTTCATAAGATTCCATATATGTATATGGAATACATGTACATGTACAGTGGTTCACAGTTTATTTCAACCAGAATCTTAAAAAAGTTGGGTAGCCTGTGAAATCTAAAGTAAAAGATATTTTCAAAAAATTCAAATGCAGATTTTTGATCTAATGTTTCAACTTATCACATTCTTTTCATTTGATTTCTAATTCTAAATAAGTTGCCAATATTTTATATTAATTAAAAACAAAAAAAGAAACGGAAATTCTACAGCTTATATCAACCAATTATTATGCAATTAAAGTATTTAACATATGTTTTTTCTTTTATGAATAACAATAAGCATTTTTAGCATCGAGTATGGGCCTATTTTTTTTAGTTACTTTAGGTGTGATTTTGGCCCATTCCATTCGTTTCCAAAATGGACTACAGACTCTCAATCACATTTAAATTTGGTGACTTGGCTGGTGATTTTATAACATTCGAGCAAAAATCGGGAAAAGTATTGGTAAAATCAAAAGTTCTCGCTCATGAACAGTTTCTCAACATTTTCAATTAAATTAAAGGGTCCATCCGACTAGAAGAACATAAATTTTCTAATTTGTGTGTAGTATGTATGTACATATATATCATTCATTCATCTGTTTTTTAGTCGCTGCTGCATTCATATATCCTAATCATTTGAAAATAAATGCCTTAAATTCCGTTTCCAATGTATCCATCCATGCCCAAGACATTTAATGAAAATCCGAAATGTATCCGATCGACGGATGGTTTCACAATTTTTAAAAAACTTTAAGTATTACCCTCGTGTAATCATAGCAGGTCACTTTATGTATTTTATATTCAATTCAGATCCACAAACTGAATCATCTTCAGCATTATCATAATGTACATGATCAGTGGGATTATAAAATTCAGTAGCTCAAAAAGGAAAAACGAAACAAAAAAAAAAAAAAAACTGTACAAATTGCGCAGTAAAATTGGCTTTAATTATGCCTGTCACATGCAAATCTTTTACATTTGGCAAATTTGTAGTTTGACCGATCCCCCCCCCACTAACATTCATTATGTGGGCGTGGGCAGTTGAGCTTCTGCTTTACTCATCAGCTACTGCTTGACGCTTGGCGCGTGTATTGTGTGTCCGCTCGCTCTCTTAACGCTCATTTGATTAGCATGCCATTTGAGTTTGTCCGTTGGTGTGGAGTGGAGTCATCCATCCATTGTTACCACTATTACTTTGTTGACCAACCAATTAACATTTCGCATCCAAAAGAAAAAAAAAAATAAAAGAGTTTATATAATCTTCATGAGTGCTTGAAGTTTATATATTGCTGAATGTCTGCAATAATGCCAATTACATTGCCATTTTAATTATCATAATTATAATTGGATATAACTTTATAGGATTTAATTACTTTTGATAATTTGTTAAATATATTTTTACAATAAATTATGCACTATAGATACTTTAAGCTTAATCAATTTAAATGTTTTCATTATAAATGTTATTATTCTTCTATTTTTGGAAGAACCTATAAAACTATGATTTTTAGTCAAGATATTTAAATATCCATAAACATTTCTTAGGTCTTTCTATGCTCAAAACTTTGCGTTAATTAAAATGTTATAATTTTTCTATGCACTTATATACATATGTGTACTAAATGATGGTTTCAATAAAATCTAATAAATTGAAGGAATGAAAATATCATTTATAAACATTATGAATTCTGATCAAAGTATTTCATAAAATTTCTTACAAAATTTGAATATTAAGTAACCGTTTGATCCGATTTGTATTACCTGTTCGTGGCATATTTGAAGACTCTTTGGAGAGTATGGGAATAAAAGCATTTATGGCTTCTAGATTTCTGCAATCAAATTACAAATGATAAGCAGAAACAATGATAATGATAATAGCCACCACCTATGAGGGCAGTTATCTCTATATTCTCTATCTCTCTCTCTCTCGCTTTCTCATTCTGTGTGTATGAGATTAGATTACTAACAAAATGTGCCAATTATATATAGTATATAGTAAACTTAACTAGTAAATTGTATTAAATTTTCTATTCTCTTTTTTTTATTGCAGACGAAGAAGAAGCTTTAGCAAAGGAAAACAGAGAATTAGAATCAGCACAAGAAAAGCTAAAGGGAGAAACGAAAAAATTAGCAAAAGAAGACGAAAGGGGAAAAGAAAAGGAAGAGAAGGAGAAGAAAAAAGAGGAAAGGAATAACAACAAGAAACAGGATCAGGAGCAGGAGTCGGATCAAATAGACCCACTGATCACAGTTGAGATCAAGCAGGGACAACTGAAATCATTGGAATTATCGGAAGGGAAAGCAAGTGCTATGAATAGTCACGCCACGGCCACACAGAACGGACAAACAACGGTCGTTGGACATCATCGCGGTTTCTCACAGCCTTCGGTAACAGTGGCAGCGACTGCCTCAGCTGCCGGGAGTACAGCAGGTGATCCATGGTTTCTACAGGCCACTGGGCATCAAATGCCGCCAACAGCACCACTGAGACATAATAAAAGACCTGCACCACAGCCAAATGTGGCAGCGGGGGCCGGTGTTGGTAATGCAGCAGCAATATTATTACACCAGCAGCAGTTAAGCCAATCCCAACCGCATATAGTGCCACCAAGCATACCGCCGCATCATCATCATCATACACATGCAGCCGGTGTAATAGGAGGGGTAAGTAGCTTAAAGGTCAATCGCCAATCGAATGAGTGATAACTTAACAGATTTCCCCCACCTCTCTCTCTTTGTACAGCATCAAACAGGAGCAACTGCAGCAGCTTTGCATTTGTCATCGCATGCTTTAAATAGTCATAATTTAATCAGCAATCATTCGCCCAAATCCCCCAACCAGACACAGCAACAGCAACAGCAGCAGCAGCAGCAACAGCAAACGGCGACGACAACAAACACGCAGCAGCAAATCCTCTCCACATTTGCCCCTGTAACAGCAGCAGCCCCGCCATTAACATCAGCCGCAAACACAGCCACGCAGCCAGCGTCAGTTACAGCTGCTGCCGTTGCAGCGGTTACACAACAGCAACAGCAGCAGCATCTTCAACTACTGGCCAATTGTGCTTCCAGTAATAATAACGCCAATCTAATGTCCTCCTCAATGAATGCAGCCCAATTGCAATCGCTTCATGCCTCTGAACGAGCTCTCCCACCAAAGAGTTTAGCCCTAAGTGGGGGCGTTAGTGGTGGCAGCAATATGTTGCTTCATACAGTGGGCAGCACCAGCAATCCATCCACATTACAACAGCAACAATCAGCATCAACTGTGGGTAGTTGCAGTGGCACTGCCATGTCCACTTCTCTGCATAGTTTTGATATCAATGGTGGTGGTGGTGTTGGTGGTGGTGCAGCAGCAGCAGCAGCAGCAGCGGCGGCGGCAGCATCTAGCTCCTGGTCAAGTGGTTCTACAACGGCCATGAATTATTCATCCCTATCACCCACCGCATTGGGGCCACAACAGTTGAGGAAATGCGAAGTAAAATTGAATGCAATGCCGTAAGTAAAATAATTAATTTATAATCTAATCCCAATTCTTAACCGTTAAATTGTCTCCTTCTGCATCTCTTTTTTTTTTTTTTAGCTGGTTCCATGGCAGCATAACGCGAGATGAAGCCGAACATTTGCTCCAACCACGAGAGGATGGCCTTTTCCTAGTACGCGAATCGACAAATTTTCCTGGTGATTATACGCTCTGTGTTTGCTTTCAATCAAAGGTGGAACATTATCGTGTTAAATACCTGGAGAATAAACTAACCATAGACGATGAGGAATACTTTGAGAATCTGGGACAACTAGTGGCGGTAAGTGAAGGGATTGAATCAATATAACCACATTTCACATTTAACACCATTATGTTTGTGCTTTTTTTCCCACCATAGCATTATGAGGCGGATGCCGATGGTCTTTGCACTCAGTTAGTGAAATGTTTACCCAAATTGGGTAAACAAGAGTTTTGCATCAACTCCAAAGATTTTGTGGACAAGGGATGGGTTATACCCGAGGAGGATTTGCAGCTAAGAGAAAGCATTGGTAAAGGCGAATTTGGTGATGTAATGCTGGGTATATTACGCAATGAGAAAGTGGCTGTCAAGGTGCTTAAAGATGAGGGAGCAGTGCAAAAGTTTCTAGCCGAGGCATCAGTCATGACGTAAGAAATTAGAATAATACTTAAATTAACTTTACTGATTATCCACTTGCGCAATTCCAATCATTTCGATTACATTACCTATACAAATACTAGTTCATATATATACTTATCTGTTTTACTTATTTACAGGACGCTGGAGCATGAGAATCTGGTTAAATTTGTTGGCCTGGTATTCACCACTAAACATTTGTTCTTGGTTACGGAATATATGAGCAAAGGATCACTGGTTGATTATTTGCGTTCACGTGGACGACAGCATATAACCAAAAAGGATCAAATCAATTTTGCCTTGTAAGCTAGTCGTGAAAAAAATACATGTACTGAGTAACATTACAAATTGTCTATTTTTGTTTTGTCTTTTAGCGACACTGCCTCTGGCATGGAATATTTGGAAGCCAAAAAGGTTGTCCATCGAGATCTGGCCGCGCGCAATGTGCTCATATCTGAAGACTGTGTGGCCAAGGTATCTGATTTTGGTTTGGCACGCGAGGAATGTTACAATCTTGATGTGGGCAAATTGCCCATCAAATGGACTGCTCCCGAGGCGCTCAAAAATGGCGTAAGCTTGTAAATTAATGTTCTCGGTTAGATATATATTAATAAATTTTTGCTTAAATTTATTCCAGCGTTTCTCAAACAAATCGGACATGTGGAGCTTTGGTATATTATTGTGGGAAATCTATTCATTTGGACGTGTACCATATCCCAGAATTGTGAGTTTTAAGGCCTTGATACAGTTCACGTTATATAGAATATACAATATTTCTTTGGGCAAAACATCTTAATCTGTAGCTAATTTTGAATCTGAACTGTACAAAGATTTTTTAAAATTTCTGTTACTTAAATTTAATTATGCAATTTTTCTTACAATTTTACAGCCATTAGCTGATGTTGTGAAACATGTAGAAGTGGGCTATAAAATGGAAGCACCTGAAGGTTGCCCACCCGAGATCTATGAGATGATGCGACAGGCGTGGGACTTAAACCCAGCCAAGCGACCAACATTTGCTGAACTTAAAGTAAAGCTGCAGTTATTAAATCAGGCCACAGCGTGATGAGATGATTGAGGCCAAATCATTACAAATTCTTGATTTATACATACATATATATATACACACACACACTCACACAACCAGAGACCGAAAACCAACATTGAACGCAGCAATTATTCGTACCAACTAATAAAAAAAAAAAAAGAAAGAAGAAAAACAAACACTTTATTTAAACATAAGATTTTTTGATTGTTTATAAGAAATGAAACCGAAACCCAACACAATCAAGCAATGTTAGTGAAGTTGCTCCTGCTCCCCCAATCAACCAGAAAATGATGATAACGAAGGCAACTCTATAGTGTTACTTACCTATTACTCTTAACTACTATACTATTATATACATTAATATAAATTACAATTATTCTACATAATGTGTTAATCTGTAGATTTATTATAATAACAAGTTGTTTATATTTCTGGCCCTAAAAAACGAAAACTAAAATCGCCTCCCCCCCAATTGTACACATTTCTCTTTTTATATTTATATATACATACATATATATATATATATATATATATATATATATTCATATTACATAGCATAGATATTTGTCCCTTAATCATTTTATGTTATAGAATACGCATACATATGCGATAAAAACAACAAGAAAATTGTTTATAAAATCATTCTCCCAAGTTTTAATCGAGAGTTGGTTTATTTTTTTTTTTCTGTTTAACATTTCAGTTTGTAGCACAAAGCAGCAAAACAGCAAAGACTTGTCCAACAAGTTGTGTTTGGTGGTAGAATGGGAATGGGGGAGAAAAATTGAAAATTTTAAACAGAATAATTAGTTAAATTTAGTTACATTTATTTCTATGTAATAATCAAAAAAAAAAAAAAAAAAACGAAACAGAGAAATGATTCAAAAATTTAAGCGGCATTGTCTGCGTGTCCTTAAGAACCGAGAAAAAAAAGCAAAAACACTTGTGAAAATATGCATTACATTAATACATATAAATTTAATTCAAAAAAAAATAAAATTATATAAAAAATTAGCATCTAACGTGAGCAAATAATAAATATAATATTAAATATAAATTATGTCGCGCAAAGCTTTTGCTTATGTTTAATTCTACAAAAATTCTATTTTAATTCTCTTGAGGAATCTCTTCCACTTTTCAACTTTGTAATTTATTTTATTGTCTTGTTCAAAATTGATATATATTAAATTTTTAATTAAGTTTTAATGTTTGTTTTTCCCCAATTGCAAAAAAAAAAATGTACATTTATGCAACAAATTTGCTTTACATTTATATTTTATTCTATGAAAAACACACACACAACACGTACACGTCCAAATGACATATAATTAATTAATTTTAAAGTTATTATTTTTTTAACACACACACAAAACACAATATTGTCAAAAAAAAAAAAAACAAAAAAACATTTTAGGCACGACACAGAAAAAACTTAAAAACCTTTAATGGAGGATGACAAGCAGCAGAAGAGCGTAATACTTTTTAATAAAAGTAAAATATACAATTAAACGAAAGAATATTATTTTTTTCTTCTTAAGATTAAAATTATATACATTTAACGCTCTTGCCAAAGATATTTTGGGCATTAAAAGTTAAAAAAAAATGGTGGCATTTCCGGATCTTCGAATCTGGATTTTTTAATGTTTTTCGAGTTCGATTCATAATTCCGAAAAATACTTAAAACTTTATCACTTCTTGTTATCTTCTTTTGATTATTTTTCCCCCCAATTTCACAATAGATTTTATAAATATAATTTTAATGGTTACGATGATCATGAAGAATTGAAGTACATGTACATGTACTTCTTTTTAAGGTATTACTCTAACTGATTGGGTGTGACTCAAGAATATTCGATTGAATAATACGTTTTCCTTTGTTGTGCCTATAAAAGGAAAAATTTACAATTACATAGTTGTCGAAACTTTGTTTAAATCTGAAGAGTCACTCGATTCAATGGGTTAACGCAATTATGAAGTGGCTCTACGAGAAAATTCTGCTTTAAATGAATTTTATGTATGTATGTGTACATATAAACATAGGAATTTAAGCCAGGGATCAGGTATTTTAGCCAACAAATGGAAAAATTAGTTGGGTCTTTATGGAAATTTTTTTTGATGCTATCTGAAACGTAGGTGAAGCAATTTTCACATTATATAAAGAGCCTAAAAGTTTCAAGTACGATCAGTTTTTTTTATTTACATACTTTAGCTACCACTCAAGATATACAATCTGAAAAACATGCGTTATATGGCCAAACTCTTTAAAAACATATCAAATGAACATTCACTACGAACTGCATCAGGAGCTGACCACCAACGTTTATGAAATCATGTGCTTATCAAGTGTGGCCTTTATCACGTTTCGGTATAGTATATATTGGATTGGCAATGGTCAAGAGATCTATTTGTGTTTAAAATTGCCGATTTCAGTCTTATCGCTGGGTATATAAAGCAAGGTCCGCTCTACTATATGACCATTGGCAGTTACAACTTCAACGTATAATTATCTAAATGAGGGCTACTCAACATTATTTTATAGCCTTCCTTGTGCTGGTGGCTTCCTGCTTGGAGCTGACACAATCCTGCCAGAGCATTGAGCAGCGATACAAATTTCCGAACAGTGACATCTATTTAAGATTGAGACGTGGTGACAAGCTGCAATATGAATTAATGAAGGGTTCATCGAGCCTGCAGACCGTTTCCTTGGATAATTTTTCGACAAACAGCGATTTGGAGTCAACCACAAATGGGGGATTTAAATTGTCAGATGGTACGACTAGCATTGAATTCTCTTTAGTTCAGTCGGGAGTGGTTACCGGTACTGGTAGTGATATAACCCACATTAAAGTGGCTCGCAATGAGGTTGCTGTAGGATCACAACCTCGCGATTGTTTCTCGCTGGATCAATCTGAAACCCATTGGTTCAGTGGCCCTCAACAGATGGAACATTATTGGCCGGTGGAACGTCAAAAGCATAGCAATTATTCCTACCTACCCAAACAGTTGGATAACTTTGGTGTGGGTGAAAGATATTGGCTTAACAGTAAGGGAGCCTTCATCTTTGTTGAATCGAATACACCATTATTTATTGATCAGAATACTGGAAATTATGTGAATCAACTTTGCATGAGCGCCGCTGCTGTTTTGCCCTATGATCCTCATGTATCCTCATTTAAATTCGTTTACCATGTGGGTTTGGGCAAAAATGCAAAATCTGCTCATAAATATGTTGTGAAAACTTTCCTCGGACAGCCAACTGGTCATCCTGATGAGCTCATTGTTGAGCATCCCATTTGGTCCACATGGGCTCTATATAAGTGGGATATTGATGACGAAGTTGTTCGGGATTTTGCTCAAAAAATTATTGACAATGGATTCAAAAATAGCCAACTGGAGATTGATGATGACTGGGAGGATTGCTACGGAGCCTTAACTTTCCGTAAAAGTAAATTTCCGGATATAACAAAGTTAACAAAAGATCTGAAATCTTTGGGTTTCCGTGTCACCCTATGGATTCATCCATTTATCAACAAAGATTGCGAAGCTATCTATGAGGAGGCTAAGGGATTGGGTTATTTGGTTCTGAATCACGAAGGTAATCCAGATACCGAATGGTGGAATAGCAAGGCAAATGAAGCTGCTGCCATTGACTTTACTAAACCAGCGGCTCAGGAATGGTTCAGCAAACGTTTAACACGTTTGCAAGATGAACATGGTATTGATAGCTTCAAGTTTGATGCTGGTGAAACCAGTTGGTTGCCCGATGATCCCGTTCTACAAGAAAGTAAAAAGGACATCATATCGCCACTGCAAGCAGTTGGTGACTACGTTCGCACAGTGGCCGCTTTCGGTGATATGGTTGAGGTACGTTCCGCTCAGGGTACTCAGGATTTGCCTATTTTTGTTCGCATTGTTGACAAGGATTCGGAATGGGGCTGGAATAATGGTTTAGTTACATTGATCACTACATTACTGCAAATGAATCTGAATGGTTATCCCTTCGTTCTGCCCGATATGATTGGAGGCAATGGATATAATGATCGTCCACCAAACAAGGAGCTCTTCATACGTTGGCTACAAGCCAATGTCTTCATGCCTGCACTTCAGTTCTCCTATGTACCTTGGACATTTGATGAGGAAACTGTAAAGATCAGTCAAACCTTTACCGATTTGCATGCCGAATATGCTCCGTATATCGTAAAACAGTTTAAACGAGCTGTAGAAACGGGAGAGCCAGTGAATGCACCACTTTGGTGGGTTTCTCCTGAAGATAAGGTTGCTCAGACCATTTATGATGGTAAGCTAATCCATCCATTTATAATGACCAATCCGTAAAGTCAAATTTTATTTTTTTTTGCAGAATTCCTTTTGGGTGAGGACATCATAGCAGCTCCAGTAATTATCGAAGGAGCCACCAAACGTGACATTTACCTTCCCGAGGGACAATGGAAAGATGGCAATAGTGATACAGTTTACACAGGACCTATTTGGGTAATGGACTATACAGCTGAATTAAATACTTTGCCATATTTTCTACGCGTAGGGTTCGAAATGAATTAGTGTAAATCCATTCCAAATCCAATGTATATATATATATATTTAAACAGAGTTTCGAAAACCAAAACACAAATTGTTGAAACAAAAAAAAAAAAAAGGAAAATTAAATAATAATTAGAAAATATCACAGTCAATTTGGTAAGATAAATATTTTTAGAAGATTTAAGTTAACGTTGGAAACTTTCAACTGACAATGCTTGCCTACTTGCTAATGATGATATCTCTTCCGATTCTGAGCTAATTTGGAAGCTTGGTATGGAACGTGGATGACGGAATTGTCCATATTCTCGTTCGAATTCGACAGGATCTTTAGTTATTATATTCTTTAGGTTAAGCATTCTGCAAAAAAGAAAAAATGTATAAATTAATTTGAGGAAAATTATAAATCGAAATTGTGTTACCCTAAATCCGTGTTATTTCGTCCATATTCATCTGCTATATTTCTCTCATATATCGACAGTTTAAGGGAATGGATTTTCTTAGATTTCATTCGGCACTGTCTCTTATAACGATCTCTTTCTTTGGCCAAATCGATATAACGTTTATTTTGTTTGGCTAATTCGTTTAAAACCTGCTTGAGGTCTTGGCCAACTTCGAGTCCGTGTTTATTTTGTCGCAACAGTTTCATTTCATTTTCCATACGGGAAATGTGTTTCTCAAGTTGTGATTTTTCCAAACGAAGTTGCATATTCTCCTCGGACATTTCTTCACTTCGTTGATGAAAGAACTCAACTTGCTCTTCCATTTCCAGTTTCAGCTTAGCCACATGCTCCTCCAGATCAATAAATTTGCTCTCATATATAGAATCACACTGAGATTCTTCCAGTACCTTACTATGCTGCAATTGTTCCAATTCTCGATTATCGAACTTGGATTGAAATTCTTGATTAATTTGCTGCCTTTTCCCGTTGGCCATTTCAGTGGCAACTTCTGGCGGATTGCACATAAATTCCGAACTATGTTCATCCTGACGATCTACCAATTCAGAGGATTTTTTTCTCACGATCTTTTTTGGTCGGTCCACTCGGAGTACCTCATGGCTATCGCTTTTTTCTATGTCATCTCCATATTCTGGCGGTGGGTCTGTAATTTTCGAGTAGATTTCTTAATTAATTTTTTTGTAATGGGTTCGATTGGATCATTTTTTAGACTTTCGGTGATCTCCGTGCTTTTATCCGGTTCTTCGATTTCGAATTCCGTTTTTCTTACAATTTTCTTTCGAACAATTCGCTTTGTTGGTTTCTTTTCATGCATTTCCGGCACGATCACTTCCGAATTTGATAAACAATTGGTTAGAGTGCTTTGCGAATCTATCAGTTTTAGTGCAAGATATTCTTCAGAATTTTCAAGTTGATATGATAGATCCATTTCCTGATCTTCTAATATGGCTTGTTTCTTTTGGATTCTTTTCGTTGGCTTACTTGTGGGGGAAATTGAATTTTCCTCGATATTATTTTCGTTATTATTTATTATTTTCACTTTAGTTTTTTTTAGGTGTTGCTCCTCGGTTTTATATAGCTGTTCTATAAAATTTTCCGTTTCCTTTAGGACTTTTTCCTGATTTTTGTTCACTTCCACCCAGCGAGCACTCAAAGCAGTTTCCGATTTTGGAGTTCTAGGAATCCGTTTACTTTCTTTCACATTTGCTCCGGGAATATCAAAATTATCTTTGGTTGAAACTGGTTGGGATTTCAACTTGCGTTTGCTTTCCTTTTGAATAACATTGTGGTGGTGGTGCTGAGGATCGTCAAGATTTGGATTCGGACAAGTATCCAAAAGTAAATGGTTTGATCCTTTAAATTTTTCTTTTCTCAATTCACTAATGACTTCCCTACTGAAAAAATCGGTATTACTTTCGATTCTTTTAACACACACATCATCATGACTACATCTTCCACTACATCTGGAGTTACTTTGAGAAAATGAATGTTCAGATCCGTGCTCTTCGTCAATACCTCTTTCGGGCTTACAAATCTTTTGTACGGTTTTATTTCGAACTCTTTCCTCTACGAAGTCTGCCTCTCTTTGAGAATTATCCAACTTTTGATGTCGGTTACGCATTCTTTCTTTTTTACCCAGTATCGATTCCATTTTAGGCAACAACTGCAAATCTGCGGCATTAATCTCTTCCAATTTTCTAGCTCCCCTTAGAAGTTGATCTTCACTCTGGGAGGCAATTAGTTTAGGCTTAGAATTCGATTTTGTTTTTATCATTTCATCACCAATTCCCGGATCTCTATTGGAGATTTGATCATTATTTTGAATATTAAAATTTGCACATGCAGATTGAATTTTCTTAGGTTTATTTGATTTCTCTTCTTTTGAGACATTGTTGTTATGCGATTCAGTTGTGTTGCTTGCAGATTTGATTTTCTTTAGCCTAATCGATTCTTTTGTCGAGACGTATTCCTTTCCGTTGTCCTCCAATTGGACATATCCGGATGTATCGGACTTAACTTTCTGGCTGGATTTCATATTCACTTTAGTTATATGTTCCTTTTTACCATTTTTTCTTAGATCATTTTCGGTTTCCTGTTGAGATTGTTCTTCTTCAAATTTGACACTAGATTCGCGTTTTTTTAATGGTTGCCTTTGCTTTTTGCTAGTATTGATTTCATCAAAATCAAGTTCCATTCCAGATTTGTCCTTATTGAATTTATTATATTGAGCTAAAACTTCCTCATCAAAGTCGCTTGATAGCTGTTCATGATAATCCTCTGGTTCTGCCGCTACCTTATGGGTGTGTTCCAGCGGCTGTCGCACCACCATGGAGGAGAATTTTTTACCAAGCAAACATCCTCCTCGCTATCTTGACACTCCTGATGGCCTGTAAGTCGCGTAAATTTCTTTCGTCTGCCTTGATGTTTGGGTAAATCTTTTAGCGGGTCATCATCATTGTTATCAATATCACATGGTGAGTCTAGATCTTGGCCACCATCGTTATCAGAGGCAGATAGTTCGGCTCCCACACTTAGACTAGCATTAGAGGCATCATCTTGGCGTTGCCAGGCATTGGAGCCTGCTTCCGAATCCTTGTGTTCCTCCGGCAATTGTCTTATGACACTACAGCCTGATGCAAGTGATGGTTCCATCTCATCTTCAATACGACCGTGTTGACTCTGACGTGAACAAATGGATTTCACATCCACACTAAAAGTATATTCAATCAGGGGTTTCAATTCTCGGGCACTGTCCATACGTCCAAGGCGATTGAACGTAAAGGAGCCACTCAGCACATATTTCCGATTATCATCAAAATAACTATCTTCTGGCATCAAATTACCAAAATCCATGCGATAATTGGCAATGGCAGTACCATTGATGTACATATTGATGGGTAAATAGAAAATACGTTGGAAATATAGACGCATACTGCGCAGAGATGACTTGAATCTCAGTCCCAATACATCATTTAGAACATACGAATCCTTTTCATTTAATTTAAGCTCAATATTAGTTACATTCCCCACAAAATCGAATACCAAGAGAACTGTGTTCACATCCTTGCCAAGATTCAATGATTTAACCAATCTGCATACGTTTTTCAATTGCTTCAGTTGCAGGACCACTTCAATAATATCGCAATCAATTAAAGGATCATTACCTACTTGGAGCAGACCCAATTGAACCAATGACTGAACATATACATTTGCCTGAAAATCCAATTAATGGAATTAATTAATCCAACATATTACGTTGACTAATCCAATACTTGCCTGTGAATGAAGCATGTTGGACGTAATGGAATGACCCGGCGATTGGAGTGGAGGAGTAGGAGGACTTTTTGGCTAGAATGAAAAAATTTAATCTCAAATATTGAATTTCCTATAATCAATGTCGATAAAATTAATGAGTTACTCACATTGGCAAACTGCATTAGATGTTCAAAATCTTGGGTATGTAATAGGGATTTCTTGACAATGGCCAACATTAGAAGTACTTCCGGTTTATGGGAACGAAATTCATTAGAAATGCATATTAGCTTATGCCAAAACATTTTCAATTGCAATGCAGTTTGATTGCCCGTAGTGGTAAGAACGGGCAATCCTCTTATTGGCAACAAGAGAGTTCCAATTGTTTTCCGTTCCGATTGACTACTACATGAATAGAAGGTAACCTTTACGGGTCGGTGATCTGTCTTAATGCGTTTAATACCGGCCATATCGCATTCCCAAATGCAATTGCTATTAAAAATAATAGTTTCAGCTGTAGCGGAAGGCTGTCCCTCAATCTCAAAGTCCACCGTATTGAGGGCGGCGTTCATTACTATCTGTTCGTGTTCCCCATCGCGTCCACAGAAATTGATGGCTAATTGCAAAGTGGAACTTGCGTCAATTGGGATTTAATTATTCTAATTGTAAAGGTGCTTACCCTCCACAACATGTAGAATCACACAATAAGTCTGGTCGTCTTCTTTATCCTTGCAAGAGTCGCGTCTGCTGCAGCTGCCATTCTCGCTTCCAGCCAAAGAACGTGGAGCTGACACCGATGATGACGATTGCTTATATCGCTTTACCATAGCCAACGTAACACAGAAATTTGCTAAATGGAAACATTCAAAACGAAGAAGAAACTCAAATTGGAATCGCTAATTTTCAAACGTGATGAGAACGTGAATTTGTATATTCGATATGTGTTAGTTTGTTGATTTTCACACAATTTTTTATTATTGTTGTTGCTGCTGCTTGATTAGAAATGCGACACTAGGCCAACTTGAAATTTAGTTAAGTTGGCCAGGAGTTGGTTGTTAACCATGGCAACGGACACAAACAATATATCGATAACAACGATATCGCATTAACCAGGATATCTTTGCTTCAGTTTAAGAAATTTTAAAGGAATCTATGAAGATTGGGATAATTTTTGAAAATGTAACTTTAAAAACTCATTTTTCAGGCAAATAGTTGTATTTTTATTAATAAATTCTAAACTTCCTTCCAAATAAATATATATCAATATAGTATAAAGTAATATACGAAATTAACTCAAATATCATTAACCATGCCATCAACTATGGAGAGGCTAAAATTGGATTTTCTGTTTGATTTTAAAACAAAATTTAAGGAGTAATTTAAATTTTTTAGTTTTATGTTCAGTTATAAAATTATAACTCAAAGTTAACCATAAAAACGATAAACCCATAAATTTACAAATAATGGAATGCAATCAGTGGAATAAAAATAAATTATTAATTGCAATCCCTAATACAAACAACTAACTTTAATGTTTATTAGAAATTTTTGTCTAAAAGTAAAGAATCTAAAATTAATTGAAAATTCGGTTAACCCTAATCAAAATACATATAGTTTTAGTCGAATGTTGTTTTGGGTTTTTACTTTATAATATCAAAGAAAGATGCTAAATGGAACTTAGAATACCCTTTAATACCTAAAGAATACAAGGACATTTTTCAATTTGGACAATTCGGAAATAAAGAAACTGATGTAAGCAATTAATTTTCCGAATAAAAATAAACAGGACATAATATTGAAATAACTAAATAACTTTTAATAACTTTCGACTTTTCTCTTTTATTATTTTTAAAATAATATTCGTATATTTGAGTAAGTAAATGAGTGCTCTGTTAAATCCTCATATATCTAAAATAAATCCCATCTTTAAATAATAGTATAAACTTTTATTTTTGAATAACTAGTGGCTATAATTCAATTCAATATTTATAAATATTCCAATCTTCATAACTTTTTCATTCGCCTGAAAATTGTTGGAGAACTGTTCGTCTTGGTGGCGCTTCTCCTGGCAATCCACCGGGAGCACCTGGTTCATGGTGACCCTGTTGCAGACGATGATTTTTAAGGGCAGTGCCCTGAATGAACCGCTCGCCACAGATGCCACATTGGTAGGGACGCTCTCCGGTGTGTCGACGTATGTGTAGGGTCAAATCGTTTGATTGGGTGAAACTCTTCTCACAGTAGGTGCACTTGTATGGTCTTTCTCCATTATGGATGCGCATATGCTGTTGCAATTTATAGGACCTGGCAAATCCTTTTTGACACACTGTGCAGACATGAGGTCGCTCGCCGGTATGAGTGCGTCGATGACATTGAAGATCCGAGGAACGAGGGAAAGCCATCTCACAAAAATCGCATTTAAAGGGCTTCTCACCAGTATGCCGACGCATGTGAATGATAAGATTGGAGGAAGAACTGACTGCCTTGCCACAGAAAGCGCATAGAAATAGTTTCGGTTGCTTGGGGGAAGCTATGGATGATGATGATGATGCAGCTACTGTTGATGGGGATTTCTTTGATGGAGCAGAAGATTGATTGGTTGTCCCTCCAGGACTATGAAACTTTTTCATATGGGCTGTCAGACGATCTTTGCGATTGTATTTCCTGGTACACAGAGCGCATTGGAAGATTTGTTGCATTTGTTTTGAATTTGATGAATTTACAACTGGGTCCAGTTGTTCCATGGGTTGTTGTTCCTGGATTTGCTCCTCCTCTTCGGTTTTTCCATGCTGAAGCTGCACATGTATTAACATATTGGATTCCCACATAAATTTATAGCCACATTTAATACATTTAAAGGGCTTCTCTTGATTTTTACACTGATTACGCTTATGATGGTCAATAATATCATTAGAGACGCTCTTAAAAATGCACTGATCGCAACCATCTGGGATTCGTTCCAACCTGTGCATAGCCTGTTGATGCTGATATAGTTCATACATTCTTGTACAACGTAAATGACACATGCTGCAAGTGTAAACTTCGTTACTACCACCAGATTTGACATCCTCCGTATCTGTTTCGGAATCGTCTAAATGCAATTCATAGCCCAATTGATTGGTTATGGAATAATTTTGCATGGAAGCAAGGTCATGGTGCGATTCCTTGGGTGCGTTCTTTAAGTGGCGTCGCAGATCGGCAATGGAAATAAAGTTTATGTTGCACACTTTGCATTCGATAATCTTCTGACCATGTGGATGATTGTATGAATTAAGTAAAGATTCAGCATACGGCAATTGATCAGCGCTAATGCCATGTCGTTCAATATGCTGTAGAAGATTAGCCTGACGATAGAAGCGACGGGCACACCACCGACAACGATAAATACTTGTATCCGAGTGCATCAGCATATGACGAGTTAGATCCTTTTGCATTTTAAAACTGCGATGACATTCCTTGCAATGCAATTCTCCACCCTCTGTCCCCAGTATGGAATCATCTGCCTGATGGCAAAAATTTGAATGTAGCTTAAGATTATCGCGCCAACGGAAGCGTAAAGTACACTTTCTGCATTGATGGCGTTTCTGATTATTTCTGCACTGGGATCTCAGATGATGTTCAAGTAATTGCTCACTCACAAATCTAGACTGACAATGGGAGCACACATTTGTGCCTGCTTCACCACAAGAATGCTGTTCCAATTGATGGGCATACAATTGATGTTTTCTCTTCACCACCACCTGGCAAATTGAGCATGAATATCGATTAAAATTTTGTCGTCGTTCATTTGATTCATCTTCCGTATCAGTATCTGTTTCGCTGCTATCCAAACTAAGTTCAATCCCAGCTTCATTTCGTAATGGATATGAATCTATCTAGTTCCACACCCTTACCAATATCATTCATAATGCGTGATATTAAATGATCTCTGGTTAGGACAACATTGATTTCGGGGTATAGGGATTTGGAAACTCCAACTATATCTTGCTCTCGATCAGGAGGTAATTGGATTACAAATTGATGGGTCATTAGATGACATCGCAAATCAGCAATCTTTGAGTGTTGGGATAGACAAATCATGCATTGTATACGCTTGCAGCCATGTGGCCGACTAAGTTCTGATAATATCTGAGTTGATGGGGGTTTCTCATCATTATTCTGATCATCATTCTCAATCTTATCCAGCTGCTGGTGCTCGCTGTGTACTCGCATATGCGACTTAAGGCCATCTTTGCGATGGAATTTACGTTCACAGTGTGGACACTCAAACTGAGATGCCGTTTTAGGCTGATGCATTCGCTTGTGTCGATTCAAATCCTTTGGCCAGATGAAAACCTGTTAAAGGGAAAGAGATGAGGTTAATTAATAATTAAATAAACATACACTATCCGTCTTACCTTATCGCATTCATTGCATTTTAGCTTGGCAGCAGCAACAGCAGCTGATTTTCGTTTGATGGCAATGTTCTGATCCAATTCCTTGTCAGATGGATGATTCACCCGCATGTGTTGCTCATAGTTTGTTTGCCAAACGAAATGCATGTGACATAACTGGCAATGGAATCTAGCGTGGGACTTGCCACATGATCGACGTCTGTGCTGCTGTAGAAGTGAATCGCAGATAAATCTCTCCGAGCAATTGCTGCAAGAATAAGAAAACGATTCCATCTCTTGCTGATGGCAATTCTGTTGATGTTCAAGAAGATTGGTCAAACGTTTCATTGATTCGCCGCAAAGGGGGCAAGTATGAACGGGCTTCTCTTGAGATTTACCCGGTTCATCACTCTCATCCGTATCAGAATCGTGGAGATCCAATTCTTGGCCAGAGCTAAGGCTGGCATTATAATAACGGCTATAGTCTTGAGCTTCAAAGTCACCAACTATGCGTGAGCTTAATTCAGATTGACTGCATGCCAAACCATTCGGATAATAGCATCGGAAAAATGTTGCCTGATATAGAGGATCGATGCCAGTTAAGCCATCCCGATGACTGACTAAATGTGCTCTCAATTGGACTAAACTGGGTAATTGAGAATCGCACAGACAGCATATAATTTGTTTGTCCTCCTCTCTGTTTTGAAGACAGTCATGTTTTTCCAGATTCTCCAACCAAATAAACTTTCCAGGACATTTGCGGCAACCATATCGCTTAAATTTACTGTTACACTGGGAACGTTGATGCTGCTCATACAATGTAAAGCAAACGAATCCAATGTGGCATAAATTACATCGTAATTTGGGCTGATTATGTCCCTGTGTATGTTCCTCCACGGTATGCCGTATAAGTAGATGCTTGCGCTTAAAGGACAGGTTACAAGAAAGACAGGAGTATTTAGGTTCTTCGTTTTCTATAGACAGATCTTCATCAGAATCACTTAAACATAATTCATAGCCATGGGAGTTGACAATAGCACAGAATTTATCTAAGTTTCCTTCAGTTATATCTTTTGTTATTAAATCTTTGACTTTTTCTATGTCAACATTTTCATCGCCAAAGTTTTCCTTTACCGCTTCTTGATCCAATCTTAGTTGATCGAGAGTTTCTTTAGATGAATGGCTCTGTAAATGGGCTCTTAAATCCTTTAAACTTTGACATTTCAGGTTACATAATTTGCACTCTATAAGCTTTAGTTGGCCAGAACTATAGAGTCGTTCTGCGAATCTCCATTCTTTGGCCACTTCTACAACTTCTCGTTTCGCCAAACGTTTCTCATGGGACTTCAAATGAGACATGTACTTATCCTTCCTTAGGAATCCCTTGCCACACTGTGGACAATTAAATGCAGCATCTTCGAAATGGATGCGAGCATGTCGCTGCATATCCCGATACCAGGAGAAGGTTTTCCCGCACTCAGAACATGCATGTCGTCCATCGGAATTAAGAGCTTGCAATTTTGCAACTCGAGGAGGACGACCACGACGACGTTTAGGGGGCTGCTCTGGGCTCAGGCTACAAAATTATTAAATTAATATATGTTTTAAAATTTTAGTTTGGTTTTTAGCCATTTGGCAAACTTACCTCAGTTCGTTTTTCTCCTCCCGCTGCTGCTCATCGGGCTCACTATCGGATTGCTGTTTAATCTTGCGTAGACTCCGCCTAAGCTGATATGGTTTGTATTCGTCTTCTTTACATTTAGCAGGATCCTCCTCAGCTTCGCTTCCCGCTTCACTATCTGCCTGCCATTTTAATTCCAATCTTGTGGCTGCTGCTTCTTCCTCATCAAGTGGTTGGTGGCCAACAACTTCTTCTTCGTCCATTTCCATTTTGATCTGCTGTTGCATGGCATTGGGTATTGGTATATCAATAGGTGTCTCCTCCAGGAAGCATTGCCTCAACTGCATCAACAGCTCCCTGTTCACCTTTCGGGCTTGCTCCACAAAGGCATAGGCATTCTCCAATTTGGCCAAGCAATCGGCACACAAATGTTGTGGTAAATTTTCATCGCCCTGCTCTAATAGAGGCTATAACCAGAAAATAGCTTGTATTAATAAATGCGCCCCTATGTATATGTATGTATGCATGTGTCTATGAATATGTGTGTGTGCGTGTGTTAGTTTTAATTTTCACTTCACTTACAATTTGCGTTAATTCTTGCAGCTTTTCCGAACAAGAGGCAAGCGGCAATAAATCATTGTGCTGCGTGGCACAAGTACGACAAATGTCCGAAGGCAACATTTTATTTTGTATTTATTCAATGTTAATTGTTTAACTTGTACTTGTTAAAAAAAAAAACACGGCAAAGACAAACTATGTCCAAAAAGTGATGCCAACTGTTTGGTGAAAAAAAGGCTAAATGAATAATAGCTAAATGATTTCAAGAAACTGCCAAAATAAAATCTAGTTCCATTGTTAATTATTTGATTATTTTTTGGCACACTATTTGTAATTGAGTTAATTGTTTGTCAGATTTCTTAAGTAAAAGTTGTTAACTAATATCAGTAACATAACTGTTACAACTAGTGACTATCAAAGTTTGTCAGCACTGATACCAATTGTTGAACAGCTGTGCAAAGGAACGGAATGGAAATGGAACAATTGGTTTTTTGTATATTCAGTGTGGATAATTTTTCCAGTTGTGTTTTGATTTGAGTACAGAAAAATACTAATTAGTTAATTAATTCTACCAGTAGAAGTAGTAGTCGAACTTCGTTCATCGATTTCTGGACTTTTATTAATAATCAGTCAAATAACGTTAAACGACGAGAATTAAATGATGAATTTCATATATTCAAATTAAATATGACAAGAACCTGCCGAATTTGCGCTGGAGATGGAGGACGATTTTGGATGGAGACTCCCGTGGAGAAGTACGGCGGGAAAACGTTTAGTCAGTTGCTTCTAGATCTGACCAAAATCGAGGTAAGGATTCTAAACAGAGTTTATTCTACTCCAAGTAATAAAATACATATGTGAATGTGTATTACTTACAGATGACCATGGCACAGGCGGAGAAGCTAACTCCCTGGATATGCCGCAGTTGTGCGCATAAACTGCAGCATTCCTTTGATTTTGTTTTAAAAGCCAAAAAGACACACGAGATTTTGGTCGCTAGAATGAAGGAGCCAATTGCTGTGGCCAAAGCAAATTTGACGCTGGAAGATGAAGATTCATTTTGCCTTCGTGAGACTCCTATACAGCTAATGGAGATTGAGGGGGTGACTATTAAAATGGAAGATTCCGAGCCAACTGCTGTTAATGCTGATGATGATACGGGACCGCCTTATCCAGTGCCCGATCCTCTAGTGCGTGCCGGGATTGAGAAGCGTGCCATTTCCGACTTAAGCGAAGGTGATGACGATGGCAATGTTGATAATAATGATGATGATGACGATGATCTAGACGATGTTCCCCTCAATCAGCGTTCTGTCAAGGCCAATTCTCTGGCTTTTGCTCACTTGAAGAAGCATAAATGTAATCACTGCAGTAAAGCATTTAGATACATCACAAATCTCTACAGGCACAAACAAACGGAGCACAATTCAATAGATCAAATTAAGAAAAATGTCAAGAAACTATTAAGAAATCGCCAGGATGTTGAGGAAAAAGATGATGATAACTATTACAAGTGCGATCAGTGTGATAAATCTTTCAAATATGTTATGCTACTGGTTAAGCACAAGCAAAAGTTTCATGGAGTCGCTCAAATGCCATCAAGTCGGGGACCGGCAGTGACAACGGCAACTCCCCAGTTGAGACCAAAGCTGAACACTGATTCCTTGGTTCACAGCCTTATCAAGGCAGTGGAGTAAGTTCTGTTCTCCTTTTAGAAAAATATCCAACCAAATCTAAATTTCAATTTTCAAATCTTTGCTTTAGAATTTCAGATGAGGATGATAACTCTAGTTTGGATAACTACTACAAATGTGATCAGTGTGAGAAGTCCTATAAATACATTGTTAGTCTAATCAAGCACAAGCACAAGGATCATTCGGAGAATGATAAAAACTCCGCTGACGACGATGACCAAGCCCAGGCATCCACATCCAACTTTTCTAACAATAGCGTTGCCTCAAAGCCTTCACGCATCAATCGCCGGCTTCAGGATTTTGATTTGCATCGTTGTCAACCAAATGGTTCCAAGGAGATTAAATGCATGATCTGCTTACGTCGATTTGTCAAATTGGGTGAACTGCGTCAGCATCTGAAACATCATCCCGTTGATTTCGATTTCGAGGCCCATGGCGAACCAATTGAACGCATAGCCGAGGGTTTCTTTAAAACCGCTGTAGAATCCACAAAAGAAGGTTTAAAACGTCGCATTCTTAAGGATCTGGAAATAGGCTTGTATGGGCGTTACTACTCCATAACCAACGAAGCACGCTATGAGATGAGTCTCGATAGTTCTGATACGGATAGCGATGGTGGCGATGCCGATGCCCAAGTGATAATACGACGCAGCTATGCATGCGAATTGTGCGACTCACCGAAACAGCCGTCCAAGTGGCCCCGTAAATATCAATTGCATGAACATCATAGGCAACATCATTCCTGGTTAGAGGCACCCTATGTTTGCCATCGTTGTGATTCTCGCTTTTTAAACGAGCAACTTCTGGAACATCATACTAGCCAATTATGTAATAATACGTTGAAACGTTTTCAATGTGATAAATGTCCTCAACGTTTCTTTTGGCGCAAGAATTTACGCTCACATTTGGTAGATCATAAAGATAAGGTACATGTCTAAATACTAAATCCAATTGAAGGAATGAAATATTTAAATTAATATATTTCTAATACCATTCCAGCAAGAAAATTATCCGTGTGATCAATGCCAGCGTAGTTTTCAGGATAAAAGCTCAGTAACTAGGCACAAATTAATGATGCATGCAGATGGAAAAAGTCAATTGATACCCTGCCGTTGGTGCACAAGGGTTTTCTATAGGCCGGCCCTGCTTCATAAACATCTCCAGCGTCATGGGTTTAGTGGTGAAGACTTGCCCTTGGCTGAAACATTGCTGGCCGATGCAGCTAAGCCTTTGGGACCAAAGAACATTCAATGCAAATTGTGTGATCTTCGATTCGTTAGTATTGCGGATTTGCGTCGTCATATGGTCATGCAAGGGCATGCTGGTCAGGCTTCTAGCTATATGATCAGTACTGAAGCTGGATTTGAACTGCAACTGGATGATACAGATGATAGTGACGATGACGACGGGCATACAAAAAGATCTTACACTTGTGATCTCTGCAAGATGAAACTTCCACGCAGGCGTGAGATGAGTGAGCATCAATACTCGTTGCATACTTTTGATAAACTGCCGCACGGATGCGATCAGTGCATATATAAAACTGTGGATAAAGTGAGTGCCATCTAATCTTGTTGATTGACAAAGCTCTCATGAATTTTCTATTCCTATTCCAGGTTATGCTTGAACATCATCAAATGACTCAGTGTCAAAACAAGGAAAAAAAATTTATTTGTTCGCATTGTGGTTACAGATTCATGTGGCAAGAGAATCTTGACCAGCACTTGTCCAGTCAGCATCCTAAGCACAAAATTAATATAAGCAGTCAAGAACAACAGTCCCAAAGTTCTTCCATTCGGCGAAAAAGACGTTTTAGATACCAATGCCCACATTGTTGGCGCTCTTTTGTCGTTCAACCTAGTTTGGATAAGCACATCAGGGACATGCATGTGGCTAAAAAGAATCCTGGAAAGAAGTATCTCTGTTCCCTATGCGGTCTGGAATCGCTAACGCCCAATAAACTCAGCATTCATATCCGACGTCATATGGGCGAAAAACCCTTCAAATGTGATCTCTGTGACATGCGTTTTACTGTTCATTACGAATTGAAAGTGCATCGACGAAAACACACGGGGGAACGACCATATCAGTGTACGTTCTGTGACAAGCATTTCGCTCGACCCGATAAACTGAGACGTCATGTCTATATGCACAGCGATAAGCGTCAGTGAATACAAATGTTACATGGATTCAACCTTGTAATACCCTGTAAAGTGAGATATTCTGGTCAAGATTGTAAAATTAATCATGGTACTCAAATCTATCATTAATTTTGTATTTATATACCTATATCTTTAATATGATATGATATATATCTTTATTTATCTTAGAGTGATCTTTGATGGTCAAAGATATCATTTAATTCTAAAAACACGGGGTATAACCATGCACATACAGCATTTAAGTTTAACCAAGTAAACATGACAAATGCATATAGAATTACCTCATTCACGACAAGAGAGAGAGAGAGCCAGCGAGCTTTTGATACTGCTTAAATGAAAAAGTATATGCGACTTACAAATTGATATATCCTATGTATATATAACCAAGGAAAAACTGCTTTTGTTTCACAATACCCCGTTCAATAACGCGTTTAAATATGTATATACTATATTGCCCTCTGTATATAAAATTATAATATTAATTGTATTTTTAATTGCTTTTACTTATAATTAAATAACGCAATGATTGGATTAAAGGGAATTTTGTAATTAATGTAAGAACAAACAATAAGTCGAATCGCTCTTATAAAATTCCATATGTTCAAAAATATTGAAAGATATCGTTGAACAGTCAACAACAAAGTGTCGGCGCGGTGGCATCGTTTCGCATCACAAATCTACAAAAAGATGAATACGGAGTCGCTAGCAGCACCCAGCTGGGTTAATCAACAACTTTTTCAAGGTTTAATCGAGGAACATTTTTCCAATCTTCACGAGATACAAAAATTCATAACAAAGGCGGCCATTAGTAAGGGGGAGAACTATCTAACAATTGTGCTTCGCATTCAAATTGAAATGCAAATGAGAGGTTGGCAACTACTTGTATATATTTGTATATATCTAAAATATATAGTATATTTTGTTTTTTTTTTTTTTGGTGCCGGTAGATGAGACAAGGGAGGAGGTAAATTATATTTTAAAGATTCCTCTGGTTAACGATTGTGGTGACGACCATGAATTTCATGACTTATTCGTTTCCGAATTGGATATGTATGATCGTCTTGTGCCCGAACTGGAAAATATCTATGCTAAGAATACTTCACTCATGGTTAAATTTAAGCCACTTCATTATAAATTTATGGATAAGGAAAGATTGCCCAAATGCGATTATTTGTTAATGGAAGATCTACGCGCAAAGTCATATAAGAATGTAGATCGCTCTTTGGGATTAGATCAAAGACAAATGGAGGCTGTTCTGAAAAAGCTAGCCCAATGGCATGCTGCGTCGGCTGTACGAGTAAGCGAATTGGGTAACTATGAGGAAGGGTATAGAGTGAGTTACTTTTCAGCGGAACATACTAAATTTATTGATAGTATGAACATCAGTTTCTGTGTGCCATTCTTGGAGTGCATGCAGCAATCATATAACCTAGACCCGGGGCAACATATTTTAATAGTGAGTGTAAACAATTAATCCTTTTTACAGATTATGTGAAATATAAGCAACTTTTCCTTAGAGTAATTATATGTCTCGCCTCACCGATCTTTATTTGGAGTTTGGTCAAATTAATTCTGCTGAATTTAATGTCCTCAATCATGGTGATTTTTGGTGTAATAATTTCATGTTTAAATTCCAAGAGAATTCAAACGAAATCTCAGACGTATGTTTTGTGGATTATCAACTACCAAAATATGGAACACCTGCCCAGGATTTGTTTTGTCTACTAATGACTTCCTCACAGTTTAGCCTCAAACTTAGTAAATTTGATTACTTTGTCGAATTTTACCATCAAGAACTTACAAAACATCTCGTATTACTCAATTATAATCGAAACGCCCCATCATTAAAGCAATTACAACAGAATCTCTGGCAAAATAGTCTCTGGGGTAAGTTTACTAAAACCAAAGTGTAAATATATTTTATAAATTTTTTTTAATTCTCTAATTATAATTTAGCATTTGTATGCGCTCAACGTATGCTTCCTATTGTGTTATTACCGCCCGATGCGGACTCACATATTGGTAACTTTATGGGTGATTCGGAGGAGGCTGTGGCATTCAAGCGTAAAACTTTTCTCTCCCCCGCTTATGTAGAACAAATAAAACAGATTTTACCTTGGCTAATTGAAAGATCTTATATAAGATAGTTAGCTATCCGTAAAACAACTGGACCGCTTATTATATATAGTACATACATACATGAATTTTGTGGGGTATAGTAAAATTTTATAAGTAAACGATAAAATTCATAGTTGTTTACAATACACATACTATACATATAAGATCTGCTCGTTGCAGATATTGAAAGTTTAGAAGTGCACAAAAACATAATAAATATATGTTTTTATCCATACATTTCTTCTCATTAATGTTTATTTATTTACTTTTGCTTTATTTCTATGAGAATAAAATAAATGATTTTAAAAGGAAAAAACCAAGCTGAATACCGTTCAAGCTCGTTAACGGTGATCCTTAATATCGCAAAATGAAATATATCCTTTTAGAGGATCAAAAAGCCATACGGCTTCAATAGTGCCAATTGTCAATCAGCCGCTGAGTTTGTAAGCTTAATAATACTTTTTCATGATTTGGACTATATATGCTATATGAGTTTAATGTGGATAAATGAATAGTTCTACCCATATTTAAGAATCATCAGACTTTTGCCAGTTGTGATTGTTGAACAATTGTTAATAAAAGACGACACTTATTCGGACAATGGGGCTAAAAACATGGAATTCTCTCGCTGTTTATAATAAAAGTTTGGGATCTTTCCTATTTTTGCCTTTTTGTATTTAATGGTTCGTCACTTAACAAAATTGAGATTATAAGGTACACAAGTACTTATGATCAACTGAAAAAGCTCTGTGGTAAATACGATTTTTTTATAATTTTTAACAAACCATACAAACAGATGGCGCCAACATTGCAAAAAGTGGGGATCAAAACAAAAATTAAAATTAATGTCAATAAACTAATTTGGCCATGGGAAAAGCTTTTGAGCGAAGTATCTAAAATATCTGTGAGAGGAAACCTCTGTCTTAGGCAAAGCTTAAGAAAAGTTTCCATATAGAAGCTTCAGTTGTCGCATCGTACAATAAATTCATAATAATGGCTGATTTGATTAAAACTAACCGTATCTTTAATATTTGAACAAGTACGGTTTTTAGATTCCCCCCATAAGCACCGTAAAAATTAAAATTTCGCCACAATGTGCAATCAGCTTTCAAGGGTCTGTTCAAAAGCTCTGGAAACTGGTATAAAACGGCAATCGGCCTCAGCTTTTTTTTAGTTTTCCCGCAACTAGCCGTTAGTTTAGCTCGCCAAAAAGAAACTACCGCCAATTGAAAAAAATGCCGTCAGAGAATAACAAACCAAATAATCTAATAGTTCCTGATTGGATTAAAGCAGAACTGTTCGAACAGACACTTAAGGATACAGTAAAAGATTTTAAAAAAATAATCAATTTCAAAGTCAGTCCTGGAACGCGACCTGGTGATAACTATGTAACTATAATGTTCCGTGTGGAACTGGATATTGAATTAAAAGGTGAGGGTCATTTTCTTTAATTCACATTTCGATATAGGACAATCAATTTCCATTGCAGATAAAACGAAAAAAAGTATTTCATATATGTTAAAGACCGCACGGAAGTCGGCGGAATATGATGAGGCTTTCGGAAGTAGTGAGTTTAATATATTTGATACTGAGCGTGAAATGTTTACGAATGTTGTACAGGAATTTAAGGATATGTACAAAGAGGTTGGACTCGATGTCGAGTTTGGGGCCAAGTGCTATAAGCTTAATACTAAGGAAGATCATATACTTCTTGAGGATTTAAAAGCAAAGGGTTTTCGACCCACAAATCGTTTGGCAGGCCTGGACAAGCAACATACACTGGGAGTTCTTAAAAAGTTGGCCCAATGGCATGCAGCTTCGGCAACACGAGTTGCAATTAAAGGCCCTTATCCTCAAAATCTCCATAGAGGACTATTCACTGAGGAGGGAAAAGTTCTTATCAGAAGTCTGTCAGAGGGAGTGATAGACATTATAATTAAAGCCTATGCAACAATTGAAGGACATGAAGAGTATTCTGATGCTGTGGTGAGTAGAAGTCGCCGAAAACTATTAAAAAGGGATTTTTAAATTAAATTTGGTAATTAATTTTAGAAAAATATGAAAGAACATATCTTCAAGAACATCTGGCAAGTGCGTCAAGTGGATCCCAACGAATTCAATGTCCTTAATCACAATGACTGCTGGCTAAGTAATATCATGTTTCAATATAATGATCAGAATCAATTATTGGATACCTATTTGGTTGACTATCAAATTTGCAAATATGGAAGTGTTGCCCTAGATTTGTTATATTTCCTAATATCATCGCCTAGACTGGAGATCAAAATAAAAGAATTTGATCATTTTATAAAATACTACCACGATCACTTGATCGAGCATCTAAATCTATTAAAATACCCAAATAAATTGCCCACTCTTATTGAAATACACACACAGCTGCTGAGATACGGTGTATGGGGTAAGTTTTCTTTAATTAAATTTCATTAAACGTTTAATTTATTTAAATTGGTTCAATTTCCCATAGGTTTTAACGTCACGCTTGGTGTTATGGCTGGAGCAAATCTTGAAGATGTCGACGGTGCCGACTTTGACAATCTACTAGCTGACACGCCGGAGGGAGAGAAATTCCGTAACCAATTATATACCGGCAATCAATATAAACAACACGTTAAAATAGTGTTACCTTGGCTGCTTAATCGCGGTGCTTTGTATTGTCCAAACATTGATAATGAATCTAAGTAGCTTCAGTGATACTAAAAAGACTAAAGTATATTGTTGAAGTTTAAAACAAACTCTTTAAATTGTTACGTAACCAGTAAAGTATTGATTATTGCTTGATTTAAAACGAACCGTATGTCAGAGAGAGTGTCATTGTTTAACATTTGAAATAATGATCGGAGTGATCTTCAACCATATAGAAATTCAATATTTATTATTGCTAAGCAATACTGATTAAACAAAGTTAATAAATCTATTGAGCATTTGATAATGTTGATACGGAAAATAGTTTGTTCAATTGCAAGTTCTTATCTTTTAAACAAAAAAAAGTTAAATCATTATCAAAAGCTTTAGATTTAGAATGTAATCAAAAAAGCTTCAAATTTATATTAAGAGAAAAGAGAATTTATTTTGGAGAGCTTTTAACAAACAACCTGTTTGTTATGTTTACCAAAAATGAACAAATAGTTGAAACAATGTTCGCGTCCCCTATTCTCTCGGAGCTTTAGAAATAATTTCTAACAAAGTATGTAGATAGTAAGCGAATAAATAAAGCACACAATGCTAATAAATTATTAGTTGTTTCTTTGCTACCTACATCGAACGTTCCGATTTAAATAAATAATAATGTCAGCAACACCAGAACAAACGCCTAGTAAAATTCCCGAGTGGATCACTGCCAATATATTTGAAGATGTACTCAAGTCTACTGTCGAGGGTTATAAGAAAGTGAAGAACTTTAAAACTGTAATGGGAACTGCGGCAGGTGAAAATTATGCCACGATTATGCTACGTGTAGAGATTGAAGCCGAACTGGACGGTAAATTTGAAATAATTGCACCATATTTATCTATTTCGATAAAATTCCATTTATACAAATTAATTATAGATGGTAAAACCAAGTCCGTGTCGTACATGTTAAAACTTCCCCACCAAATGGAAGCTTATCAGAAAATGATGGAGACAACTAATATTTTTGATATAGAACGTAATACATATAACAATATTGTTCCCGAAATGGAGGAAATATATAAAAATGCTGGTGTGAATGTAAAGTTTGGTGCTCATAGCTATGATTTAAAGGATGCTAAATCGTACTATGTCCTATTGGAAGACTTACGTCCCCAAGGCTTTAAAAATGCAAATCGTTTGGAGGGATTGGATCAAATACATACGGAAAGAGTTTTACAGAAGTTATCCCAATGGCATGCCGCTTCCATTGTCCGTGTGCTGTCCAAGGGACCTTATGACAAGCCAATGACTGATGGATTCTTCAAAGAGGAAAATCGTGAGATGATGGTTGAAATGAACAAGTCATTGTCGCAAAATTTCCTCAAATGTTGTGGCACCTACGAGGGCAATGAGGCCTATATAGAGCAAGTTGTAAGTGATTCAGAATACTCCACTTAAGCGAGTGGATTAATATTCGTATTTTTGTTCCCTCTATTAGAAACTTCTTCAACCGAAAATTACTGATGAAATATTTAAAATGGCTAAGCTTGATCCGCTGGACTTAAATGTTCTTAACCATGGTGATTGCTGGTCCAATAATATTATGTTCCAATATGATGCATTTGGTAAGATTAAAGAGGTCTACTTTGTGGACTATCAAATACCCAGATGGGGAACAGCAACACAGGATTTATTATACTTTCTGCTATCGTCAACTAAACTGGAGGATAAACTAACTAAATTTGATCATTATATCAAATGTTATCATGATAATCTGGTGGAGAATCTAAAGATATTGAAATATTCAAAACCGTTGCCAACCTTGCGTGACCTACATTTGTCACTTTTTAAATATGGGGTTTGGGGTAAGTATTAGATCTATATTTATAATTAAAATGATTAATAAGAAACATTCTAATAAATTTGTAGGATATTGCACGGCCACAGGCGTTATGGGAGCTGTTCTTTTGGATCCCACAGATTCGGCAAGTTTTGAGAACTTTCTTAGCGAATCGGATGAGGGCAACGATTTTAAAGTTTTAATGTATTCCAATGCCCGTTATCGCAAACATATCCAAGTAATCCTGCCATGGTTACTCAACCGTGGAGCTCTAGAAACCAGCTAACACGTATAACTTATCACTGTGAACGATAAGAACCAGGCTCTTAACATTTGTTATAGATATTGTCGAAAACTGATATGAACTATCAATATAAATTAGTATTATTAATAAAACAAAATTTGCTTGAGGTCTGACACATTTTGTATTTCATGTGAAATATCGAAGGTAAGTAATGTACGCAAATCGGTCTTATCATATCTTTGCATAAAGACATGATTATTTTTAGTATAACCTAATAAGGCAGATCAAAACAAAACTAACTAAATGAGAGGATGGCGTTAACTTTCATACATTCATTCATACGTACATATGTATGTATGTATAAGTATGAGCATAAATAAATAAAGAATGAGAATCAAAACAGAATGCTGGTTGAGAAGCAAGAGATTTAATATATGTATATTTACACATAAGCATACATACATACATTCATATATAATTGTTTACCTCACATGATCGTAGGCAAAAGCTTTCGAGAATTAGCTAAATTAGAGAGCGAGAGAGAGAGACAGAGAGAGAGAAAGAATAAGCGTTTCCTGTGCAAGAGAGCCAGTAAAAGTCAATAATTGCTTGAAAGCTTGTGATTGGGAGTAAAATTTGCGAATAGTGATCGAGGACCTGAATACCCTATTTTATAAACCGAGTAGATAAACTATGATACACAGTATAACTTAATTACACATTAAATACATGTAATTAAAATAATTGTCAACTATATGTATGTGTACTTTGATTTTACACAACACTATTTTACAATTAAATCATTTATTTAGTTAGCTTTTTATTTTATTTTTTACAATGACAAACAGATTTAGTAATTGTCTAGTATTCTGTTATATACATACAATTGACTTATTATATATGCTATCAAAGGATGAATTGTCATTTCTGAAATTCTCGAATACGATAATCTTATCTTGGTTTGAGAATTGCAAAAACCACCTACTAAGTGTTAAAGAAGATTACTAGATAACAACAACTAAATATAAAAATTGAAAAAATCTCGTTGATGAGTTCAGTACATTTTAGCCACAGTCGGAGTGAAATAGTATTTTGATCAAGATGCCGCCACAGACGCAGGATGAAGTGATAACAAAGTCGGAAAAGAATATTCCGGATTGGATTAAGCCAGAGGTTTTTGAAGATCTCTTAAAAAAGCAAGTGAAAGGATACAAGACAATAAAGTCCTTGAATGTTAATCCTGGAACCGCTGCGGGTGAAAATTATGCCACCATAATGTATCGAATTGAGTTGGATGTGGAACTTAACGATCAAACAGAGATCACCAAGGCGTTCATGCTAAAAGCACCACATCAGACTGAAATGTATCGTAAACTGCTCGAAAGTAGTAATATTTTTGATATAGAACGTGGCATGTATTTGCAAGTGGTACCCGAATTGGAAGAAATATATCGCAACGAAGGCATTGAAATTAAATTTGGTGCAGAATCCTACGAAATTGACGTTAAGGAGTATTATGTATTGCTGGAAGACCTTAGACCAAGTGGTTTTCAAAATGCTGATCGCTTAAAGGGTCTGGATCAAAAACATACTGAGAATGTTTTACTGAAATTGGCCCAATGGCATGCAGCCTCTGCTGTACGTGTGGCCAATAAAGGACCATATGAGGAACAATTTACCAAAGGATTCTTTAAAAATCCAGAAGTTCTGCCTCTGCTATGCAGCAAAAACATTCAGTCCTTATTGAAATACATACATTTGTATAAAGGACATGAGCAATATATAAAAGAATTGGTATGGTTTTTTAGATATTAATCAATAATGATTATTATAATTTTGAAAAACATTTCAATTTCAATAGGAAAACATTTCTCCTAAATTAATAAATTTGGTGAACGAGATGAGTGATCCACATCCAGATGAGTTTAATGCTTTAAATCATGGCGATTGTTGGTCGAATAATATTATGTTTCAGTACAATAAGAAAAATGAAATATCAAATACATATTTTGTGGATCTTCAGATACCCAAATGGGGTACTGTTGCCCAGGTAAATCCTAGTTATAAATCATTATAATGAAAATTAATCACATTTCTCTATAATTTTAGGATCTTTTATATTTTCTGCTGTCCTCAACTGCTTTAGATATTAAAATTAGTAAATTTGAATATTTCATATCATTCTATCACAAGGAATTGGTTAAACATCTAAAACTTTTAAAGTATACAAAACCTTTGCCTACTCTCAAAAGTATTCATCTTTCCCTATATAAATACGGCTGTTGGGGTAAGTTTCAGTTACTTAATATCGCTGAAAACGAAAACAAACTTATACATCTTTTATTATTCAGGATTCTTTTGCATTTTAAATGTAATGGGTATTGTCCTTTTGGATCCCAATAAGGATGCGAGTTTCGAAAATTTCTTTGAGGATGATTCGGAGAGCAAAACTAATTTCAAGCAGTCAATCTACACAAATCCCAGATATCGCAAACATATGGAAGTTCTTTTACCCTGGCTACAATATCGCGGGGCCTTGGAATAAAAGTGCCAAATCATTATAATAAACTAAAAATTTAAAAAAAATGTGTTTCTTTTTCGCAAATCATCAAATTTTAAAAGTCTAATTAAAGTTTTTTCTTAAGATTAGATAATCAGTTAATTCAATTATTTGTTGAGTAGAATTTTAAAAATTTTCTATAGCATACGTTTTTGGATTTTTTGTATTAAAAAAAATAATAAAAAAGGCCCCCGAAATATGGTTTCCGAAATAAATTAAGCAGACCGAGTTTTTTTTTTTGATTGTGAATAGTATAGAAACTAAACCAACTGTTAAAGCGTACACCAAATTATTTTTCCCATTACTTTTGAGAATTATTTCGATATATCGAAATGATGGGACATAAAACAAAAATACTAATACTTAACATAAAGAAGTTCCTTTCATTCTTCAGTGGGAAGTAAGTTAAGCAGAGAAATTCAAATATAAATTTTATATAAAAAATTTATAAAAAATTTTATAAGGAAAAGAAACATAAACGGAAGCTTAGGCCACTAAATACAAAAACGTTTTTTAATTAAAACACTTAAAATTCTATGTGGCATTGAATCAATAAGGTTTTTTTTTCGTATGACCTTATCAATTTTAGCCCATTCCCCTTCAATGGCTATTCTAAGATCCCTTGCAGTTGTATACTGCTTTCCATTAGTATAAATCCATTGGAATAAAATGCCCCATGGGTTTTCAATAGATTTTATGTAGATGGACTCGTTATTTTGGTCTCCAATCTCAATAAGCCCTTTATCCAAAAGTTCCACATAAGATTCCACATTCATTGAGTGGGTTATGAAACATACGGAACTCTTTGCAATATGGCAAAATGCGGCCCATACCATTAATGATCCCCCATAGAAGTCTCGTGACATGTGCACCAGCTTGGGGGCCCGTTGATCCTGATAATACTATCTGTATCCCTCTTAGCCATTCAGGTTCTCGTCGCTAGAGACAACATTTTTTCCATTTCTTTTCATAATTTGTCTGGCTTAGATTAAATTAAATAAGGTTTAGTTAATAAAGATAAAACTTGCAAATCTTCAAAATCTATTAAATATAAAAACTTTAATTGATTTGAACATCAACAAAGTTGAGGCTTTTGCTGTACATACTTAACAATATTTTGTGTCTAAAAGATTTCCTATTCATTTTCAAATCTGAAATTTCAGAACCATTTTTGGCTAATATACATATTGCTCTACTTTTATTATAAAAATAGAAAATATCATCTATTTTTTTTTGTTATTCCACGACACCTAACTTTATCGTCGACGTGCAGACCTTTCCTCATCACATGTCGCACTGAATCACTGCTCGCGATTCCAAACGAAAGGCAATTAATAACGTATCACCAAATAATTAGAACGAACGGCCATACCAAAGAGAAACTTGTGATAAAGAAGTATGGAAAAAAATGTAAGGTCAATCGCAATCCACCATGTCTTATCAATCAAACAATAGACGTTTCATATCAAATGTTTATTTAGACATCGTTCTCACACACAATCGAAGATGGTCGCAATGGTGTTGGTGTCAAAATGACGCTTTTTGCCCGGTTTTGGCGAAGTGAATTACAAAATACAAACTCTTTTTGAGAATGCATATGTATGTATGTATATGTGTGTTTGTATATGGTTAAAATGATAAGAAATTTCTTTCTCTGCCTAATACCAAATAGGGGCAACAGCCCCATTAATAGTTCCCATATTATTTCGCTCTTATTCAATTGAAATCAGTCGTTGTGATCGGGACTGGTGCTGCAGTCAATACGAAATACTTATCAGTACACCAAATTAAAATCGAAACTATAACATCTTTTTACCAATTAAGGAAAAAGGTTTGCCACAATTTTCGACTGATATGTATAGATCTTTATACCTACATATGTATATAGGAAGTATCTATAAAATTTTGGTTTAGTTGTGAAATGTTTTTATAGATGAAATTGTGTCCATTAGAAAAAAATTTGGAATAGCCAGAAACATAAGTTTCGAAAAGAATAATAAGTAATATAAGCTTAAATTTAATTTGCACTGTGAAAAAAACTCATAATTGACATGTGATTTAATATATATAAGTGGTTTATCTTCCATTTGTATAATTGGCTTCTTCAATTCAATTCATTTAATGGTGTTTCAATTCCTGATAATGACCTAATCTATTAAAAGCTGAAAAAAAACTAATTATGAGTTTATAACAAAAACTAAAGAAATGTAAATTACATAAAAATTATTATTAAAAGAAAAAGTGTTGACTTGACGTTCCACCCTTATAATTATAACAATTCGCTAATCGTAGTGACTTTATCAACCTATCAACTTGGATAGAGAGGCTTAACACTTCGAATGAAAAATTTAAGTGTTATAAAGAAAAGTCTGAAGAGCCTATAGTTAGCAAAAGTATTTAATTATATGTATTAGTCATTTGCACCATTAGTTTCTAAATAATAATAAATAATATATATAAGTAAGTAATATAAAATTGTTTTCCAGTGAAGAAATAATTCATTAATTCGTTAAAAACTTCAAAAATTTAAATGAACTTTACACAGATTGATTTAATATTGACTCATCAAAATACATACATATTACCAAAATTATTACCAAAATTAATTAATTACTGATACCATTAAATGTTAAGCTTTATAAACCACCCGCATATTGCTTTTAAGATTAAAACTTTCAATTGTTTTACTGGTTCTTAGAAAGTTTTATTACATATTAATAGAACTAATTATTGGTTTTTCTAAGAAAAAAAGCTGCCACCATAAATCAATATCATGATATTAAGGATGGGGATTTCTTTTTTCGGGTTCTCATAATCCGCAAATAAAAAATTATTATTTGGTTATAAATCAATCGTATATCTATAAAATGATGTTTTGTTTTTTTTAGTTTTGTTTTTTTTTTTTTTGAAAATTTCCCATTAGTGATAGAAAATTATCTTATTGTTATTAAGAGGGATTGGCATTGTTGTACATTTATGTAGGTAATTTAAATTTCATGAGGTCGACCACACCAAAATAAACACTAGCGCCACCTAGATTTGATAACAACTTTAGAATTTCAAATGCAAAGTTTTAAATAATTTAACTTATCGCAACTAGCAAATATACATTATCAAATCAAACCAGCCATTATCATGTTATGATCATCAGATTATTCAGTTCAATAACCGTCTAAATTTCCAGATTTACAATGTCTCCGGCTACAAATGGACACAGTGAGGCAGCAAATTTACCCAATTGGTTGCCAAATATTACCTTGGAGAATGCTGTTCGAGCTCAGTTAGGAGATTTTGAAAGGATTCTCTCGGTGACACCCCAACCGGGTAGTAGCGATGGTGAGAACTATTCATCATTATTTCTCCGACTGTTGGTGCAAGTGGAATTGATTGGTAAGTCGAGAAATTGAAATTAATTAAAGTACTCATCATAATTCATGAATTTGTGTATTTCTTCCCTTTAGATCATTCAACTAAGGACATATCTTTTGTATTAAAGGCCCAGCACAATAATGAAGTTATGGCCGCCATATTAAGTAAATTGAAACTCTTTGATAAGGAAGAGCAAATGTATCATACAATTTTACCCAAATTTGAGGCACTGTATGAAAAAGTGGGCAAAACTATTCAATTTGCTCCGAAAGCCTTTAAAGTGGATCGTGATTTGGGTGTAGATTATATACTTCTGGAAGATTTGCATCGTAAGAACTTTAAGAATGAAAATCGTTTGACTGGTCTAGATTTGGAGCATATGTTGGCTGTCCTCGAGAAATTGTCAGCTTTCCATGCGGCTTCAGCGTGTTATGTGGAGCATTATGGTCTATATGGAGAGGAGTTTACGGTGGGAGTATTCAGTGAGGCCAATCGTCAGTTATTGCAGGAATTCAATGCATCGGGAGCATTTCTTACCCAATTGAAAAAGTGGAAAAATGCACAAAAAATCTATGAAAAACTGGTATAAACTGTCTGAACTTATTTTCAATTCAAACTTTTTTAAACTTATTTTCTATTCAAATGATTAGGCCGATAGCGATGATTATTTGGTGGATCGATTGCTACAGGATCAACAATATAATCCCAGGGAATTCAATGTCTTAAATCATGGTGATTGTTGGTCGAATAACATTATGTTTCAACATGATGCATTTGGTAAAATAAAGGAAACTTTATTCGTTGATTTTCAAGTGGGAAAATATGGCACTCCGGTAATAAGATGATGCTAGATTATCCAATAATTAAATGTTTTGCTCAATAAGTTATACTATCATTTATATAGGCCAATGATCTATACTATTTAATACTTTCATCGGCTGCATTGGAGTTAAAAACCAGTAAATTTGATTATTTGATTCGTTATTATTTTGATAATTTAATCGATAATTTAAAATTATTGGAATATCATCGACCCTTGCCAAAATTAAAGAATCTGCATGCTGCTCTATTTCGGAATGGTTTAGCTGGTTAGTGTTATTCACATGTTATTCCAAATGACAATTATAATGATCATCAATCATTCTATCTTATCTTCTTAAATAAGCCTACATGGTGGTATCCAAAGTTTTGCCTGTTGTCATGTTGGAAAAGACAAACAATGCCAACTTGGAGAGCTATATCAATGATGAGTCCAAAATGAAAATCGCCATGTTTACCAATCATAAATATGTACAGGTAATGACGGAAGTATTACCATGGTTGGATAATCGTGGCCTACTCGACTGGAAGTAAATAATTTGACGATCCACTGGGGATGAGAATATAATGAATATATAATTGCAATATTTACAAATTGTTTTAATGACGGTGAAATTAAATGCAACAGACTACAAACAAAATATATACAACTGAGTCATATGTAGTAATTATAACCAGATTTATTTATGTTTTTATATGAATATAACATTTGCTTTTGCAAATGATTAAGCTTTTAGACATTTTTCTGGTTTTCAATTGCCATTTTGAAGAATATTATATATTTGTTTATGTTTAAATTTCATTTATTGCAGCATCTCAGTCAGTTAATTGTCTAATTCCTTAGCAAATATGAAAATATTTTTGAAATATCAGTTAACGTTTGTTAATGTTGACATGTTAAAATTACTTGTTAATAAATTTCAGTTATAGATCGGTAATACATAAAAAGCTATATATATATATATATATAGATATATATACACACATTTTGTAGCAGGATGAAAGGTCAAAGAATTCCGGAATGGGTAACGACATTATCGCTTAACGATGCTGTACACCAGATTGTGGGTGACGGTTGCAAAGTGTTGGCCGTTCTCCCCAATGTTGATGATATACAGTTTCGGAATTGCACAATATTATTGCCCATTAAGGTTCGGGTTCAATTGAAGGATCAGACCATTAAAAAATTATCCTTCATGTTAAAGGCACAAAATAATAGTAAATTTCAAGCAAAGGTTATGAATCAATTGAAAATGTTCTTTCGTGAGCATCAAATGTATGAAAATATCCTTCCAAAGTTTGAGCAATTATATCAAAAGGTGGGCAAATGTACAGTGTTTGGGCCTCGTGCCTTTCGACTCGATCATAGCATTGGTGTTCAATATATATTGCTAGAGGATCTGAAAGCACGCGGATATAAGAATATTAAACGTAATCTGGGTTTCGATGAGCTAACTTTAAAGCATGTGCTAAAGAAATTGGCCGAATTCCATGCTGCCTCTGTTGTGTATGTAAAGAGATTTGGTTTGTTTAGTAAGCTTATGACCATGGGCGTGTATACCAGGACCAATAAATTAATACTCCAGGAGTTAAATGATGCGGATCCCTTTTTGTCTCAACTGCGTCGTTGGCGTGTGGGTGATGAATTTCATCGAAGGCTAATTGACAAAGAGGAGATTTTAATAGATCGTTTGCTGGCTATCCATAAAGTTAATTATAAGGAATTTAATGTGCTCAATCATAGCGATTGTTGGGTTAATAATGTCATGTTCAAATACGATGGATTTGGAACCGTGGAAGATATAGCATTGCTTGATTATCAGGTGGTAAAGTTTGGATCACCCGTAAGTAGTAAAAATAAAATAAATTAAATATAAAATTTTTCATTTCATATTCAATTTTTTTTTTTTTTTTATAAAACTAGGCAATTGATCTATTTTATACCATTCTATCATCGGCTAAAATGGATATTAAATTATCAAAATTTGATTATTTCGTCCAATATTATTTCTATCATTTGTTAGAAAATCTGAAATATCTTAACTATCAGCAGACATTGCCACAACTTGAAGATATTCAAAATGCTCTCAATGCGAATGGTTTATCCGGTAGGATATTTAACCCCAGATATTTGTTAAAATTTCTATCTATATCTCTTTCAAGCTTATGTTGTTGTTACCCGTGTTCTTCCCATTGTAATGATGGAACAATTTGAGGATGAAATTCATGATAGTTATGCTTCAAAAATGAAATGTTTAATGTTCACCAATCGCAAATTTATTCAGGCAATTAATGAGATCCTACCTTGGATGAATAATCGAGGACTACTCGATTGGTCTTAGCATAAGGAGATTCGGTGGTGGCTAATGAATCTGGGTAAGTTTTAATAATCGATATATGTATATATATTTCAAGCTAAAAACTCTGCCCAATTAATGTGTGTGGCTATAAAAAGGTGTAGTGTCTTACAAGCATAGAATATTCTTATTTTTCGGTCGTTGCTTTTTAATCTTTATTAAAAACTGATTACATATGTTTGGCAATGATAACACTTGGGTGGCTTTGTTATCATTCATTATCATTTGGTTTTTTTTTTTTTTTTAATTTAACACACCTCCTGGTTTGATAGCAAGACAACACTAGTTAATAAATCGATTCAAAATGCATTCTCATGATTACGCAGACTACGTCATTTTCAAGTTTCAACTAAATTTTAATCACAAATTGATATCAACTAAAACAAATTTAGTTGGCTCTCGCTTATCAAAGAACTTTTAAAAATAATTCGCACGCGCCCAACTGAGTAGAATGTCCCAGTCCCGATTAGGCGACATAAAAAAATATATACATATTTATATATATATATATATATAGGTACATATACATATACATGTACATAATAAAGTTTGCCGCATGACAAGGGAGAATACAATTAAAATTCCAATTGCTGACATAGAAACATATATGTATATATATATATATATATATGTATAAACAAATGTCTGCTTTATTATGGGGTGAACTTGTCGTACATTTGTATTTGTCTATAGAATTTTTAATTAATTTGTGGATACACATACAAATTGTTATACAACAATTATTGATATACATATATGTATGTATGCATATGCATATACCATATCCACATGGGGTTTATTTGTTGTTTACAAATATATAGAGAGATCAGGCCGAGCGTGACTAAAATGAAAGTAAATAATAATTTAATGGTAGATTTGGTAACTACATATATTTATTAGTGATCATTATAAGAGAATATATTCCTTATGTTAGAGATTTTACTTGTAGTAGTATGTAAATTCCTTAAATATTTTTATATGCATAAATACATTTTATTTATAACTAAAATGCATTGTACTCATTTTTTAACTGCATTTCACTCTAATTATTGGTTTTCAAATTTTAAAAAATAAAAACTAAGTATGATTTATATTGCAATGAGCCGATACTGATACCAAACTTGCCTTGTTTTTTTTAAAATTTTCAATAAAATGCCAACTCATACTTATATGTTAATAATTGTAGTTCATTTAACACTTAAATAGTGGGTTTAGGTATATAAATTGATTAGTATTTGTTTAAGATTCAACGAAGTAACTTGCTGTTTACAATAAAAGTTCCCATTAAAAGAAATTTCTGTTTTGTTTGGTAAGAGATAATGATTAAATTAAATTGAGGCCACTTAAAAGGCTAAATTAAGTTTTTATAATTAGTTTAATAGTGATGATTTATTGTCTCTAATTATTTCGCAGCAAAAATGTCAGACAATAGTAACTCAAAGAAGCCCAAAAATCCAAATGAATATCTAGCTATACCTAAATGGATAGATGAAGATTACTTTCGCCCGATCATTGAGAAAGATGTGAATAATTTCGCTAGTATAGTGAACTTTACTCCCATAGCAGCAACAGCTCCAGGTGAAAACTATGCTTCGATAATGGTGAGAGTGGTGGTCGACATATTGTTAAAAGGTAAATGCCTGTCGATACTTTCTAAGTTTTCTTTGATCTTAAGCCTCTCTCTTCTTGATTAGATGGTAGTCAGGAACAAGTTTCATATATACTTAAAACCATGCTAGAGTCAAATGTGGGTGGCGATATGATCAATAGCATGGGTGTGTTCCCCAAAGAGAAGAAAATGTATCAGGAACATATTCCCCAATTTATTAAATTATACAAAGAGGCTGGTGTGGATGATATTGAATTAGCTCCCAAATGTGTTCACATTGAGGAGTCAGCAGAATTGATAACTATCGTCTTGGAGGACTTAAAGCGTCAGGGTTTCAAAAATGTGGATCGCCTTAAAGGCTTCGATATGCCTCATATTCAACGTGTGCTCCACAAATTGGCCGAATTTCATGCAGCATCGGCAAGGAATTATGAATTGAATGGTCCCTACGATGAAATGTATACAGTTAATGCATTTACGGAAAGATCTCGACCAATCTTTGTGGAAGTGCTGAAGATACGTGAGAAACAATATTTTAAGGCGATGGAAACATGGAATCTAACCAAGGCGGAGATTGATAAATATATTCAACAGTTTTTATCACCCGAGGAACATTTCAATGCCTCGGTGAAAGTGTCAAAAATCGATGAGAACGATTTTAATGTTTTAAATCATGGTGACAGTTGGTCGAATAACATTATGTTCAACTACAAAGAGAATGGAGATATTGATAGAACAACTTTTGTCGATTTGCAAATGTGCAAATGGGGAAGTCCGGCCAACGACTTGTGGTATATGATCATCACTTCTGCTAAAGTTGATATTAAGGTCAAGGAATTTGATCATTTTATTCAGATCTATCATGAACGTTTGGTCGAGTGTCTGAAGATCTTAAAGTATGGCAAACATATACCAACACTGAAAGAACTTCACATTATGATGTTGAAATATGGTTATTGGGGTAAGTTTGTAATTGATACAATAAAATTTACATGTACTAAAATTGTATACCTTTTATTAGGACCTATAACTGCTTTTGGTGTTCTAGTGCCTGCCTCGTTACCCACCGACAAGGACGCCAATATTAATACGCTGCTTTCACCTGGACCCGAGGGCGAGGCCCTTCGCTATAAGAGCTATTCAAATCCCTACTATGCCAGAGCCATGGAAATATTGCTACCATTTTTTGAGCAAAAAGGTCTTTTAAAAGGCGAATAGATTACTGATATACATAATGTTTAATATGATACATATGATTTGTGTTGAACTAAGCTGTAAATAAATTATAATTATTTTAAATGAGTATTTTCATATCAAAACAAGGTCAAATAAATCATCAAGATAATATAAATTTAAGTTGCAACCGTTTAATGATAATCTAAAGTATCTTACTACGTCAAAAAAAGATTTTTCAAGCTGGTTTTGCTTAGACTTAATGTCTGGAAATCTATAACATATATATGTATGTATATACTTGTTTAAAGTATTATAAATGGATCAAGATCGTCCCTGCTGAATACGAATATACTCGATAGGTACCCTGAACAAATTCCCTTGAAATCATTTTCGGCCACTGCTTGCAGAAATTTATACTGCTTGCAGGAGAAAGCAGCGAACTCAGGCTGTCGCGCTCATTTTATATTAGCCGTTGTTACACTTGGCATTTCACTACAAAAAGTTTATTCGTATATTTCCGATATTTATTTAAATCCGATTTAAAAGAATCAGCTGGTATATTTTAGCTATATTATAGAAGGTACCGAAAAGTTATTTGTTTTTATATTTTGGAGCGGTGGAAGTGAGGGATTTTACCCCATGGGCACAGGGTATAAAAACAGTTTGATACTTATAATATGCCAATGATTGAATATTAAAAATTTTATACTTTACGGAATGAGATACAACAATAATATATATATCTATATTCAATAAAGAGTTAAATAATATCGATTTTAAATATACTATGTATGTAATCTGTATATTATATGTTGCGAAAAATTAAACACAAATTTGTACAAATTGATTTGAACTTGATCTATTTATCGCTTTCATTTTTTGAACTTTGGGTCTCCTATTGCAATTCTAATTGAAGTCAAGCTCGGCTGTCGAACTGGTCTTTCGTTACATATTTTAAAAGTTTTTAATTTCATTTCAAAATTATTATAACTATATTAGTTAATATATGTATATATGCATTTTCATAGGAAAGTCAACAATTTTTTTCCAAGTTTCTTTCAAAAATATTGTCTAAATTTAAGTATTTTGTTCATCAGTTATTCGTAATGCGCAATTGTTCAAGTATCTATATATGTATGATTTAGTACGTTCCAGTGAATGAACGATTATTTAAATAGAGTCTATAAAATTTTCGATTATTTAGATACGCCCGCTGATAATAATACATTTTCAATAATATTTAATGAGAATAACGTTTGGTGAAATGGTATGATGGAATTTAGAACCAAATCGTATGAAAGAGTTATGTTATTTGTGAAATAATTCAGGTCTGCCGCACATATTTCCGAATGTCAGTTTATATTTGATCATTCAAACGAAAACGAAAATCACCTCGTAACAGGTTTAAGCTGATAGCACGAAGTCAAATACCACACACAACATCATTATGAATAGACATATAAAGTATCTTATAAATATTTATTGTACCTACATTAAAATACTGTGTACCTTTAAGCAGGCAACTTAAATATTATAAAATCAATTTGATTTATAAGTATGACCGATCAATTCAATTGAAACATATTTACAATAGAGAAAATCTTACAATATCTTTTACTCTTGGTTATATAAACTTATTACATACTTTAAAAAGCTTTTATAAGTAAAATACGATTTTCATATACCCGTTCAATTAATGGTTACAGGGTATATCCATACTTAGTTATCAGTTAGACTTTGTCGGTAAGGTTTTTCATATGGGGTAAAGTGCTGTAGATTCGTAGTATATTTAAACTAATGTCTGATTGGCTTTTGTAGACAACAAGCTCAGTATTTGTTTGGCATTCAAAATTGCCGGACGCAAAATAGTCACGGGTCACCGCGGAAATATATACGGTATTCCAATTTAATTATTCGCAGCGAATTGAAATTGTTTGCCTTTGGTTAGTAGATAATTAAATATTTTAGTGAAAGTTTTCTAACAAAAAAAAAAAAAAAAAAAATTAACAAACAAAGACCTTTTGAACCATAATGTAAATATTGATTAAATGAATAAATATTAAAAACTCATCAATTAAATGTTCGATCAATATCAACATCTTTAAAATTATTTTCCAATATTTCCATAGCAAAAATGTCGCCCAATAGTAACTCAGAAAAACCCCAAAATCCAAATGAATATCTAACAATACCTAAATGGATAAATGAAGATTACTTTCGCCCGATCATTGAAAAAGATGTAAATAATTTTGCTAGTATAGTGAACTTTACACCTATAGCAGCAACAGCTCCAGGTGAAAATTATACCTCAATAATGGTGAGAGTGGTGGTCGACATATTGTTAAAAGGTAATCAATTGTAGTTAAATGTTTTAAACACTAACGTAACGTATAGATAAAAAGTGTATCTTACACAACGTTTAATTTTGTTTAATTAGATGGCAGTCAGGAACAAGTTTCATATATATTAAAGACCATGCTCGAGGCAAGTGAGGGCAGTCAAATTATCAATCAAATGGGTTTATTTCCCAAAGAGAAAAAAATGTATCAGGAACATATTCCCCAATTTATTAAACTATACAAAGAGGCTGGTGTGGAGGATATAGAATTAGCTCCCAAATGTGTCCACATCGAGGAGACAGCAGAATTGATAACAATCGTCTTGGAGGACTTAAAGCGGCAGGATTTCAAAAATGTGGATCGCCTTAAAGGCTTCGATATGCCTCATATTCAACGTGTGCTCCACAAATTGGCCGAATTCCATGCAGCATCGGCAAGGAATTATGAATTGAATGGTCCCTACGATGAAATGTTTGTTGAGTTCCATTTATACTCAAAAAAATCGACCAATGTTTGTTCACCTTGGCAAGATGCGGCAAGTACAATATTTTAAGGCGACTGGAAACATGGAATTTAACCAAGGAGGATGCGGATAGATATATTAAAAATTTTTTGTCAGCGGAAGAGTTCTTTGATGCCGCCCAGAAGGTGGCACAGGTGGATGAGAATGACTTTAATGTATTAAATCATGGTGACAGTTGGTCAAATAATTATATGTTTAACTACAAAGAGAATGGAGAGATCAATAGATCCACTTTCGTGGATTTCCAAATATGCAAATGGGGCAGCCCTGCTCAAGATTTGTGGTACATGATCACCACATCCTCCTCTCTCGATATCAAGGTTAAAGAATTTGATCATTTTATTCAGATCTATCATGAATCGTTTGGTCGAGTGTCTCGAGCTCTTAAAATATGGCAAACATATACCAACACTGAAGGAACTTCACATTATGATGTTAAAATATGGTTTTTGGGGTAAGTTCAAATCAATTGGCAATAGTTAAAAACTATGATGAGACTCATATTTGTCTCTTTCTAGGACCCATTACTGCTAATAATATATTAGTGGCCACCATCTTTCCTACCGACAAGGATGCCAATATCAATATGATGCTTGCCCCTGGACCCGAAGGGGATGCCTTTCGTTATAAGTGCTTCACGAATCCCTACTACGCCAGGGCCATGGAACAATTGCTTCCATTCTTTGAGAACAAAGGCCTTCTTAGAGGTTAAAATTGTTGTAATTGTTGTTTTTTTTGTGATTTTAGCATCATTAAACGAAATACATATGTATGTACATATGTATGTACATTGTACATAGTCAAAAAATGACTTTGAAACTGAATCAATTGGATATTAAACTTTGTACTGAAAAATATTCATTCATCATAATAACGAAGGTCAAATGTTATGTTGAAAACAGACAGTTATGTCAACAATAGTGAAAACAAGTTTTTACAAAACAAAAAAGCCACACAAAACCCTAACTAATGATGACATGATTTTTAACGATAAAACGACCACCACCATAACAATCATACAAATTTATCGATTTTGATAATTGAATTCTTTTTATTGTGACGCACATTTCAATTAGGAGTCAATCAAAGATATTTATGACCCAACCATATGTTAAAGGGTACGGCTGAGCTGCGTTCTAATGTACCTAAAAGGTTCTTATTATAGTCATTCAAGCTTAAAAAAGGGTAAATTAAGCTAAATTAAAGCATATTCTAATGATTGTGTGATGATACAGGGGTTAATATGTCTTAGATTATCTTAGAATGAGACCTTGAAATGTTCATATACAATCACACATCAAACAGTTTTCTCGAAAATTTCAACACCACGCCCATGCCTAAAAATATATCATAGTGCCAATACAAATTTCGTCAAGTCATGTTTATCTATGTGGAAAGCAATCGATTTACTATTTAATAAATATTTTTTCATTGAATATATTTGAATAAATTGTTTTTAAACTGGTTTTTAATTTCTACGTACGTTTTCTTCACAATTCGCAACTCACGCTGAATGACAAACTTTTTTCATTCTGATAATGATTCTAAACACGAACATGTGTAGAAATCTAATAATTACTTTTTAATCATTATCAACAAGGATTTTAAAAATAATAACTAAAAATGACGTTTATAAAAGTTATGCGTACGTACGACAAAAAAAGCTGCGTATAATCATGATTAAGCAATTTTTTTAGAGCTTTTATACATTGTATTCCCTTGTATAAATGAAAATATTTCCTACTATAGAAAATATTACTTATATATATATATATATATATATATATATATATATATATAATTACGATCTAGGTCTAGGTCTAGGTCTAGGTCTTGGCCGATCGCTTGCATAAAAAAGAAAATATATAGAAAGCTGTCGACACGACAAACACAAACGCCCACTCATTTTTATGAAGTTCGCTCATCAAAAGCTTTTGTCAAAAGCTTTTAATCGTTTTTTGTTGCTCTTATATTAACTGCTTAAGTTCGTTTGAACTAGTGTTAAAAATACTTTTGTTGCATAATGACAACAGCAGAGATAAGGAACCCCAACAGCGAATTGCAGATACCTAAATGGATTAATCCTGATTACTTTGAAAAGATTTTAGAAAAAGATGAACCGAATTATGTTAAGATTCTTAAATTTACTCCAGTAGCTGCCATACCCCCCGGGGAAAACTTTACTTCGACAATGCTACGAATACATTTTGATCTGCAATTAAAAGGTTCGAAGATTCGACGCGTTACAAATCATAAATAACTATCATTCCTTTCATTCTGATCAGATGGCAGTAGCAAGCATAAGACGTATGTTTTTAAAACGGAACTGGCAGCTGAACGAGGGGGCAAGGAAGTCAAAATGGCTGGCATTTTCAAAAAGGAACTAAAAATGTATCAGACTTATTTGCCGGCATTCGAATCCCTTTACCATTCGTCTGGCTGGGATCATTTACAGTTGGCTCCAAAATGTCTACATGCCGAGGAGAGTGCTAATGGTGATGTAAACTTTATTTTTGAAGATTTGGGTCAAAAGAATTTTAAGAATGTCGATCGCATCGTCGGTCTGGATATGGAACACATGAAGAGATCTTTACATAAATTGGCTGAATTTCATGCAGCTAGCTCTGTTTATGTTGAGCAGAATGGATCATTTCCCGATGAGTTTAACGAAGGTTTCATTTCGAAAGCAGCACTGGACATTAATAATAATACTTTTGATGTAAAGAATCGAACTTACCAAAAGGCAATGGCCTCTTGGGGTTTGCCTGATGCTGAAAAATATATAAAGAGCTTTGTAAGTTATCTGATTTTCCATGAAATATTTATATATAAAAGTTTCTATCTCACTTTTTTTTTATAGCCAAATGCCCAACAATATTTAAAAATGTGTCAGCGCAATCTGGAAATAGATTCCCATCAATTTAATACCCTTACTCATGGTGATTTTTGGTCTAGTAACTTAATGTGCAACTATCTAGAAAATGGCAAAATTGATCAATTAATCATGGTGGACTTCCAATTATGCAAATGGGGAAGTCCAGCACAAGATCTTTTATTTTTCATAACCCTATCAGCAGCCACAGAGATACGTTTAAAAGAGTTTGATACATTTGTAAGGATTTACTGGGAACGGCTTGTCGAGTGTTTAAATCATTTAAAGTACTCAAAACCTTTGCCAAAACTAAGGGAACTCCAAATGTCTCTGTATAAGGAAAATAATACATTCTATGGTCAGTTGTTTGACTTTAAAAATATAAAAAAGAAATGTAAATTAATTCCATTATTCCTTTTTCTATAGCATTTATGGCTATTTTTAATCATCTACCAGTTATACAGTTCCCCACCGATAAAGAATCCAATTTACATTCAATGATGCGTGACGATGAGGAAGGTGACAGATTCCGTATGCGATTATTCACAAATCCATCTTTTGTCCATATAATGAAGGATCTGTATCCATTTTATTATGATCGTGGCATATTTCAATTTTCAGATTTTGAATAAAAAGGTTTCATAATTATTTATATTTACTTAATTTATATTTATTGCCGCTTAGAAGAAGAGACAATGCAGAAAAGCAAAAAACACAATCTGCAAAATCATGCTGATCAAATATTATATCCATATATATGTATATAAATATACGAGTAAATCTTTACATTTTGCATTGTCAGAAGTACTTGTCTTTTGCATTTTGTACCAAGCGGTGGAGACTATTATTGATGAAATCTTTCTAAAATATATATATGTATATCTGCTTGTATTGTGTGATCATCGTAATGAAAAACTACTAAAACATAATCAAAAGATTTGTTTTTTATTTACTTAATAAACTCAATTCATTCTATGTTTGTGTTGATAAGATATAGAAGTGTCAGTGTTTTGAAAATCAACCAAATACTCGTTCACTGATAAGGGTAATGGGGAGAATATATATAAAAGGTTTAATTAACATTACTTGCGATTCAGTGCCAAACTAACAAGTGGTGGATTCGGTTCCCTTTGCTGAAATAAATAGTTTCTTTTACTAACCTTGCTCTTTCATCATGGCCGACGATATAGTCAATCCCAATGAACATCTGATCATACCCGATTGGATAAATGTTAAATATTTTGAGAAGGTACTCAAACAGGATGAACCCAATTATGTGAATGTCGTGAAATTCACACCAGTGGCTGCTATACCCCCGGGAGAAAATTTCACTTCTACCATGTTAAGAATTTATATTGATCTAAAACTGAAAGGTTGGAAGGAAACTAATAATATATCCATATTTATAACTTTTTGCAAATAATAATTTAATCTATAGATGGCTCATCGAAAAGGAAAACTTATATTTTTAAGACCATGTTGCCCAGTGATAGAGGCGGTGATGATATGAAAGAACTCGGTCTATTCGATAAGGAATCGGTAATGTATGAAAAATATTTGCCAGCTTTTGATGGCCTCTATAAGGCAGTTGGTTGGAATAACATTCAATTGGCGCCCAAGTGTCTGCATACTGAGTAACGTGAGGGAAATATTCACTTCATTTTCGAGGATCTGAATGAGAAGAACTTTAAAAATGTTGATCGCACCAAGGGATTAGATATGGATCATATGATTAGGGCTTTGCACAAGTTGGCTGAATTTCATGCGGCAAGTGCAGTATATGAAGAACAAAATGGTCCATATCCGAAGGAGTTCAATGTGGGTTTTGTGTCACCCACAGAAAAAGCAAAAGAATTTCATCTACATTCATTTGAAATTAAGCGATCGGCATATATAAATGGTATACAAAACTGGGGAATACCAACTTCCGAGGCAGAGAAATACGTCAAGAATTTTGTAAGTATCTAGAAATTTGAGATGAATATCATTAGCCATTGATTATTATAATACTCAGAATAATTACTTATATCATATGAAATATCATTTCTCTGTAACTTTACGATAATAGTAAAATCCAAAAATTTTTTAATTTAATTTAATTTCTCTTTCCAGCCAACTGTAGAACAGTATTGGGCACAATCAGCTAATTCTCTAGATGTAGATCCAAATGATTTTAATGTGTTGATTCATGGTGATTTCTGGTCTAGCAATTTAATGTGCAATTATAAGAAGGATGGATCAATCGATCAGTTAATTTTGGTAGACTTTCAAATTGGAAAGTGGGGAAGTCCAGCCCAGGATCTATTGTTCTTTATAACCCTCTCGGCAGCCGAAGATATACGTCTAAAGGAATATGATAATTTTGTAAGAATCTATTGGGAACGTCTTGAGGAATGTCTCAAGGTATTGCAATTCAAAAAACCCATTCCCCAACTAAGGGACTTACAGGCTGCCATGTACAAAAAAAACAATTCCTTTTATGGTGAGTGTAAAGAAAAAAAAAAATAGATTATATAATTACCTAATACTTAAACTGATTTCTCTTACCAGCTTTCTTTGGCTTAATAAATCACTTGCCAATTATTCTTTTCCCAACGGATAAGGATAGTAATCTGCACTCCTTAATGGCTCCAACTGAAGAGGCTGAAAATTTGCGAAGACGCCTTTTATCTAATCCAGCCTATGGCAAGGTGATGAAAGATTTATATCCATTTTTATATAATCGCGGGTTATTAAACTTTAGTGATTATGATAAATGAGATGTACAATTTCTGACACTAGACAGACAGACATTCATAAATATCTTATCTGTTAAAAGCTTTATCTTTGGAGTTTTTTTAATTTATGCAAGAAATATATGTTTACGTATTTCAAAGCTCGTGCAAGCTTGCAAAATCTAAATGTTCTTGGATAACAGCAAAAGCTTCTGAAGCTTGTTCACATCATGACCAAGGTACTATTTGAAAGCAACAAGTGTTCAGTAATACAAACATATATGTAGTTAGCTTTATTATGATTCCAAACTGCTTCCACCATACATATGAATAATAAAATAAATAACTTTGAATTGTTGCAACTGTGTGAAATTTGCATTCGATCTCGATTCAATAAAAAAACACTTGTGCGACTATTGATTCTGGTTTTAACAAGTTCGCTTAAGCAAAGTTAAAAGTGTCTCTAACAATATATATATATATATACATATATGATCAAATCTTTCTTGCGTCATTCAATGTTACCCATGGGGATAGTCTTATCAAATTGATCAAATTTAAACTTATTTTCTTTGACTGACCATAATAATGACTTGTACATATAATATGATAACATATGTATAATCTACTTTTTTTTTGGAAAACATTCAAAATCCCATATATGTATGTATGTACCCCTTACTGATATTCCTACTACGCTAATGATATCTGGAGGCTTGTCTAGAAACAATTGATGATTTTACAGCGCAATTTCGAATAACAATGTTTGAGATCTATATCTTTATGTATGTATATATATACAAAATGCAAAATTCATTCAAAAGAAACAAAAAAAAAAACAACAAGCTTTTATATTCAACTATCTGCATACTGATAGACTATCTCGCAACTTGGTACCAAGCAAACTTAAACTAATATATGTAGAGAATATATAGGTACATATATGCATAGGTAGATGATAAGACTATTGCTTGACCACTCCAACTAGAATAGTTAAACATATAGCAGTTATACATAAATAATAAAAATAAAAGCTCATTCAATTAACACTCTCTGTGACCGAGTGGGAGAGTAAAAGATTGTTGACGAACCAGTTGACAGACCGACAACAATGACAGCGTCAGTCACTGATAAGTTCTCAAGTTTTGCTCACCTGGCGCCGTTCTACAGTCCGGGTATTGTGCGTGCAACGATCTATTCTCCCCCCTTTTTGTGATAAGGAAACAGCAAACGCGCAAAACATTTATAAAAACAAAAAAAAAAAAAAAATTCAGTTTCTCTGTGCCATTCGAAGCGTTCACAAGCAGCCCATAGAAAGTGAGCTCATCATTGAGGAATCTGAGGACCATAATGCCCGATAATAGTAATAAATTTAGCAAGTCAGAGGATATACACATACCTGATTGGGTAAATGTGGCGTATTTTAAGAAATTTTTAAAACGTGAACTCAGTGATTTTCGCAAAATATTAAATTTAACAATAATACCGGCCACGCCTCCTGGTGAGATTTACACATCGTTACTGATGCGCATTATCATTGACATCGAAATGAAAGGTTAGTAAAATGAATGAAGTACGAGTGGGTGGGTGGTGGATGGGGAGGTTTTGAGAGAAAGACGTTTGACTTGCATTATCTCTTCTCAACTATTTACAGATGGATTCACTAAGCAAAAATCCTACATTATGAAAACCATGCTAGATAATAACCAAGGCAATGGATTCGTCAATACTCTCAACATTTTTCCAAAGGAGAAGCAAATGTATGAACTAATTATTCCCCATTTAGAAGAACTCTATGACCAGTCGCAGGAAGGAGTTTCAATTAAATTTGCCCCAAAGTGTCATTGGTCGGAGAATATCAATGGTCGCATTTGTATGATTCAAGAAGATCTTAAGACAAGAAAATTTAAGAATATAAATCGTCTTAAGGGTTTTGATATGCCGCATATGATAAGAGTTTTGGAAAAATTAGCTGAATTTCATGCGGCCAGTGCTGTGTGGCGTCTTAGAAATGGTCCATATCCTGAGGACTTTCAGCGTACTTATTTACCTGCCAATTATCATAAATCCAAGTCATATCAGGCCCGCATACAGAGCTATAAAAAAGCTATGGAAAGTTGGGGACTCATAGATTATGACCAATATGTAAATTGCTTGGTGAGTTATAAAAAAGAAATATGACACATATGTACTTGAAAACAAAAATGTCAATACAGAAATAAGATCTCATATTTCTTATATTTTTTAGCCCACAGCCGATCAGTTTGTTCAGGCCGCTGCCCGCTGCTTCAATAATAATCCAAATGAATTTAAAGTTCTGAATCATGGCGATTTTTGGTCAAGTAATATCATGTTAAATTACTCCCAAACGGGCGAAATCAATGAATTGCGTTTCGTCGATTTTCAACTATCTAAATGGGGAAGTCCCTGTCAGGATTTGTGGGAACTCATCATTTGTTCAGCTCATCATAGCATACGAATTAAACAATTTGATAGCTTTATAAGAATTTATCATACACATCTAGTTAAATGTTTAAAAAGACTGAACTATACAAAACCTCTTCCCCTTTTAAAAGAGTTGCACATGAGTATGATTAAATATGGATTTTGGGGTAAGTTTTAAAAAATATCTTTTTAAAAATATCTCTAACAGTAGAAATATGTATTCTTTTAGGATATTTCACCACATTCAGCCATTTGGCATTAATTTTGCTGCCCGTGGGACAAGAAACCAACCTTTCAATGCTAATGAAACCCGGCGAAGATGGAGATCGTTTTCGTGCAAAATTATATACAAATCCATTATATGTTCGTGCTGTTCTTAGTATATTTCCGTTCCTATATAGGCGTGGAATATTGCAATTTTAATCAGAGTCCACTGACTATATGTAAAGATTTATCTTTTGTTTAGTTACGGCAAAGTCTAATTTTTTTACATATATATTTTTCTAAGAAAATAAACTAAACTAACAAATTCTTATCAAGTCGAAATAAATATGCACATACATATATATGTATACATATATGTATATACTGAGATACTCTCACCAAAACAATTATCAAAAAGGTTTGTTAACAGTTTAAAAGGCTTAAAGCTTTTAGTCTTATCAAAACAGCTGTTTCTAGACAAAGAAATAAGAGAGAGACCATATATTAGAAAAATATGATTAATAAGATAGAAGTATATAAATGTATATTATATTAGTGATCTATTTTAAGAATTCGGAAATATAAATGACATTTTAAATTTTAAGCATTATCAGCTGGTGTCAATTGCTTAGCTTAGAATTGAAGGCAATATACCCTGGATTAGGTTTGTTATTTGTTATATATGTATATATTCTTATTCTATTGGCACAGTGTATTATCAAATTTTGAAACTACCAGTCTAAAACAAAAATATCAAAAAAAAAAAAAAAAATGAGTATTTCAATTTTTTAATTAGAATATCATCTATTCAATCATTTTAAAAAAATTTTCCCTAAATTATTAATGGCTTCAGACAGCTTACCTGCATTCAGACTACTTTCCATCATTGTTGTTCTCGATCATTTTCCGTTTTTCCTCTCTGTTTGTAAACATTTGGATGTTAATTTTTTAATTCCACGTTGATACCAATTTTAAGGAGACCTGCGAAATTTTAAAATGAATGTGATTAACAACGGTTCCTATTGCTCTTAGATAACTTCTCAGTACTTAACTACTACGATATCCACTGTGTGTAGGTCTAAATTGAGTCTTTTTATAATGAACTTATGTTTCACATGATGTGTATAATTTAAATATTATATTACAGGAAAGATATGTTTTAGTTAATATTTAAATATACTTACCCCTCCTCCTTATCGACTCAGCTGGTAATCATTAGTCGACTTATCGCAGCACATTTTGAAGGAGAAATATGAGTCAATATTGATTCAGCTTACTGCCTTAAAGGAAGTAGCCTCCAGATGTTATACATTATTTGTGAGCTTAATTTGAATCCAGATAAATTGGAAAAAAAAATAGGTTGCGTTATATTATTAGAAAATATATCGTAAATAATTTTTTATTATTCTTACCTTTACCTTTCCAAGATAAATTGCATCATAATTTGTATTTTAGAAAAGAAATATGATTTAATATTGACAGAAATAAATAAATCTTAGTTTTATATACATAGCTTACCTGTATAACATATTAGGAAATGGAGTGTGATTTCCAGAGGATCTTTTCCACCAATAAATTAGAGAAAACATATCTTATCTACTTACCCACATTTTCTACAAAAAAAGATGACTCAGCACTTCTTTGATCTGAACACTTCAACGCCCACAACAAAACTGAATTCCGCCCCCACCACAGCTCGCTTTATATAGGCGCTTAACATAGCTCTGTTAATTTCAAGCCTCTGTTAAGTAAGCCCCTGTAAAGTTAACAGCAAATATTGCTGTTAACATGATGTTAACTTAACAGCGCTTACAAATGCTTTGTTAACATAACATTATGTAGATAATTAACAGCGTCTTCAACTTAACAGAGACTTGATATTAACCGAGCCATGTTACGGGCCTATATAAAGATTTCTGTTTTCTTGTGTTCGTTAATGCGATCAGATGGAAGAACTGGTAAGTCACCTTTTAATTTTTTTTCAAAATGTGAATAATAACATTAGCAATATATTTTGTCTAATTTATTGGTGGTATTTGACTCCTTTTTTTCTGTTATTTTATACATGTAACTTTTGTGATATTGACTAATATTTCTTTTTTAATATTCAAAAAGTACTGCACTTTTTCTTGGGGAGCTGATATTTCACCTAGTTTTGATTTTGCCGATCTGCTGATGTTTATCCAATATCTTAACTTAGTTTCCACACATGAACTGTCATCCAGAGGCGTTTTTACGTAGAACAAAAAAGGTATATACAGCTAATAAAACAATCAATCAATTTTAACCAATGTTTTTCTTCCAACTTGTAAATTATGGTTCCATTGGTACATTGGAGGTTGACGTAATGGATATTGGTTAGATTATTAAAATAAAAGCAATGAATATATCACAGTACTGCTTACTTAAAATTTTGCAAATCTGCTTTTGCGTTAATCCAATCTCTCTGAACAGACATTAGATATATGCTATAATTTGGTGAATACTTAATTGAGTATGTACATATGTATAGCAAAGCTATTAAATTAAATCAAAGTAATACATACATAACTGTAAGAGTGAGATAGATAGAAAACTTTGAATGGCTATGTAAATAGTATTGATTATTCAAGTTAATATATAATATTATGTTTCTAAAATATTCCATTAATATGATTATGTAATTAATTTTTTTTTTTACTGTGTTTGAAAACAAATGAATTTTTATTGTTTCTAATCGATTAATCGAAATAATCGCCGATCTTTCTTTACTATTTAATATTATTATATATGTATATGTATGTATATATTATCTAAACATTTTGGGAAATTAATAAACTTTTTTATAATGCAAAATAAAGGGTATGAAAACAGAGAGAGCTTTTTTGTGCCTATTTATTCTCTCTCATATTCCGATTAGGTTCAGCACGTGAAATACATTGAAAGCTTTCTTTCTTTGGTCACCCACAATCACTCTCCACTCAACTGGCATAGCCGTCACTAGCTTAGCCCGCTCAGCTGCTTCTGTTTACGGTTTTCATATATTTTTTTTCACGCAGTCAGGTGACTTGTTTCCAAGTTGGAAAAAAATCTGATTTATTACTGAAAGTAAACGGAAAATGGTACCGGCAAGAAGAACTATCAAGCTCCTGAATGGCTGACAGCTGAATTCCTGCAGGATGTTCTTAAGGAGCACTTTAAGGAGGAATCTGTGGTGACGGTAAGTGATTTGCTGGTAAAGAGTCTTCAAGTGGGCGATGTGGCAAATGGATTTGCCAGCGAAATGCACAGGGCAACCTTTAATCTGCAGCGAGGAGAGACTGCAACAAAAACCAGATTTTCGGTGGTGATTAAGGATCATCCCAAAGGACAGACAGGAGCAGTCGCCCAGCGGAGTAAACTCTTTAAACGTGAAATTTTAGCTTATAAAGAGGTATTGCCCCGAGTTCAGCAGTTGCTGGAGTCCATTGGCGATAAGACAAAAATTGCCCCTGACTGTTACTATACAACAGAAGTTCCAGAACCATTTCTTATATTGGAAGACATGCATTTGAGTGGTTTTGAAAACTTTGAACAGGGACGGCTACTGAATCTGGATTATGTGTTGCCAACAATTGAAAAATTGGCTAAAATACATGCATGCAGTGCCGTGATTGCGAAGCAAAATCCCGAAGTCTTGGAGTTCTTTAGTGAAGCTCCAATATCGTGTAATCCCGACCGCAGAGATTTTCTGACCTTCTTTCCTGTGAATATAAGATGTGTGGCTGAAGAGATAGCGCATTGGAAGGGTTATGAGGAAATAACTGAGAAAATGTTTAAGCTGGCAGAGAATGTACTTCAGCGTGCATTAACCATGTTTGAACATGGAGAGAAACAACCATTCCGAGTCTTTAATTTGACTGACATTTGGATTAATAATTTGATGTTTCATATTAACAATGAGACCAAAGAGCCGGATGATGTGATCACGGTAAGCCAAAGTACCAAAAAGATAGTTATTTTGCAATTTATGAAGAAATAGCGATATATTTATACTAAATTTTTTTTAGCTGGACTATCAATTGGCCTATGTCGGATCTCCAGCAATTGACCTAAATTACTTACTTTTCGGGTCACTTAATGAGAATATTCGTAAACAGCATTTTAAGTTCATAGTCAGGGAATACCAACGAGTATTACAACAAACTCTGGAAAAGCTTAACTATGAGGATCACATACCAAGCTTAAAAGAGATTCACATTGATCTAATTAACAGCAGTTTGATGGGTAAGATTATACAACTTCCAACTTATTGATCCATTTTATGCAATTCAATCGTAACTTCATTTAGGTGTAATTGCTGCCACTTGTTTGACACCACTGATCTTTCGTGAGGGTGCAGGCTTTGAAAACCTCGAGGATCTGAATTCCCGCACAGAGATGGGCGATCGTTTTCGTAGGGAAAATGTTGAGAATCCCAAATATCGAGCATTTTTGCAACGCACTGTGAAAGAATTTGAACTTTCAGGATTTTTGGATCCCTAAACAAAAGATACATTGAAAATCACGTAAATATTATCCGGGCTTCCAATGTAATCTATAAAAAAATCTGTATTATTGTGTTGTTACATTTTTAGTTTACTTCCATCATACATAAAATATACATTACTGAAATGATTCCCATTTTAAAGTTAACAACAAATCCGTATTGAAAATATTACCAAATCAATTATAATCGAATAACTGTAAACTGGTACTTTGGACAATTTATTATTTAAGATCATTAAAGTAACCCAAATTTTCAAATCGGCTTAATAGCAGTTTTACATCTTCAATATATCCATCTAAAAGATAACATTTCCTTCGTTCCTCTATATTTTGTAATATAATTGGCACATCAAAAGATTTTGTTCTTACAGCCCACGACAAGGGTAAAATTGTGGAAACCAGGAAAAAGTCTGTAAAATTTCATAGATTATATACTATAAATAGTTTCATATAGGTAAATAGGTATTTACACTTACCTAAATATTTATAATGATAGATTTGCCTCCAAAATCCATCCAAAGTTGGCAACTCTGCCTTATAACCAATCTTTTTCAGAGTTTCTAATAATATGGAAAAATAATAATTTATCAAATTCTTCCACTCTTTAGATCGCTGTTCTGGTCCCATTAAAAAATAGGAGGAATAAATCAAATCTATTGTTGGAGAACACAAATTCGATATTTGGAAATCCAACAACATTACATCTTCAAATTTTTCATTATTCTTATTGTGCTTAAACATCAGATTCCTTAAATGAAAATCTCCATGAGAAAGCACATAGATGTTGTCTGCTTGAGGATTCCTTCGATACTCGGCCATCTCATCTTTCAAACGTTGCAGATAATATCCTTTCATCTTTTCAAAGTGGGGTTTGTACTGGGTAAGTTCAGGTACTCTGTCTAACATTTCCAAGAAGGGAATCATAGCATCGGTCACAAATTTTTCTTTGGAAAAATGTGGCAAATCAAATAAACCAAATTGGTATCTGTCAAGAAATTCTGGATTCTGGTTGAGTTGGAAATAATATTAATATAAAAGATAATTATGAAATGGATCTTATTACCTCATTTAGTACTTTCATGCTTACTGCATGCCATTTGGCCAATTTTGAGTAGGCGCAATGTAACTCCTCCTCCGTAGCATCACGATCTCTTAGCACATTATAGCCCATCGGTAAAAGATCGTCAAAAATTAAAATTTTTCGTGGTTCCACACTCGAATAGATGCAAGGTACGAAAAGTTTGGTTTTATCACCGACCTCCTGCAGCATTTTTTCAAATACGGGCAACGCGTGACTGTACAATCCAATTTCCGTATCAAAAATATTAGAATCACTTAACATTTCCTTCTTGTGACCTTCCACTTCGGGCATAATTTTAACAATTAAAGATTTGGAGAATTTCCCCTTTTCTGTCTCATATTCCACAGAAGTACGGAACATCACACTGGCATAGTGATCACCCTTGCCACTTGCTGGCGAGTTTGTCATTTTCAACACTTTAAGCTTTGGTTCATTCTCATATTGTCTTAAAACTTCTGTTATAAATTCTTGGTTAAGCCATTCTGGTGCCACCAATTCGTCATCATTAAATTGGTCATTTTCATTACTATTATTAGCTGTCATCTCAGTAAATTTCCTCAGAGCAATCCAAATAGTTTAAGAGAATTTCGACAACTGAAGTACAAAATTTTGCTTAATATTTCAGAATCCAAGATGTTAAAGCTTTTGTAAAAAAGCTTGGCGTTCTCTGTTCAATTTGCTTAGTTTATTTTTGTTTTCGAAAATTCTAGCCCTAGAGAGAGTGAGAGAGAGAAAGCGCACGAATATCCAAAGAAACATACATATGTATATGTATGTATGAATGTACATACGCGCTGTGCATAAATACATACATATACATACATATGTACATATAATTATTGGGCCAAACTGGAAAACTCCATTTTTTTTGTTTGTATATTAATCATACTGAGAAAAATAACCCCTGTTATTTACACTAGATAAAAACAATTATTATGTTCGCTCAATCGTGCCTTTGGAACATTTTTAATAATCACAATTTTTTCATGTTTGTCTAGCACTTCTCTAATTGTTCTCTAATCGCATTAAGTCATTGAACCCATTAGTCAACATTGAAAATAATTCGAATAGTCTGCATTATATTATTATTTCATAATATTCAAATCAGATACCGTTAAATAATTAAAATGCATATTATTTTCCATTATAAAATAAATAAATAGTTGGGCAATGGAAAATCACATCATCGGAGCAAAGATGATTAACACTTTTAAGCACAATCACACAAAAATTCAACAATACATAAAAACAATCACAGCATACATAGATATGATAAATTTTAAAGTCACCCTTTTCTTAATTTTAATAGACATAATTTTACTCTATACAGTAAGAAAGTTGAAGCAATAATGAAAAGATAAGTGACGCGTTGCTATACTTTAACGTTCAAGGTCGTTAACGTTAAATGCCGATAATTTTCTATGAATCATTATTTGATAGGGAATGTGGCATGTCATTTAACTTATTTATTGCAAATTGTTAAAGTAGCCCAATTTTTCAAATCTAGGCAACAGTATTTTAAGATCTTTAATATAACCATCTAAAAGATATGTTTTACGACGCACTTCTTCTTTCTGAAGCAAGTCTGGAACCTCAAAGGCTTTTGTTCTAACGGCCCAAGTAATTGGTAGCATGGTGGAAACCAACATAAAGTCTGGAAATGTTATTAATAAATTGCATCTTGCATTATTGTTATTAATTTTTAAGTGAGTTCAATAACTTACCAAAATATTTGTTTTTGTATATTTGCCCCCAAAATCCATCTAATGTCGGTAAAACACCTTTGTAATCAATCTTCTTTAGATTTTCCAAAAGAGTCTCAAAGTAATATTGGAATAGCGTTTCCCAATTATGTGCACGATCTTCCGGTCCCATTAGCATGTAGATCGAGTAGATCAAATCAACAGTTATGGGAGATAAGTTACAAATTTGAAAGTCCAATAACATGCAATCTTTAAGTGTTCCGTTGACCGTATCGTGCTTAAACATCATATTGGCAAAATGAAAGTCACCATGAGAGAGCACGCAGTAGCCATCTGCCTGAGGGGTTTCCCGATATTCCGTCATGACACTTTTCAGATGTTCCAGATAATTGTCTTTCATTTTTTCAAAGTGAGGCTTATATTTGACTAACTCGGGCATCTCATCAAACATTTTGATAAATGAAGGCATACCAGTTGTTACAAAAGGATCTTTCATAAATGTTGGCATTTCATATAAACCATATTTAAAATCCTTGAGAAATTCGGGTTGCTAATGGTCGTGGAAAAAGAATTAAAGTATTGCTTTTATTTAATGGTCCAACTAGACCTACCTCATTCAATACTTTCATGCTAATTGCATGCCATTTGGCCAACTTCGTATAGACACAACGTAGTTCTTCCTGGGTAGCATCGCGATCTCGAATTAAACTGTATCCCATCGGCACAAGATCTTCAAAAATCAAAATTTGGCGTGGTTCCACGCTGTGATAAATACAAGGTACATAGAGCTTGGTATTATCACCGACGGCCTGGAGGATTTTCTCAAATTCGGGTAACACTTTACTATACATGCCAATCTCAGTTTGGAATATATGACTGTCACTCAGCATATCCTTTTTGTGACCCTCTTGTTCGGGCATAGTCTTGACAATCAGAGATTTGGAGAACTTTCCCTTTTCTATTTCATATTCCACTGAAACACGGAACATCACACTGGCGTAATGATCACCCTTAGCAGTTGCAGGTGAGATTTTCAATTCCAGCACTTTTAATTTTGGTTCATTCTCATATTTACTTAGAACTTCTCTGACGAATTCCGCGTTCAGCCATTTAGGGGCCTCAAGTTCATCCGCATTGAACTGATCGTCGTTATTCTTGTTCTCAGTCATACCGTTTGCAAACTGAACAGTGTTTTTATTCCGCTACTTAAAGAACTTGTTAAGAAGCTTTTTGCTAAAGCTTTGTCCTATTATTTGTTTTGGTTTGTTAAAAATAAGTTTATCTGCATTTTTACACTAAGGTTATGTCACGACAACAACGATATTAAACACAATTGGACAATTATTTGTTGGGATATTTCATAAAAGTTTTACGAAAGACTTTTAACTTGGTTTATTTTTGATGGCTCTTGTCATGTAACTTTCAAACGAGTGTACACAAATAACTTTATAAAAAGCCAACACTAATTTTCTCTACTATTATTTACAACACATAAAACAACACAAAGAAATATGTACTTTAATTGTCAGATTTAATCAATATTGGTCGGTGTAATTTTACTATATTCTAAATGCAGTTAAAACAGAAGAGTAGATATAAATGACGAGTTTGTATACTTTAACATTCAAGGCAGTTGATTAAATGCAGATAATGATCTATGAATCATAATTTGATAGACTGTTTGAGTTGACATTTAGTTTATTCATTGCAAATTATCAAAATAGCCCAATTTCTCAAATCTAGGCAACAGTATTTTTAGATCGTTAATATAACCATCTGCAAGATATGTTATCCGACGCACCTCTTCTTTCTGCACCAAGTCTGCAACTGAAAATTCTTTGGTTCTCACAGCCCAACCCAGTGGTAACATTGTAGAAGCCATCAAAAAGTCTGAAAGTGTTATTAATGATTAATTAAAACCAGTCGTTAAATCCAAGACATGATCAATTTACCAAGATATTTGTGCTTATATATTTTCTGCCAAAATCCATTACGTGTCGGAAAAACACCTTTGTAATCAATCTTTTTTAGATTTTCCAAGAGAATTTCAAAGTAATAATTGAGTAGATTATCCCAATTGTGCAAACGATCTTCGGATCCCATTAACGTATATATCGAAAAGATCAAATCAACAGTTATGGGAGACAAATTACATATTTGAAAGTCCACCAGCATGCAATCTTTTAGTGCTCCGGTGATTGTATCGTGCTTGAACATCATATTTCCGAGATGAAAGTCACCATGAGAGAGCACGCAGTAGCCATCTGCCTGAGGGTTTTCCCGATAGTCCGTCATGACACTTTTCAGATGTTCAAGGTAATTGTGTTTCATTTTTTCAAAGTGAGGCTTGTATTTGGCCAATTCGGGCACTTTGTCCAACATTTCGATAAAAGCAGGCATGCCAGTTGTAATAAAAGGATCATTCATAAATGTTGGCATTTCATATAAACCATATTTGAACTCTTTGAGAAATTCGGGGCGCTGATGGTTGAGTTAAAAATAGACTATAGTATTTCTTTTCGCTAGAGTATCTGTTTTCCTACCTCGTTTAGTACTTTCATGCTAATTGCATGCCATTTGGCCAATTTTGTATAGACACAACGTAGTTCTTCCTGAGTAGCATCACGATCTCGAATTAAACTGTATCCCATCGGGACAAGATCTTCAAAAATCAAAATTTGGCGTGGATCCACGCTGTGATAAATACAAGGTACATAGAGCTTGGCATTATCACCGACGGCCTGGAGGGTTTTCTCAAATTCGGGCATTACTTTACTATACATGCCAATTTCAGTTTTGAATATATGACTGTCACTTAGCATATCCTTCTTGTGACCCTCTTGTTCGGGCATAGCCTTGACGATCAGAGATTTGGAAAACTTTCCCTTTTCTATTTCATATTCCACTAAAGTACGGAACATCACACTGCCGTAGTGATCAGTTTTGGCAGTCGCCGGTGAGTTCTTTATTCCTAGCACTTTTAAGTTTGGTTGATTCTCATAATTGCTGAGAGTTTCTCTCACCAATTCCGCATTCAGCCATTCGGGGGCCACAAGCTCATCCGCATTAAACTGATCGTCGTTATTCTTGTTCTCTGCCATGATCAGTAGCAACTAAATATATTTCAACCAGTTTTCGTTATATAAAACATCGAGCTTTTTACAAAAAGCTTTCTCCCAAAATCTAAACTCTCTCTCTCAACTCTGCAAATTGTTAAACACACACACATAGAAAAAGTTTTAGAAAATATACCAACGTCTGTGTTATCAATCTATTGAATACACAATAAAAAACGAATAATTTGACATAATTATTTGTTGTTTATCTGTTGATTAATCAGTTTTTTAAACCTAATACATAAAAGAAATATCTACTGTCAGGAAAGGACTTTCCCGTAGGTTAAATAAGAAGTTTGAGTTGGTTGGGTTATAATAGATTTTCAACCACTGAATATGGAAATAAATATTATTTATTGAAAAAAGGCTTATCTACTACAACATCAGTCCAGTCATTTTCCGGATATTTCACATCACAATAAAAATTGATAAGGTACCTCAAGACCTTAATTACATAATTGTTTTATATATTACGGACAGGGTTTTTCATAAATGTTTTAGTAGCTGGAAATAAAAATGATAGTCCTCTAACTTCCCTAGTCCAACTTTGTTCAACCATAAGTCTCTTTACAAAAAATTGGTTATTTAATAAGAGCTGGAAAATAATTCAAGAAAGATATAGTAACCTTTTTAACAGTTGTGACTAATATATGAAGCATAAGTTTTTCTACATGTGTTCTGTTTACCTAATTTAAAGAATCCCAGGCAATCGTCTGTGTGCCTCCGAAGGCTTACACAAAAGTAGATATGTGTTTTATTTATCAAATATTTGCAATATTCTAAAAGATTATCAAATTTAATTTTCCCTTTTAAAACGAACAAGGAAATTGTTTACATCTTTCAAATATCCTTCAAGCAGTTTGTCTTTAAGTCTAAGAAACACCAAACTATGAAGAAGAGTGTAAGTCTTTAGATCTTTTAATATTGTAAATAATAATATCTATATATAATCGTAATAATTTCATCAATGAATTGGATATCAAATGCAATTTGAAGTTGGAAAAACGCGTTAATATTCAATTTTATTAGTGTTATTATTATCGTCATTATTTTTGTTCTTACCTTTTGACCAAATTTAGTCTTCAACAAACTTTTAACCAAGTTTTTAGCTAAAGCTTTGCCTTTGCCCCTTAGTCATATTACATATTTATTTGTACAAAAAGCTACATAGTTAACCTTCAAATAAACACACTTAAGATTAGAAAAATGTAACAATAATAGACTTAAAGATAGTTACACAAATATTTATTTGGTATCTGTCAATTGATTGGAGACTATGTATTTTATAAAAATTGCAGAAACTGTAATTGAAAACGGTAGTTGACTTCAAAAATAGTTTTAAAAACTAATATCTCAAGAGATAGAAAACTAACGTTATAATTTTAATTTTAGCTAGTATCAGCTTTCTTGTTAAACTATCGTTTTTAAAATTCTTATAGATTGTCAAAATAACCTAGCCTCTCAAACCTAGCAAATATATTCTTTACATCTTCCAAATATCCTTCAATCCGGTAACATTTCTGACGAAATTCGTTTTTTTTGGACCACATCAGCTACATCCATGCTGTTCGTCTTCATAGCCCACATCATCGGCAAGAATCCACAAACCAGGAAAAAGTCTGCAAATATTCAAATCTCATAATAATGTAAATAAGAACTCTGATGAAAAAATTACCGTAATATTTTGCACGATAAATTTGATTCCAAAATCCATTTGAAGTGGGTAAAGCTCCCTTATAACCAATTTTCTTCAATGTTTCCAACAGAATACCAAAATAATAATTTAAGAGATTCTCCCAATCGTTCAATCGTTGCTCAGGACTCATTAGCATGTAGATGGCATACGTAAGATCAATAGTTATAGGACACAAATTGCAAATTTGAAAGTCCACTAGCATGCAATCCTCCAGAATTCCAGTCACCTTATTATGCTTAAACAGCATATTTTTAAGATGAAAGTCTCCATGACTAAGTACGTAGTAGGTATCCTCACGACGATTTTTCCGATATTCTGACAAAATAACTTTCACCTCTTCCAGATAATCCACTTTAATCTTCTCAATATAAGGTTTGTATTTGGACAAATCAGGCTGCTCGTTGAGCATATCTAAAAAGTTACCCATACCAGACGTTACCATGGGATCCTCTAAAATATTCGGCATTTCCACTAAACCGTGCTTATATTCTTTCAAAAGCTCTGGTTGCTCGTTCAGGATTTTCATGCTAACCGCATGCCATTTAGCCAACTTGGACAGGGAGGATTGTAGCTCCTCGATAGTTGGTTCACGATCACGCATAACGGTGTAACCCAGTGGAATTAAATCATCAAATATTAAAACTCTTCGTGGCTGTAAACTGTAATAAATGCAGGGTACATATAGCTTCGTTTTATCACCAACTTTCTGGAGAATTTTCTCAAATTTGGGCAACACTTCACTATACATTCCGATTTCCGTTTCAAAAAGGTGTGACTCGTTTAACATATCCTTTTTGTGACCGTCCTGTTCGGGCATTGTTTTGACAATTAAGGATTTCTTAAATTTTCCCTTTTCCGTCTGATATTCTACAGAGGTACGGAACATCACACTGGCATAGTGATCACCCCTGGCACTGGCGGGTGATATTTGAAGGTTTAGCACTTTTAACTTTGGTTCATTCAGATAGTTGCTTAGAACTTCTCCAACAAATTCCTTATTCAGCCACTCAGGGGCCTCAAGTTCATCTGCATTGAACTGATCGTTGTTATTCTCGTTGTCTGTCATGTCGATTGTTAACTAATGTGTATTTCAGCCATTTTTCGCTATTTAACAAACTTTTTATCAAGCTTTTTGATAAAGCTTTGCGTTAGCGTTCTCCCCCAATTCTTTACAAATTCATGAAATTGGAAAGTTTATCAGTAAAATTGCCACTTATGTTATCAGCTCAAATCATCAAAAAGTGGGATTATTCGCATAATCCAAGTTAAAAGTTTTTAGATAATGAAACCGTCCAAATAAATACCGAAAACTTGGATATCAGTTAGAGATAATAATTTTAAATTTAATCCCATCTCAGATGTACGCAGATTAAGTTAATTCAAATTTTTCTCATGCCATAGTATACTACCATACCAAAAAATTGTATATTTCAAAATCGGTGGTTTAATCGGCGCTTTTTAATTTTTCATGTATTCAATTTCCATGCACGAAAAGGCAGACAGACTTAGGTATATCGACTTGGCTACTGATGCCGATCAGTAATATATATACTCTGAGGTCAGAAGTGTTTCTTTTCCGTCTGTTACATCAATTTTGGCGACTTTAATATACCCTCTTACCCTATGGGTTCAGGGTATAAAAAGAGTGCAATTAAACAATCATACAATCATCGCCGTGGACTATAAATGATGGACGAATAAAAACTAACAATATATTATATACAAGGACAAGCAATTGATTAATAGAATAAAAACATTTATTTTTACAGATTATTAAAATAACCTAGCCTCTCAAATCGATATAACATTTTTTTTTTACATCTTCTACGTATCCTTGAATCTGGTAACATTTCTTTCGAGCGTCGTTGTTGGGAGCAATCTCAGCAAAATCAAATTTCTTTGACTTCATAGCCCATATCCAGGGTAATATTGTGGAAACCAAAAAAAATCCTACAACAATTTTTAAGAATTACAACATTGTCATCATATATTTTTTGATAAAAGCATTACCAAAATATTTTGCACGATGAATTTGATCCCAGGACCAGTTGAAGTGGGCAAGGTCCTTTATAACCAATTATCTTCAATGTTTCCAACAAAATGGAAAAATAATAGTTCAAGAGACTCTCCCAATCGTTCAAACGCTGTTCAGGACTCATTAACATGTAGATGGAGTAAACAATGTCAACCGTTATGGGACATAAATTTGAAATCTGAAAATCCACAAGCATACAATTCTCGAAACTTCCAGTCTCTTTATTGTGTTTAAATAACATATTCCTTAGATGAAAGTCACCATGGCTGAGTACATAGTAGGTATCATCACGACGATTGTTTCGATACTCTGCTAAATAACATTTTAGCTTTTCCAAATAATTTAGTTTAATATTTTCAAAATACGGCTTATACTTGGCCAAATCAGACTGTTCGTTGAGCATTTCTAAAAAGTTGTCTATGCCCAAGTTTATCATATCGGAAATATTTGGCAATTCAATCATACCATGTTTGTATTCTTTCAAAGATTCCGGTTGCTCGTTCAGGACTTTCATGCTAACCGCATGCCATTTGGCCAATTTTCTAAAGAGCACTGCAGCTCCCCAATAGTTGGTTCCCGATCCCCGCAATACGGAGTAACCCAGTGGAACTAAATCATCAAATATTAGAATTTTTCGTGGCTGCAAACTATAGTAAATGCAGGGTACATATAGTTTTGTTTTATCACCAACTTTTTGAAGGATTTTCTCAAATTTGGGCAACGCTTCACGTATACATTCCAATTTCCGTTTTGAATATTTGGGACTCACTCAATACATCCTTCTTGTAACCGTCCTGTTCGGGCATTGTTTTGATAATTAACGATTTGTTAAATTTTCCCTTTTCTGTCTCATATTCTACAGCGGCAACGGAACATAACACTGGCATAATGATCATTCTTTCCACTCGCGGGTGAAATTTTTAGATCTAGTACTTTTAATTTTATTTCGTT